>OU974064.1:1230000-1830000 GCA_918843915.1 Notodonta ziczac
CTTTAGTAATAGTTCAGTATTAGTTATAGGATTTGCGGGTCGAACTACGCTTCCTTCTGTAGTGGTAGTCGATGTGGATGAAAATAAACTTTTGAACCAATTCAACACGCTCGTTCTTCGCGAACCGTTATCGTTTTTTTCGTTACCGACAAATATTGGGTTATCGATGCTCTTATGATCTTTTTGCGCGAACATATTATCACGTAATCCCATAAAATCGTTTTTGTTGATGATATTTTTGAATTCGTTTGGCAAGTTTTTTACAATTGGTATATTTTTCATTTGTTCCTGAATGTCGAATAGTTGTTGGAGTTCGTTTCGTTCCGTATGAATCATAGCACCGACGAGGGTATCTGTAAAAAATATTAGTTTTTTTACTAATAAATATAATAGCAGGATAGCAGGGACATATGAAATAAAAATATTGTAATAAGTAATTTGTTCGTTTTTTGTCACAAAAAGAATCAAATCAATTCTGTCACCACTATTTCCTGCAGTTTCAGACATTTAAACCCATAAACATAGTATTAAAATAAATGAAGCTTTATGTTTAGTTCATGCCTTCATCGTAAAAGAACAGCGCACAGAATAATAATAAAAAATAATTCATCACTCATTATAAAAATAAGAACCTATATAAGAGACGACAATAGCCTTATTAGAGGGGCCGCCCTTGCAGCTGAGAGGTTCCGGGTTCGATCCCAATCCCATGTGACTCACTAGCATTGCTAGTAATCTTTTATTTTTCATTTTGGCATCTTTCTCATCGCTCATATAATGAGTAGTCGTACTCATTATACTTATAAGCGATGAGAATATAACAATCTATAAAAATAAACAAGACTGGAGTGTCTTTTTGTAATATAAAAATAACACCTTTTTACTAAATGGATATGAAAGTACATACGGCACCTATAACAAAAACTCGATTTAAAAAACTGTTGTCTGTTTGTCTGTTCCGGGTAATCTCCGAAACGGCTGGCCCGATTTTGACTGGCAGATAGCTGATGTTATAAGCAGTAACTTAGGCTACCTGATTTTGAATAAAAAGATAACAAATGCTGCCTGTCGCGCGGGCATAGAAAGCGCGAGCGGGCTTTTGCGATAGCAGGTATATAAAACACAAAACATCGAATCGCAAATGCTAAATTACATTTTTGTTAAGTTAAATTCCACACGGACGAAGTCACGGGCTCAGCTAGTATAACCGAATTCCAGCCGGGCAATAATAAAATGAAGAATTAAAAACTTACTCATAACAAAAAATAATAAAAACATCTTGACTCAATTTTTTTTAAATATTATTGCAAACACTATTGGAGTAAGAAAAGAATCTACAAATGCTGCATTTCTATTCCACACCTAGGTAGGTAGGTACTTAAAACAAACATGTACCAATCTATCGGTTAATTGTGTCCAATCGAATATAATCAAAAATTCCATACTTCTTATCGGTAGTAGGTAGAATGTACAACTTGGTAAATAATAAATAGTTAAGCATGGATTTGTACTACTAATAAATAAATATCGCCAGACTGACACACCAACTGTACGGTCCCAAACTAAGCAACGCTTGTACTATGGGTACCGTACAATGGACTGGGGGCGATCCCGGTGACACCCAGACCTGGGCAAATTACGAAAAGGCCGTTTCCGAAATTAGCCCCGGCGCGCGGCGGGAATCGAACCCGCAACCACCATGTGCAGTGAGCCGAGCGGCCTACACTCGAACCACTGGAACAAGCGGTCGTCAAAATACTACTACTAACTGGATAGTATGCAGTTTATCGCTGCTCTGCAGACATGCCACTCAATAATACAACCAAAAAACAAATGCCAAGGACTCCCACTTTTCTGAATGTAACATCCGTCATATCGATTTTGTTCATACAAAATGTTGCCTCTGTCACCCGGACCATATTACCGAACCGATGGGCACCGGATTAATCAAAATTGGATGAGTAGTTTAGGCGCTATGGTGGAACAAAAAAAAAGATACAAACTTACATACACTGCTAAAAATATAACCCTTCCTTTCGGTCTTGCCATAGTCAGATAAGTAGTTTGGTAATCATTCTCCGTCAATGACAATATTTCCCTGGTATTTAAGCCTCAGCTATTGGTCGATAGGTGTCGCTAATTTTCCTCATTTTCTGTGGCTATAAATCTATACAAATAAATAAAATTGGAGTGTCTGTTTGTAATATCAAAATAACACCTTTTCACTAAATGCATATGAAAGTACATACGATACCTATAGCAAAAACGCGAATTAAAAATTTTTTGTCTGTCTGTTTGTTCCGGGTAATCTCCGAAACGGCTGGACCGATTTCGACGGGACTTTCACTGGCAGATAGCTGATGTTATACGCAGTAAGTGAGGCTACTTTTATTTTAGAAAAACAAAATTAAAAAAATGGGTCCTGTCGCGCGGGTTCAGAACGCGGGCCCGGGCTTTATTGTTAAGTTTAACTCCACGCGGTCGAAGTCGCGGGCTCAGCTAGTAAATCATAAATAAATAAATATCGCCAGACTGACACACAAACTGTATGGTCCCAAACTAAGCAATGCCTGTACTATGGGTGCCGTACAATGGACTGGGGGCGATCCCAGTGACACCCAGACTAGGGCAAATTGCGAAAAGGCCATTTCCGAAATTTACCCCAGCGGGAATCGAACCCGCAACCACCATGTGCAGTGAGCCGAGCGGCCTATGCTCGAACCACTGCGCCAAGCGGTCGTCGAAATGAAATGAAGTAAACAGTAAAATTTTCAATACAATATAATTAATTAATCACATTTTTTGTTTGTATTACAATTGTTTTTTTCATTTCATAAATACATTACAATCTTAATTTTAACTTACTTTGTAGATTAATTGCTGAACTAATTAATAAATAATATCGAAATTCGGACTCATGAATCACCTTAGAAAAATCATTTTGTTTTCGCAGAGATTGCCGAAGCCTATTGCGAACATTTGAATGGCCCAGACACAATTACACAGATTTATATTAATAATAAGAATTTATCACCGTACCAACGGACCTCCCCCTTAACGCGGTGGGGATACAGATAGTCCTACGCTGGCATTTCTAGCGTACTAATATTAATTATATAATATAACTTATTTGCTTATTATAATATATTTTTTGAAAATAATTATTAACAATAATAGCTAAACTTACATTACATTACACGTTCATGCGAATGACGAGTGCGCATCGCTCAGCCATTATGACTGCAGACAAATTTCGCGAAATCCCTTCGACAATACAAGCGAATCGGCAGAAATTTCGCAATTTCGCTGCCCGCCTGCTAACGCCTATTTAACGTAATTATATAATACTTATAGTGCAAAAATATGTTGCAATAGAGCATAACTCCTCTCTTGCAATTTACAAAGCATTATTGTTGTCTCCGTTTTATGACAACAAAAAATAGAGAACAATATATTATTATATTGTTGTGTGAAAGATTCGCCCAGGTGCTAAAATGGGGTAATTTCAGCAAGTTTACGCGTCAGAATAACAAATTTCAGAGTAAAAATCAGTTTGGCAAACAATTTTAATAATCGAATGAACTTCTGTAAGCGATACATGATGAAATATACAATGAAAATATTGTATTTGCAATTGTTTGCGGAGCGACATTCTTCGCGAAATTTCTTCCCAATTTTTCGCGAAGTTCTATGTCACTCAGGTTTAATAGCGGACCATGATGTCCTAAATTAATTCGTTGCGCGACAAAAACTCAACTATACCACACACTATAAGTAACAAAATAAATTAAAATTTGAGACAAATACTTTGATTCTGCAAACTATAAAGCATTTTACACTGTGTAATAGAAAATAATGCATTAACATTTTTTGGTACGAAATACCTTTGCACGTCTTGCGGTAGGAGAAATAGTTACGCTTGAAAAGTATTATGCCCCCTGCAGGCATCTGTTGCTAATTTTGTAAACTACTTTCTAACGTGCACTGCGAAAAAGTTATCTCGAAAATCAACTAGATGGCGTAAAATTCAACTATCGACGTGAGCTGCTAACACAAGCATTTAGCTGAGCTGGAGCGGCTAACGGAAACACATTTCTATGGCCAAACTATAATCCCATATTAAAGCCAATCAAGATACAAAAAGATTGACAACAAACCATATTTTGTTTTCAATTAATTATTCGTAAAATGTTGATATAATAAAAAGCCACCGTAGCCTATTCAGGTTGAAACAGAAAGGGTATACTATTTTTTTTTAAACTTAACTTTGTAATCCTAAAACTACCAGCTTTGGAGGGAACATGAAAAACAAAAGGTGTTACAGGGATACAGCTGTTGACAGATTCCACAAGTCTATAAAACCTTTAGTACTTCAACTGTCCCACAAAGCGGATAGTTTTAGACTTACAAAGTAAAGTTGCAAAAAGTTGTATACCCTTTCTGTTTGACCTAGTACACGCTTGCAATATAATGCGATCCAAATAAGAATAGGAATGTCAATAACCTCTTATTTGTCAAATGTCACTTGAAAAGTATGGTTTGCAAAAAAAAAATTAGCATATCAATAATAATAGTCGTACATCAAATTAAAATAAAAAGGTTAAATTAGTAGTTAATTGTCTGAATATAATATTTAATTATTTAAAGTCATAATTCGTTTTTTAAAACCATTCGAAGACTATGATAATTTTAGTTTTATTACAAATACAGGTAACATAATGCCCCTTTTTTATTTTAAATAACAGTTGGCGTAATACATTTTAAAAACCTACAATAATTCATATTCAATTGTATAGCGGAAAGCAGCAGTGATGATTTTTTCACTCAACCTTTGCAAATAAGTTTTATTTAAAAAATATCTTGTTTTGCTCACCCTACCTAACTAGTTAGAATTGACAGCTATGACGTCACAATATGGCGCTCAGTCGATCCTATTCTCATTTGAATCGCATTATACCAAAGGCATTGCCCGCACGGCGAAGGGTGGGGCTCGCACTCAGTGTACCAAACGCAGCTATGATAACAACTTTACACGGATGTTTTGTGAGAAGTAGTACCGTGACCAAGTTTATGAACTCCCAAACTTACTATATTTAACCTCGCATTCTGGTCTCATCGCCTTGAACATTTCTACGCCTCTCGCCGTCACGTTGGTCTCCGAGAAATCCACCAGCCTCAGGTGGGGCGCCGCGGTCGCCAGATGCACCAGACTCCGGTCAGTGATATTCCTGTACCCTGTCACGGACAGCACCCGGAGACTGGAGCGGTCTGGCCTCGTCTGGGACTCATGAATGGGGGGTACTCCCAGATGAACCACGTGCTCGTTCTCCCCCCTCCCGAACCGAAAGACTGCTGAGTCTGTCACTAGATCGTAGTAATGGTTATGGAAAAAGGGCCTGATCTGTCTTGGGGTGCCGCCGGTGGTTAGGATATGGGCTGCGGAGCCAGGGTCGAGACAGAGGCGGGAGCCCTGGGGCTCCGGTCGCGGACATGGGTTGTTTCTGTGGTTGATGCAGCACTCTATCAGGTCGTCCTTGGTTCTGCGAGGCCCCAGCCTCGAGCCTCGATCCCCGGCCGCGGCCTCGTCGAGGCCAGCGGCGCCGTCATCAAGCCTCGGCCTTTTGACCAGGTCCAGGGCCTGGTCGGAGTGCGGCCGCTTGGAGGGCCCGGCCTCCGGGGCCTGGTTAGGCCTCCAGGCCAGCACATTGGGCAAATCGTCATTCAGTTGAACCACCATCTCCCTATTCGCGTTCGGTTGGATTACAATTATTCTGTGAACGAGATTGAAAAGCGGGTTATGTGTGAAGTAGTTGCCTGCTCACATTCTGTTGCTGTTCCTGAGAATGTACACCATCTTTTATTCATTGAAAAGAGTAACCATTGTGTTTCTCGGCGGCTCTTCTCAGTGGAAGCGGCATTCCGAGCCGGCGGTAGATACTGACTGTTCATAAATGCTTCGTTGGCGCACATGAATAAAAACAATTTTGAGTTTGAGTTGAGTTTGAGTAAGGAATAATCCCTTTAAAGTCGCACTCCTAAGTACTGGCCTGCCCTCAATACGAGAGGGATTCAGACGATCCAGTGGGGGTTGGCGGACTTTCTAAGACATGCAGGTTTCCTCGCGATGTTTTCCTTCACCGTAAGCGAGTGGTAATCATCCTACTAATATTATAAACAGGGTTCGCCGATATATATCAGCGGATATATATCATGATATATATCACGATATATATCAATTTATTTTTATCTTGATATATATCGATTGATTTTTCTTGTCTTCTGGACAAAAAATTTTGGAGATTAATGTTTACCCTGGCAACACGTAGCGAAAAACTACAATTCAGAATAGTTTAGATTGTTTCCCAAAATGGCAACCTCATTTAAAGTTGGGGAAATCCCCTTTAAATTACCAGTATTGCTAGCTTTTTAAAAAATGGGGATTCCCTGGTGCTCCTAGCGTTAATACTTTTCATTTATAGGGATCCCTGAATGTTTTTTTTATATTAGAAATTATTATTAAAATTAGTTGATTTATCTCACAAACAAATAAAGATTATTATAATAATAACTTCTAATTTTTTAAGTGTTCATTAAAAAAAATCATTCTCAAAGGAACACTACTTCTTATGTTACTTTAAAAAAATTAAAATGTGGTAATTTGCCACTTATATTATTGTACAAATTCCTTTCACATTTTTAAGTGTTCAATCCCCTTACAGAATGAAAATAGCATCATTATCTTAGCCTGGATACATATCCGATATATATCGGATATATATAAAAAGATCGGATTTTTGATATTTATTATAAAAATCTGATTTTTTCGAACCCTGATTATAAATGCGAAAGTTTGTGAGTGTGGATGTATGTTTTTTACTCTTTCACGCAACAACTACTGAACGGATTTGGATGAAATTTGGAACACAGATAGTTTATAATCTGGATTAACAGATAGAAGACTTAAGTCTACGCGGACGAAGTCGCGGGCAGAAACTAGTATAGAAATAATAATTCACACATAGATTTTGTAAATCCCAGTGGTGCAAGCCGGGGTTTGAACCCAGGACATTGTAGTTACCTTCTTTCATATCCTCCCCAAGGCCTGTCGCCCACTGCATCAGTGTTTCTCAGTTCTCTGATTTCAGCTATGCTGTTCGTCTGCGAGTCTTTAGTCCCGTTGGAGTCCTCCGATGGTGGACTATCAGGTACTTCGCTAGTCTTGGCCTTGAAGTACTCCGGCTCCTGGGAAGTGGGTGCGTTAAGGTACAAGTGGGGCCTCAAATTTGACCCCAATTATCGGGGTGAGGTTATACATAACTTAACCGCTTGTCGCAGTGGTTCGAGCGCAGGCCGCTCGGCTCGCTGCACCGGGTGGTCGCGGGCTCGATTCCCGTCGGGGCAGATTTCGGAAATGGCCTTTTCGTAATTCGCCCCGGTCTGGGTGTCACCGGGCTCGCCCCCAGTCCATTGTACGGTACCCATAGTACAAGCATTACTTTGTTTGGGACCGTGCAGTTGGTGTGACCCGACAGATGTTGTCCTGTCTTTTAGGGGTATGAAAAATAGATAGTAGCCGCTTCTCAGACCTACTGAATATGCATATAAAATTTCATAAAAATCGGTCGAGCCGTTTCGGAGGAGTATGGTAACTAACATTGTGACACGAGAATTTTATATATAAGATTGGCGGAGACCACAGATATAGATTTACATAGATAACGCAAATGCATGTACTTCGCGTGTACGAAACCCCGACCAAGCGTCGAGGTTGGTCGCCGCTAGCTTACAGTCCGCGCGACTACAGATATATGCAATATGAGTATGAGCAAGATAATCACTCGAGAGAATCGTAGCGGGCGGAGAGGCATCGGCGGCATCGGTGTCTTTGAATCGGTTTGGATTTCCCGTCACTGATGACGTCACAGGAGGTGTTAAAAATTCGGCACGCCTGGTTTCAATACAAACCGTGATACTTGCGTTATCTATATCTGCGGGAGAGATTAACTTTACTTTTGGGGGGAGCTCACATACCTGTTTGCGCCTATTTATCGACTTATTGTGAATCGATTGTATTAGTGTCCCATCCCTAATCCGCCCCACGCCTGCTTCCTTCCTTCCTTCCGCATTCGTTCGTTCGTTCGTGCTATTAGTGCTTGACAAAAATCCGATTGAACTGCACGCGCAGCCCCAACTCGTGATGTGAAACAAACTCGCGAACGTTATTGGAGAAAGCGCACCCATATCAGCAAACCGGGAATCCCCGTGAGTACCCCTCCGCCCCATCCTACTTTTAATCTGGTCGTGGCCCACCATACCATCGATTCACTCTTTTTTCTTTCGCGTTGTAGAATACCTAAACATACAGTCCACTATTATCGCGCCTCCATACCTCAATCTCCCAGGAGTCCAGCTCGCGGAAGGGCGGCAGCGGGTGGGCCCACGCGTGGGCGTGGTCCGGGGGCGCGGGGCGCGGGGCGGGCGGCGCCGCGCGCAGCTCGCGCAGGCGCGGCAGCCAGCCCAGCGCAGACACCTCCGAGTCCGCCAGCGGGGAGCCGCGCGCGTCCAGCACCTGCCCACCACACACACATCTAGTCAACCCTTCCACCATGATCCCCATTCAAAATATAATCGGAAGAAAGAAATAAAACATATCCCTGCCGATTAGTAGCCTTTTTTTGGTTGGAGTGTAGCCTTAGGGGCGCTATGACTTAGGTTTAGGTTAGGTTAGAACAGTGACCGGAATCCGCATGTCTCATTAGGTTATGTTAGTTCCCAGTTAGGGGGGCTATGGAGCCAGGACTTAGACGAAGCTTCAGGATTTTTTTTTGTTTTGTTTTGATCACTGTTCTAACCCAACCTAACCTAAACCTAAACCTAACCTAACCTAAGTCATAGCGCCCCTAAGGCTACACAATGAACCTTTTTTTTACAAGAATCAATACTAAAAACAGATAGACTTTGACATAATCGATCGATGAAACCCTATTATCGTTGACGTGTAACTGGTTTGCAAACAAAAAACCAACGCTGGTCGCTCGCGTCTTATACATTGACGTAGGTGCTCGTGCGTGATACTCGAGGGGTTAAATAAAGATGGACGTACGGACGGACGGAAGAACAGATGGTTTACGGACGGACGGAAGGACAGATGGAAGTACGGACGGACGGAAGGACAGATTGACGTACGGACGGACGGAAGGACAGACGTACGGACGGTCGGACGGACGAACAGGATGACCTAATAATATTCTGGGGTTACTCGTTGGACAGTCAATAATAATGTCAAAGCGTAGCGTGTCTTGCCCTACTAGTCCGAATTATTTGTGTAATTCTTGATAACATCAAAAGGCAACACACTGGAGCTATTTTAATATTTATATTAATATCTAAATACTACCCTTTGTAATTATTGAAAATAAGCAACTGGCGATTAAAAAAAAAAAAATGACATGTAAAAAGACAAGCCCGCTGAGTTTCTTGCCGGATCTTCTCAGTCGAGGTCGCGTTCCGATCCGGTTGTAGATATAAGGAAAAAATATGTAAATTGATAATTTGTAAGTGCCCCCGTAGGCCTAAACAAAATAAATGATTTGAATTTGAACCTTTAGTACTGCAACTGTCTCACAAAGCCGATAGTATTAGATTTACAAAGAAAAGTTGCAAAAAATAGTATACCCTTTCAGTCGTTTCTAGTACCTAAATCTGAGTACACAAAAACAATTTTGAGTTTCATGACCCCTCTATATTGTTCCGCCGAAGGGGTCATCAAAACACTCTGACCCCGCAAAAGATTTTCATCGCCCCATCGAGAGGACACTCAAACCTTATGAGGGGGACAAGTGGGGGCCAGGGGGTCTTCTTCCAACTCACCCTGAGCTCCCGGAACCCGTATCTGGCCGCCAGCGACGCGTACGCCACGCACTCGGTCAGCCGCATACAATCACACATGTACAACTCCTGGAGTCTGGGCACCTTGCTCACCGGCATCAGGGAGGCTGGCTCGAACCAGTCACACGAAGACACGTCCAGGTACTGGCATACACATCTATATATTAACTAGCTGAGCCCGCGACTTCGTCCGCGTGGAATTTAACTTAACAAAAAAGCCCGCGCCCGCGTTCTGGTCCCGCGCGACTGGACCCATTTTTTTAATTTTGTTTTTCTAAAATAAAAGTAGCCTAAGTTACTGCTTATAACAACAGCTATCTACCAGTGAAAGTCCCGTCAAAATCGGTCCAGCCGTTTCGGAGATACTCTTTGGTTTTATGTGTTTTTATTTTTGTACACGGAACCCTAATTGTTTTTCTAAAATAAAAGAAGCCTAAGTTACTCCTTAAAACATCAGCTATCTGCCAGTGAAAGTCCCGTCAAAATCGGTCCAGCCGTTTCGGAGATTACCCGGAACAAACACACAGACAGACAAAAAAAAATTAAATCGCGTTTTTGTTATAGGTGTCGTATGTACTTTCATATGCATTTAGTGAAAAGGTGTTATTTTAATATTACAAACAGACACTCCAATTTTATTTATTTGTATAGATACGTGAAGGAAAAACTTTGTACCGAAAATTGCGCGGACAGAGGAGTATTAAATTTGTCACACTAATCCTACTATCCTACTAATATTATAAATGCGAAAGTTTGTGAGTGTGGGTGGATGTATGTTTGTTAGTCTTTCACGCAAAAACCACTGAACGGATTTGGATGAAATTTGGAACACAGATAATTTATAACCTGGATTAACACATAGGATACTTTTCATCCCGATAACCCCGATTTTTTTGTTAAGTTAAATACTACGCGGACGAATTCGCGGGCACAGCTAGTTAACAATAATAATAAAATGACTAGCTTTGTGGTTTATATATGAAGCAGTGATAGCCGATTGGTTAAGGACGCGTCTTGCACCAGGTCCTGGGTTCAAACCCCGGCTCGCACCTCTGGGTATTTCGAAATCCATGTGTAAACCATAATTTCCAAAATAATTATCACTCGCTTACAACTTTACTTGCGAGGAAACCTGCATGTCTTTGAAAATCTAAAACAATTTTCAATAGCTACACAAATATATATGACTAGCTGTGCCCGCCGACTTCGTCCGCGTAGTATTTAACGTAACAAAAATTTCGGGATTATCGGGATACAAAGTATCCTATATGTTAATCCCGGTTATAAACTATCTGTGTTCCAAATTTCATCCAAATCCGTTCAGTAGTTTTTGCGTGAAGGAGTAACAAACATAGATACATAGTTACATACATACATCCACACTCACAAACTTTCACATTTATAATATTAGTAGGATTAATATGTGAAGGAAAAACTTTGTACCGCTTAATACGAAAATTGCGCGGACGGAAGAGTATGAAATTTGGCACACTTATAGTTTATATAGAGAAGGAGTGCAGAATGCTAATATATATTTTAGGGTGAAGCAATACTCTCAGACACACGTTCAAGAGAACCCGGTCAATATTTAATTAATTTAAAACAAGAATTGAAAATTAAAGAACCCCCGATGCGCCAACTTTTCAAACTACAAAAGAGCTGATAATTTTCAAACGGCTCAACCGATTTTCATGAAACGTAGCTAAGAACACTCTCGATCAGAATACCTTTCTAAGAAAAACAAGAAAATTAAAATCGGTTCATCCGCTTGGGCGCTACGATGCCACAGACAGACACATAGATACACAAATACACATGTTAAACTTCTAACACCCTTCTTTTTTCGTCGGGGGTTTAAAAAGGACTTAAATATTGAGCACCATTTGAGTTTATAGCGTTTTTAACATGACTCACCTCGAGATCCGGCAAATGGTCCTGTATTTTACCAAGATACGACGAATGCAGTGGTTGATTGAAACAGCGGGAGCCTTTCAAAGACAACTTCTTGAGCTGCGGCGGAAACTGGCTTATATTTGTCTGTGGACAACATTAATGAATAAATAAAAATCGCCAACAGACTGACACACCAACTGTATGGTCCCAAACTAAGCGACGCTTGTACTATGGGTACCGTACCATGGACTGGGGGCGATCCCGGTGACACCCAGAGCGGGGCAAATTACGAAAAGGCCATTTCCGAAATTTGTCCAGGTCTGAATATGATTATCACTCGCCTACGGTGAAGGAAAACATCGTATGGCATATAAACTATTATACATATAAATAAAATATAATGTATTATACATATAAACCTTCCTCTTGAATCACTCTATCTATTAAACCGCAACAAAATCCGTTGCGTAGTTTTAAAGATCTAAGCATACATAGGGACAGATCAACAGCGGGAAGCGACTTTGTTTTATACTATGTAGTGATACTTTGTTTCATACTATGTAGTGATACTTTGTTTTATACTATGTAGTGGTACTTTGTTTTATACTATGTAGTGATACTTTGTTTTATACTATGTAGTGGTACTTTGTTTTATACTATGTAGTGATACTTTGTTTTATACTATGTAGTGGTACTTTGTTTTATACTATGTAGTGGTACTTTGTTTTATACTATGTAGTGATACTTTGTTTTATACTATGTAGTGGTACTTTGTTTTATACTATGTAGTGATACTTTGTTTTATACTATGTAGTGGTACTTTGTTTTATACTATGTAGTGATACTTTGTTTTATACTATGTAGTGGTACTTTGTTTTATACTATGTAGTGATACTTTGTTTTATACTATGTAGTGATACTATGTTTTATACTATGCAGTGATACTTTGTTTTATACTATGCAGTGATAATTTGTTTTATACTATGTAGTGATACTTTGTTTTATACTATGTAGTGGTACTTTGTTTTATACTATGTAGTGATACTTTGTTTTATACTGTGTAGTGATACTCACAGTCTTATAATCGATGTCGCAGTACTCTATGAAGAGCGCTGTGAGATTGGTACAAGTATACTTGAGATCCCTCATCAGTTTCGTGGTGAATGTGAACTGGGGGCCAGGACAGTTGCTGGACTGCTTCGACCGCTCAGCCTGCGCCGGTTTGCTCTTGGACGATGCTAAAAGAGAAATAATAATAATATCGCCAAACTGACACACCAACTGTACGGTCCCAAACTAAGCGACGCTTGTACTATGGGCACCGTACAATGGACTGGGGGCGATCCCAGTGACACCCAGACCCCGAGCAAATTACGAAAAGGCTATTTCCGAAATTTGCTCCGGCGGGAATCGAGCCCGCGATCACCCGGTGCAGTGAGCCGAGCGGCCTGCGCTCAAAACACTGCGCCGAGCGGACGTTAAATTAATAAATAAATTATTACCCGGCATTGTCACATCCAAGGGCTCTGTATAGGTTTCATTCGAGAGAAATGGTTCACCATTGTTCATATTATTTGGTTCAACATATTTCGAAGTGCATGGTTCAACATTTATACCGCTTGGTTCACCATTGTTCAAGCTGTCTGGTTCACAATTGTTCACGCTATTTGGTACATGTTTTGAGCTGATTGTTCCACATTTTGAACCAGTTGGTTCACTTTGTTTTAAATTGTTTGGTTCCGCTTGTACCGATCCACCCACACTGGAGTCTGCTTCATCCATTTTGTTTTGAGAATGACTCGAATTTGAGGTGTTTGGTGATACGTTCCCAGCGTTGGCTAGCTCGGCGCTGTCCGGCCACCGCGGACCCACTGTGTATCTGTTAGATAAAATGCAATTTTCAGCTTGGTATTCTAATTTAAACACCTAAATCTGACTGAGATTTGATTATAAAAAAAAAAATTAGACCTTTTGACGTCCCACTCCTGGGCATGGGCCTCCCCTCAACCCGAGGGGGATTCAGGCCATAATCCACCACGCCGGCCAAGCGCGGGTTGGCGGATTTTACATGTCTTCCGAAAATTGGTTAAATCTTCTAAGACATGCAGGTTTCATCACGATGTTTTCCTTCACCGTAAGCAAGTGATAATCATATAGAAATTATGATTCGCACATAGATTACGAAAAATCCAGATGTTCGAGCCGGGGTTTGAACCCGAGACCTGGTAACCCGCAAGACGCGTGCTTAACCAATCGCCTATAACTGCTTTGAGATTGTCTGATTGATGATGAGATTGTCTGTCTATTGATTTGTCTGGGATTCGATTACTATTAACTTATTTAGTGACAACGGTGTCGCCTGCTCACATTCTGTTGCTTTTATTCATTGAAAAGAGTAACCATTGTGTTTCTCGGCGGCTCTTCTCAGTGGAAGCGGCATTCCGAGCCGGCGGTAGATACTGACTGTTCATAAATGCTTTGTCGGCTTACATGAATAAACAACAATTAAGTACTACCGGTGTACGACCTCTCATTCATCTCACAGAAGATCTCAAAGCAAAGTTGCTATAATATTATAGCTATACGTTTCGTACGACGAGTAAGAGAACCGGACGAATTCCCCTCGCATCTATAGGTAACTGCTTAACATCTGGCGGGTCGCCCGCTTGTTTGCCAACTTTGTTACAATTAATAACTCTAAATGAAAAAGAATAAAAACCCCCGATACGACGACTTTTTAAACCACAAAAGAGTTGATAATTTTCAAACGGCTGAACCGATTTTCATGAAACACAGCTAAGAACACTCTCGATCAGAATACCTTTCTACCAAAAAATACTAAATTAAAATCGGTTCATCCGCTTGGCCGCTACGATGCCACAGACAGACACACAGATACACATGTTAAACTTATAACACCGCTCTTTTTTCGTCGGGAGTCTCTTAAGGGGGACGGGGGACTCTTAACTCTAGGAGGGGGAGATGTAGTATACACCCACCTGGGTAAGTTCCGCCTCATCAGAAGAGACATGAAGATCGGATTGTTTTCTATGTTGCATCTGGCCCCCTCGGGCACAGGACTCATGGTACCTAAATAAAATATAAATAGATTTATAAATAACTAGCTGATAAAGATACAATAACCCCTTATAACATCAGCTAAAGTCGGGTCGCGGAGCAGGAAGAATTTCGTACAATGACCTCTTTCCCTAGTGACAGTGGTCACAAACATTTTTGCATCAAGTGCGGTTTATATGAAATATTTCAAATGGAACCGCACTCAGGTAAAAGGTTTACAATCCCCGAGGACGGTGGTCACGGCCACTGTGTGAGCGAGACGTATTAGATTTACGCGGGAGTGACAGAGTAAGGTAATAACAGGTTAATGTACGAAAGTCTTCGTGTTCCGCGACCGGACTTTATCTGTCTGTGAAAGTCCCGTCAAAATCGGCCCAGCCGTTTCGGAGATTTGCCGGACCAAACAAACACATACAATTTTTTTTTTTATATTTTCTTATATTTAGTAAAAAAGCTGTTATTTTAACATTACAAACAGACACTTCAATTGTATTACTTGTATAGAACACACCAACTGTGCGTTCTTAAGCATTTACGAAGGCGTCATGGAGAAATACTATGAATCTACTATATAAAAATAAGTCGGGTTTTCCTTCCTGACGCTATAACTCCAGAACGCACGAACCGATTTCCACGGTTTTGCATTCGTTGGAAAGGTCTCGGGCGCCGTGAGGTTTATAGCAAAGAAAATTCAGGAAAAATTTCAACAGAAAAGCGCATTCCACGCGGACGGAGTCGCGGGGCACAGCTAGTTATTAATATAACACCTTATACAAGGTCTCAATATGATAGGGGGCGAATCAATTGTCATTACAACAGGTATATCCCCGCTCAATGGGAGGGGGATTCGTGCCATCGCCCACTACACCGGCCCAAAGCTGATTGGAAAACGCGACATACATTTTTCGATGCTTTCTCTTCACCATTCAGAAAGTCTTATTATTTTTCATTTATTTTCCCAAAAAAGCTTATAACTATATAATATAATATTGTTGCGACCTGGAGGCTGCTTGGTCAGGTATCTCGAAGGATCCTTGTTTTATCAGCTTGATACAAAAACGCATTTTTATTCTAGATGTACTCCATCGATTAGTTACGAAGGATCTCTAAAAATTGAATGTTCGAGACTGTAGGTATGTAGGTATAAAGTGAACGCCCTTGCGTTATCGGCGCGACGGCCGGCGAATACCTACTCGCGAACGAATACAAAGGGAAGCCGACAATGTGTCTCGAGATCATTCGATTCCGATTATTATTACGTACATACCTACCGAGAATGTTCAGGAAAATACCAGCTCGCATCTTTATTCCGTATATAAGGTGTTGACGACGGGCAGCGAGTTAGTTACTTCTTGGAAGCGACAGTGTACGGAACTTAAGTAAGCGAACGAAGAGTGATATACCAGTGACCTAGGCGATAATATTGGAATACTGTGAGTCTGCTAAGTGATTTGGAACAGTGCTTGTTGTGTGTAACTAGTATTAGTGAACTAGTGTAGAACTGTGTATTTGTCAAGTTTGTGGAGAGCGGAATAAACCCTTTATACACGTAGTCGGCATTAATTGTACCTACCCCTAGTACGCAACAATTGGTGTCAGAAGCGGAATGCCGTTACTACCGCGAGACGAAGAAGGGCGTACTCCACGAACCAGACGTCAAGTCGAGATGGATGCCGCCCGTCAACGTAGCCTTGAAGAAGAAGAGCGTCAAGTTGATTCCGGTGTTTCGGCGGGAGCTGGGGCAGCATCGGCAGGTAGCTCATCGGAATTGAACTTGGCAGTGTTGATGGCCTCTATGCAGCAAATGCTCCAGGCCAACCAAGAAGCTAGCCGGCAGGAGTTCAAGGAGATGATGAAGGCCAATCAAGAGGCTAGCCAGCGAATGATCCAGACACACCAAGAGGCTACCCGTCAGGAATTTAAGGAACTGATGCATGCAATGGAGGGCAATCAGGAGACGGTCCTTGGGAAAATCGATGCAGGCATCACTGTCCTGGATGAAAAAGTGAAAACCCTAGAAGACCGCGTGGAAGTGTTAAATAAAGACAATAATTCAGTCAAGGACCACTTAGAGGCGCTAGATAAGGAGGTTTTGAAGCTGAAAATACATGGACCTGTGACAGTAGCCTCGCCATCGTCCACAAAGCTCGACCTCCCGCGCTTCGACGGAACTTCTTCGTGGATGGCCTTTAAGTACCAGTTTGAAATACTTTCGGTGGGAAATTCCTGGAGCAGCGAGCAGTCCTTTGCGGCTCTGGCGCTGGCCTTACGGGGAGATGCTTTAATGGTTTTGGAAAATCTGCCGCTGGAAGGAAGGACTCTGGAGACTCTCATGGAGGCACTGGATACACGCTACGGTGAGAAACACCTGGAACATGTTTATCGAGCGCAGCTCCACGAGAGGAAACAAAAGCCTGGTGAAAGTCTCCAACAATGGGCATTGGAAGTGGAGAGGCTGGTTCGCCGTGCATACTCGTCCAAACCAGCGATGATTGAAGAGAACCTGCTGGAGCTATTTATAAATGGCATTCGAGAAACAGAAGTCAGGACCTTTGTACGGTTGGGACACCACCAAACCATGAAGAACGCACTGGCTCATGCTCTCGAGGTGGAAGCTGTTCGGCAGGACACGAAATTAAATAAGGTCAGGGAGGTTAAGGAGGTGGTTAAAGAGGAAAGGAAGCCCCGGTTTGTCCCAACTTGTTATGGCTGCGGTGGTAAGGGACATATTCGCTTGGAATGTCCTTCAAAGAAGAGAAAGGTCGCGGACGAGTCCGAGACCCAAGCGGAACCAAATGTCCCGTTAAACTAAACGTCGCCAGGGCCGCGGGGCGGGCGCTGGCTGGTCAAGTTGAGGCCCCAACAGTCACTATAACTCAAGTTTGCAATGGAAATAGTTTGATCATCGAGGCCACCTTAGACAACCAAACTTGCAGTGTAACTATCGATACTGGAGCATCGCGTACAATTGTGAGGCCGGAACTGCTGAAACGCACCATAATGTGGAAAAAGCGATCACCGTCATGTAATCTGCAGACAGCCACTGGTCAGCCAGTTTCCGTCCTCGGTGAAACAGATATTAAGTTAAGAATTGGCGACCGAGTCTATCTCCAGTCAGTGTTGATTGCTAATATTACTGATGATTGCATTTTGGGACTGGATTTCTTGAAGAATCAACAGTGTGTTTTGGATGTAGCCAAAGGAGTGCTAAGGTTTCCTGATCAAGAAGTCTGTTTGCGAGGATCGCGCCCGTGTAATCTTTATTGTTTGAGGGATACCAAATTAGCTCCGAAATCAGAAACCTTAGTGAGAGTTAAACTTCCTGCGAAGACTGAGCGAGGAAGATGTCTCATTGTTGAAGATGCTGGTTATCACCCCAGTTTAATTACAGCAAGGACGCTACTGATGTCGAACGGAATTACTAGGGTAAGAGTCCTTAACCTTAGTAATGAAGAAGTACAGCTGAAGAAGAATAGTGTGGTCGGAAAATGCGAGGAAGTACAGTACCTGAGAAAATTAAGCGCTCCAGATAAACAGGAAGGTACGCAGATCGCGGAGGATCACATCTGGGAACTTCTGGAAGCTTCTGAGGAAAATTTATCGGCATCGGAACTACAACAGGCCAAGAAGCTGTTGCTAGAATTCAGAGACATTTTCGCAACCGGAAACGATTGTGGAAAGACAGGACTCGTCAAACATCGGATCGACACAGGCGACGCCAGGCCTATTAAACAAAGACCCCGAAGATTACCATGGGCAAGAGAAAAGGAGGTGACAGAGATGATTAATGACATGGCTGATAACGGAATAATTGAACCTTCTACGAGTCCATGGTCTTCACCCGTGGTGCTGGTAAAGAAGAAGGATGGCAGTACAAGGTTCTGCGTGGATTACCGAATGCTGAATAATGTCACGAAGAAAGACAGTTACCCCTTACCTCGAATTGACGACACGCTGGACATGCTCAGTGGTATGAAGTGGTTCTCAACCATCGATCTTAAAAGTGGCTATTGGCAGGTCGAGCTCATCCCAGAGGACAAGGAGAAGACTGCTTTTAGTACAGGAATCGGGAACGGGTTGTGGCAGTTCAACGTTATGCCATTCGGCTTATGTAATGCTCCGGCTACATTTGAGCGCCTTATGGAGAGAGTAATGGTGGGTTTACTCGGGGACGTGTGCCTGGTCTACCTTGACGATGTAATTGTTATGGGTCGCAGCTTCGAGGAAAATCTGAAGAACTTGGAAAAAGTTTTCACCCGAATCCGTGAAGCTAATCTTAAACTGAGTCCAAAGAAGTGTGCTCTGTTTAAAAAGGAGGTCAGTTATCTTGGACATGTCATCTCGACAGACGGAGTGAAGACCGACCCCGAAAAGATAAAAGCTGTTCAAGAATGGCCTTCTCCAAAGAACAAAACAGAAGTACGAGCATTCCTTGGACTATGTGCATACTACAGACGCTTTATCAAGAGTTTTTCAGATATTGCGAAGCCTTTACATCGTCTAACGGAAGATAAACGCGATTTCGTTTGGGACTTGGAATGTGAGAAAGCTTTCATTGAGCTGAAACAACGATTGTGTGAGGCCCCAATATTAGGTTACCCAACGAGAGAAGGAAGATTCATCGTGGATACTGACGCCAGTAACACCGGAATAGGTGGTGTTTTGTCACAAATACAGGGAGACCAAAACGTTGTCATAGCGTACTTCAGTAAATCTCTTTCCAAGCCAGAGAGAAATTACTGTGTTACTCGCCGTGAATTGCTAGCTGTGGTGAAGACCTTACAACATTTTAACAAATATCTTATAGGAAGGGAGTTTACACTAAGGACAGATCACGCTGCATTACAATGGTTACTACAATTTAAAAACCCAGAGGGCCAAGTAGCACGATGGATCGAGCAACTACAGGAATTTTCGTTCGTAATAGAACACCGCAGTGGAAAAGGGCATGGTAATGCTGACGCTTTGTCACGGAGACCGTGTGCCGAAGACTGCAAACATTGCCTAAGGAATGAAGTTCGGGAAGAGGTCAAGCTCATAGGGACTCACGGAATCGACGACGAATGGACCGGAGCCAGTATGAAGAAAGCGCAGGAGGAAGATAATGACCTACAACCTATACTGCAATGGAAACAGAGCGGAAACAGGCCTCAATGGAGCGACGTGTCCGTCTACAGTTCGACAACGAAGAGTTATTGGGCTCAGTGGGACAGTTTGGCTCTGGTAGATGAATTGCTGTATAGGAGATGGGAATCAAACGACGGTAAGGAAATCACCTTGCAAGTGATAGTGCCGCGGAGTAAGGTGGCTTCTCTTCTACGGCACATTCACGATGGTGTTTCTGGCGGGCACCTAGGAGTCAAGAAAACCCTGGTTAAGGTGCGACAGCGGTTTTATTGGCTGCGCTGTCGAGAAGACGTCGAGGATTGGTGTCGCAGATGCACTGCGTGTGCGTCAGTGAAAGGCCCGCAGACGAGAAGCAGGGGAAAGTTGAAGTTGTACAACGTTGGAGCCCCATGGGAGCGCATCGCCATTGATGTTGCTGGACCGTTTCCGATGACTGAGGATGGGAACAAATACATCATAGTAGTGCAAGATTACTTCACTAAGTGGCCGGAAGTATTTGCAACGCCCAACCAGGAAGCAGTCACCGTAGCGAAGAAATTGGTCCAGGAAGTAGTCTGTCGGTATGGCGTACCTATGGAGATCCATTCTGATCAAGGAAGGAATTTCGAGTCTGCGCTGTTTCAAGAGATGTGCAAGTTACTCGGAATGAATAAAACTCGTACGACTCCAGCGCATCCGCAGTCAGACGGAATGGTCGAGAGGTTTAACCAGACATTGGAAAACCACTTGGCCAAGGTCGTAGACGAACATCAGCGAGACTGGGACCAATACATTCCGCTGTTTCTGATGTCCTATCGGTCTGCAGTACATGACAGTACTGGTCACACTCCAGCCAAAGTCAATTTTGGGCGAGAAATGAGGCTCCCAGTGGATGCGATAACGGGCACGCCACCCGACAGTCCTAAGCCCGTTACAGATTATGTGAGTGAACTTCAAAACCAACTGGACGAGGTGCATCGAATGGTACGGGAATACAACTGGAAGTCGAGTATAAAGATGAAGACCCGGTACGATCGAAATGCAAACACCAATGGTTTTGAAGAAGGGACACTGGTGTGGCTCCACAATCCTCTTCGCAGAAAAGGGAAGTCCCCGAAACTTCAGGCTCGCTGGGAAGGACCTTATACAGTTATTACGAGGATCAACGATGTGACCTATCGCATTAAGAAGGGACTTCGAGGAAAGCCAAAGGTAGTCCATGTAGACAGATTGGCTCGGTATCATGGAACAAATGATGCTCGGGACGAGCATGACTAGGAGGGGGGTGATGTTGCGACCTGGAGGCTGCTTGGTCAGGTATCTCGAAGGATCCTTGTTTTATCAGCTTGATACAAAAACGCATTTTTATTCTAGATGTACTCCATCGATTAGTTACGAAGGATCTCTAAAAATTGAATGTTCGAGACTGTAGGTATGTAGGTATAAAGTGAACGCCCTTGCGTTATCGGCGCGACGGCCGGCGAATACCTACTCGCGAACGAATACAAAGGGAAGCCGACAATGTGTCTCGAGATCATTCGATTCCGATTATTATTACGTACATACCTACCGAGAATGTTCAGGAAAATACCAGCTCGCATCTTTATTCCGTATATAAGGTGTTGACGACGGGCAGCGAGTTAGTTACTTCTTGGAAGCGACAGTGTACGGAACTTAAGTAAGCGAACGAAGAGTGATATACCAGTGACCTAGGCGATAATATTGGAATACTGTGAGTCTGCTAAGTGATTTGGAACAGTGCTTGTTGTGTGTAACTAGTATTAGTGAACTAGTGTAGAACTGTGTATTTGTCAAGTTTGTGGAGAGCGGAATAAACCCTTTATACACGTAGTCGGCATTAATTGTACCTACCCCTAGTACGCAACAATATAATAGCCGCACCTCAAAGCCGCAAAGGCTTATATAGTGTGTCGGCGAGTCGTTTTGAATATAAAAGGAGTTAAGTTTAGTTCAGTTTTTTTTTATTATTATCTTTGTTAAAAAAAACAAGTACACAAATAGATATTTCAATCAAGTCTGTGAACATGCGTTAAAAAGACTCACCTGACAAGTGATAAGGTAACGGCGACGACTGATCTTGAATGCCAAGACATCTGCGAAAGACGAAACAAAACAAAATTAATTATTGTTGCAGAGATTAACTTTACGCCTTGCATAGAATGATTTAACTTGAATCATTATAGTCCACCCCGTGTTATGCTAATTTAACCTTGTATTGACTATTTCTAACACTTTCACCCTGTAAAGGTTACTAGCTGTGCCCCCCGACTTCGTCCGCGTAGTATTTAACGTAACAAAAATTTCGGGATTATCGGGATAAAAAGTATCCTATATGTTAATCCCGGTTATAAACTATCTGTGTTCCAAATTTCATCCAAATCCGTTCCGTAGTTTTTGCGTGAAGGAGTAACAAACATACATACATACATCCACACTCACAAACTTTCACATTTATAATATTTGTAGGATTTCTATCACTTTTACACTTTGTGTAAACTATTTCTGTCACGTTTTCACCTTGTATAGACAATTTCTATCACGTTTTCACCTTGTATAGACTATTTCTATCACGTTTTCACCTTATATAGACTATTTCTATCACGTTTTCACCTTGTATAGACTATTTGTATCACTTTTACACCTTATATAAACTTTTTCTATCACTATTACATCTTGTATAAACTATTGCTAACACATTTTTACCATGTATAATATGAACCTGTCTCACCTAGTTTTATTATTGACGTAACCCTTGATCTTGAGCACGGTGGTGTCGTCGCAGAGGCAGTGCGTGAGCAGCCAGCGCAGGCGCTGCGGCCCGATGCTGCCGTCGCGGCAGTCCACGCGCTGCCAGAGCGTGTGGTCACAGACCAGGGTTGCCAGCCGTGTACATGTGCTGGGCATAAGGAGATTAGGAAACCTACAGACACCTACTAATACAAGACTGCTTACATCTACTATTGTATGAGAATACAATTGCTATACAGGTTGAAACAGAAAGGGTATACTTTTTTCAAAACTTAACTTTGTAATTCTAAAACTATCAGCTTTAGAGGAAACTTGAAAAACAAAAGGTATTACAGGGATACAGCTGTTGACAGATTTCATAAGTCTACAAAACCTTTAGTACTTCAACTGTCCCACAAGACCGATAGTTTTAGATTTATAAAGTAAAGTTGCAAAAAGAAATAGTATACCCTTTCTGTTTCACTTGGTAGTATATGAAGACCGCTTGGCTCACTGCACTGGGTGATTGTGGGTTGCGGGTACGAATCCCACCGTGTCGAATATCGTGTGGGACCCGTACAGTTGGTGTGTCAGTCTAGCGATATATATTATCCCTACATAGTATAAAACAAAGTCGCTTCCCGCTGTCTGTATTTTTTTTTTTTTTTATTTCTCTCAAAATAACAAGTACAAAATTATTTACATTTGTTTTACTCGCCACACTTAACAGTTTGATGGCGAGAAGCGCTCGTTTATCAAAATAACCTTACTTATTAACTAGAACATAATACATTACTTACTACTAAATCTTTCTTACTGCTACATTTGTCTCGGGAATTTATTTCTCGACAACGACAGACCGACACCGACCTACTCAGACCATGAATTCCAAACCAGAGTGTCCAGCTAGAGCTGGCCACTCCGGCCTAGAACTCACCGCCCATCACAGCCCGACGACGAGTCCTCGTCCTCTAGATAAAAGTTTTTCAGTTTTGATTTTAACACACCTTTGCTTATGTTAGAGTTACTCTTTAATAAATCTATTTTATTGAATACTTTTGTATGTCCCTATGTATGCTTGGATCTTTAAAAATACGCCACGGATTTTGATGTGGTATTTTTAATAGATAGAGTGATTCAAGAGGAAGTTTTATATGTATAATACATGCATAATATAGAAGAGAAACACTGATAATTTATTGCACCCGTGCGAAGCCGGGGTGTGTGCTAGTTATTTATAATGGAATCAGCTAAAGGTGGCAGGGTATTGGAGAAGATGGCGAGTTTTGATTGGTCTAATGTAACTAAAAGGTGTCAATAGCCTAATGGTTAGAGGGGCCACTCTCGTAGCTGAGAGGTTCCAGGTCCAATTCCCGTCCTGGCCAATAAACTATCAACATGAGCCCACTCCAAGCACAAGCATTGCATTTAGCTTAGCGGGACCAGCTAACAGGAACACTAGTAATGTGATAAACTAACATATCTATGGTAAATCTAATACGTCTCGCTCACACAGTTGCCGGTCACACGCAGTTCACGAAGTCTCGCTCACACCGTTGCTGTGAACTGCGTGTGACCGGCAACTGTGTGAGCGAGACGTATTAGATTTACGCGGGAGTGACAGAGACAGGTAATAACAGGTCATTGTACGAATTTCTTCATGATCAGCGACCGTGCCATAGTAGTCTTTTTAAATGGAAACCGCCATGTGAGTGTGTGCGGGAGGTGGTAGTGTACTTACAATCCCAGTGCCTTCAGATCCCGCGGAGAGCAGTGTTTGAGTATGAAAAGCAGCACATCATCGGACAAGTCCAGCAGCTGTGCCTGTCTCTTGTACCCACTCTCACAGACCGATGCTGGAACATATTTTAATATTAAATACATTTTTAATAACCTATTTTAGGTCCCATGTCCCACTCCTGGGCAAAGGACTCTCCTTTTTATGTCCCTACAGTTCTATCCACTATTGAATTGATTATATTGTTTATCTATACTAATATTATAAAGAGGAAAGATTTGATTGTTTGCATTGAATAGGCTCCGAAACTACTGAACCCATTTGAAAAAATATTTCACTGTTGAGAAGCTACACTATCCCTGAGTGACATAGGCTATATTATATTTTCAAAAAAATTAGGGATCCTTACTAAAACTCCAATAATGTAACCATGCGAAGCCAGGGCAGGCCATTAGCAATATATTTTTGTTTTTATTATGCTATAGGACTGTCCGACCCCTGGGCAAAGATATCCCCTTTTTTCTATCATACTGTTCTGTCCAGAGCAGTTTCTGGCCACATTCTTCCTCTCTTACAAATATTGTTATAATTTTTTCAAATATATATATAGATATCAATAAAAATATAGAAGTAGGTAGTTGCAGTTTGCTAAAATCATTAAGTTATAACGTTACACTGCACGCGTACTGCTAAAAAACATAAAAATGTGTGTATTTATGGTTGTATTAAATTTGTTTGGTACCACTGCTAGGTAAGGAAACAAGAATATACAATCTGTTCATGTGAGTAACAAAAAAAGATGACATAAATACTATATTACATGATTTCTGTGGCCTCTACTATTATAGTAAAGGGTAATGTAAAGAAAAAAAGCAAGTATGCATGTACGTTGAGGAAAAACAAGGAAAAGTGGTAGATACCTACATATACAAAAGAATAAAGTTAATAAATAACAAAAATGTCTCGACTCACAGTCCTGTACACATCCACTATCGTTTAAATCTTGCACGGGAGCATTTTCAGTCTTAGATAAACTCATTTTTACACAAGATAAACTACTTTTTGTAGTCTAAATCACAATTTATAGGCGGTGATCATGGGTGGTTGATAAATGTAAATATCGCGAAGCAACATGGAAGAAACAAAGAAAACAATGATACGACCCTCAATGTGTTTATAAACAGACACAATTTAATAATTTGGAACGTTTCCAATATTTAATTCGAGAACAAAAACCACAACACGAAATCTCAAAAATCTAAATGATGTCAAAAAATAATCGAAAACAACTCGTTTAAAAAAAAACATCTTTTATTTTTTTATAAGATACGGTCATTACGGTTTCACTAAGTTAAAATCGACTAAAGCCCACAAGCCAATTTTTTATGGTTTTACAAGAGCGAACGACTGGCAGTACGATCTACTCTATAGGCTAATGTTGCTAGACTTACAAATTTTCTCCCAAATTATTATTTTTCTTGCATTCATATATATTTCTAATTTTTGTACTATCATTTTTTCATTTTTGTCATTCATGTATCCTGTCTATTTTGTACCATCAGTCAAATATTCGAGTCCACTAGTCCATTAATGCTACTGAGTATAACATAAATAACTAAGAAGTAAGTTACGGATAAATTGAGACCTAGAAAGATCCCTAACAAATAATGATGTGCCAAATATATTAAATAATTAAGATAATTCTATGTCAAATAACACATAATTTTGGTTAAATATTTACATTACTTACTTATAAGGCTTCTTGACTGGCTGCATTAAATAACAATATTTAGTAGAATTCACTAGTCATTGTTCACAAACACTGATCTAGGGGTGTCCACTTCGAAAAAACATCGATGTTTTTTTCGATGCGATATATCGGAAGTGTGTATCGATGTCTTTCGATATATCGGTTACAAACATCGATGTTTACTGAAAATCGAGTACTTTTTCTAACATAACATCACACCACAAAGCCCTCACCTAGTCAGCCTTCTGACACTCCACGCAAGCGTCAAGTTATAATTATTATACTACTCCTCCACCAGCACTGTCCATGACTGCACATTTATTGTGTGTGTTCAAGGATGCTGAATGTTGAAGAAATCTATATAACTAAGAAAAAACTACTTTTCATGGTGTACGACCATACACGTACATTTGCCGCAGCAGCATTCACACTTTGACCCAAATGTTCACATTTACGCAGATTGTATTGCAACTAAAATCAGTTCGTCATCGGTTGATGACCGATGACGAACTGATTTTAGTTGCAAACCGCACGTTCTCACCCCTCATTAAATTCACTCCCATTACTTACGTTTAATGTCAGTTTTATAATATAACTAGCTGAGCCCGCGACTTCGTCCGCATGATATTTAACTTAACAAAAAAGCCCGCTCCCGCATTCTGAGCCCGCATGACAGGACCCATTTTTTTATTTTGTTTTTCTAAAATAAAAGTAGCCTAAGTTACTCCTTAATACATCAGCTATCTGCCAGTGAACGTCCCGTCAAAATCGGTCCAGCCGTTTCGGAGATTACCCAGAACAAAAACACAGCCAGACAGACAGACAGACAAACATTTTTAAATCGCGTTTTTGTTATAGGTGTCGTATGTACTTTCATATGCATTTAGTGAAAAGGTGTTATTTTGATATTACAAACAGACACTCCAACTTTATTTATTTGTATAGACAACTTTTATCAGCTATATCAGTATTTCTATCAGCCCTACCCAACCCCTATCATACAAATTAGTGCGGGCATCCCTGTACACATGGAAAACATCACTGATTCAAATATTGTTTATAAAAAATTAAAAACATGAATGAGAATGATTTAGAGATCAAACTGAGTTTTCATTAAATTCACTGGTATTCGATATTTTATGAAAAAACATCGATACATCGAGTGAATCAACAGTTTGTCAAAACATCAGATCGATTCGATGTATCGAATTAAAAACATCGAGTGATTCGAAAAATCGATGTTTATTGAATATCCCTACACTGATCGAAATTGACATTTCGTTCTTTTGCAGGCGACGTCAAAAAAGCACGTCGCACGTAAATATTTTTATTAAAATAATAACACCATGGCGAAGTCACTCAGGAGTAGATGGAAGCGCAAATGCAGGGCCGTAAAGCGCGAACGTTACGCTGTAAAAGAATTGGCGCGACTGAAGAAAATGCTGGGTATAAAGGAAGATGAAAAACCAGTTGTTCCAGAAGAGGTTATGGAATCGGATCAGGTCATATTTTTGGATGCTGGCGCTATAAACAAGAAGAAAAAGGAGAAAGAAGCTGCCAAAGAACAAGAGGAAGACGTGGAAATGAGTTCGGATGACGAAAAAGTTGTTGTAGATGCGGAAAATGGTAAAAAACGGGTGTTCAGTACAAAAACATTGAAAGACCAGAATGGCCAGTATCCAGTGTGGTTACACAAGAGGAAAATATCCAAACTGACTAGAGGAACCAAGAAGAACATCAAGAAAAGGTCGAAAAAGCGTAAACGATAGTAATTTTAATACATTAGTTATAAAATAATTTGTTTTATTTGTAAACGTATTGAGAACCCGCTGTTATTACAAGAACAAGAAAGTCAAACATGCGATACATAAGAGTTTGTAATCAAGTCTTACTCGAAAATTTTATATAACTCATGCCTAAAGTTTTGTATTGGCATGGTTATTTTCTTCCTTTCTAATTTTCATCATTCCCATCCACCTCTTCACCTATTTTTATTGTAGGGGCCAAGGTTGTCTGCTACGGGCCATGCTGATTCTTGGATAAAAATATCACCATTCGTTATGCTACTCGTCACTAGATGGCATTGCTATTTTTATTTTGGGGTTCGGTGAACTCGCGCATCATCTATGTATTATATTATAGTACAGAAAATTTACATGTTTATTATTCACACGCACCATTTTACGTGAAATACTATTATTATCATCTTTACCTTTACAAACTTTACCATATAGCGAAGAATAACATACCATTAGCATAATAGACAAATTGTAAGAAAGTTAATAAATGTCACTGTCAAGTCGTAGTCAGACAATCAAATCAAACCGCAACGGTTTTAGGTTCATTTTATAAATTTGCTTCATTTTTCATTTGCTTGGAAAATAAAAGAGAATTTGACGAGAATTCTTATCGAAAGGACTATAATTATTAAGACGAATACCGTAATTAAATAAAAATGCAGGCTGTACCGAAGAACAGTAAGTAACCATCCATTATTCCTTGAACTTCACGTCAAAAACTTTATTGCCAACAAGAGTAAGAATTTATTAACGCCATGGATCCCATGTCTTCCATGTATATCTGGGTGTTACCGGGATCGTCCCCAGTCCACTGTACGGTACCCAGAGTACAAACTTAGCTTAGTTTGGGACCGTCCAGTTAGTGTATTAGTATACATAAGTAAGCTTGTCTCCTACGACATTGGTACCTAAATAGTATCGGTGAAAGTACTCTACAATACTTTACTAACCCCTTTACGGAGAACATAGGTGTATTGGTTTATTATTTTTATTACAGAATTGCTAGATCTCCAACGAATAATATCAAAGATGCCTCTAGAGGTATTCTGCATGGCCGCCCTCCCAGAATTCGGCCTGGGGTGGAGGGAGGTGGCGAAGGCCGTGAGGAACGCCCGCCTGCCAATGCAGCCGTCCAGCGTGGCCAGGGTGCTGTGCAGACACGTCTCGAAAGCACTGACGACCGAGGAGATTGACAATATTGTATGCAGACTGAGATTGAAGTGTAAGTTATAGCTTGGTTGTTTGGATGTTATTTTATCGATGTCAACAACAGTGCCAACTACCGCGTCCAACTAAAGCTAAGAACAATTCTGGTGGCTCCAGAAATACCAAAAAACTAGTTGCCTATCCTAGTATACACACAAGTCGAGAGTGGTGGTGTAGAGGGGGCGTGACGGCAAGAGAGACCTTCATGCCGTTTGCCGTGACAGTAAACAGGTAGATTTTACTGTCAAAGTGTGCCAATAGACGTTTCACACCAGAAACTGGATAACAACACAAGTACAATGACATTTTATCTAAGTATCTATCTATGTATGTAAAAATGAATCTCTATTACTGTGGTCATCGCATCACACGTGAACAGATGGAACGATTTCGCCAATTCTCTTTTTGTTGGGTTTATTATTGTCAGGAGAAGGTGCTTATGAACGAAAAAAGTTAAGAAAGTTGAGCGGAAAAATTCAAATCCAATATTCAAAGTTAAGACAGGACAACGTCTGTCGGGTCAGCTAGTCTATATCTATATTATAAATTTGAAAGTTTGTGTGTGTGGATGTATGTTTGTTACTCCTTCACACAGAAACCACTGAAAGGATTTGGATGAAATTTGGAACACAGTTTATAACCGGGATTAACATGTAGGATACTTATTATCCCGATAATCCCGAAATTTTGTTACGTTAAATACTACGCGGACGAAGTCGGGGGGCACCGCTAGTGTGTTATTAAGAAGGTTGGTTGCTAGTAGCCAATAAATGTTTTTACAAAATTATTGTATTGTTACAGTGGCGGCCACACAGGAGCGTACATGGCATGTTATAAGACTGATGGAGCCCGCCAGAGACGAGTCTGTCAGTACCACCATCCGAGCATTCCCGGAACGCATTGCTCTCTGTATCACAAGGAGTAAGAATAGGAACATGAGACCAGAGGTACTCCTCATTACCAATGAAACTTCCCATAATAATAATAATTTTAGCCCTTTTTGACGTCCCACTCCTGGGCACGGGCCTCCCCTCAACACGAGGGGGATTCAGGCCATAATCCACCACGCTGGCCCAGTGCGGGTTGGCGGATTTCACATGTCTTTCGAAAATTGGTTAAATCTTCTAAGACATGCAGGTTTCCTCACGATGTTTTCCTTCACCGTAAGCAAGTGATAATCATATAGAAATTATGATTCGCACATAGATTTCGAAAAATCCAGAGGTTCGAGCCGGGGTTTGAACCCGAGACCTGGTAGCCCGCAAGACGCGTGCTTAACCAATCGGCTATCCCATATTATCAGAAATTGATTGTACCGAATTATCTTAGGTATTAACTTGACGACTGCTTGGCGCACTGCACATGGTGGTACTGGGTTCGATTCCCGTCGGGAAATGGCCTTTTCGTAATTTGCCCCAGTCTGTGTGTCATCGGGATCGCCCCCAGTCCATTGTACGGTGCCCATAGTACAAGCGTCGCTTAGTTTGGGACCGTACAGTTGGTGTGTCTGTCTGGCGATATTTATTAACCTAAACTTGGGTCAGTCAATTTTATCTGGGGGTCCAGAATCTTGAGTTGAATCCATGGTATCAGTTTTCGTTACGATGCCCCTTACATCCTGTATATTTCAGGTCCAGACAATGCTTCTGGGTGATTTAATGTATATAAGTATCCAGCTGGTGTCCGGAGTAAAGGAAGGCTCCGTGTTGTATTTAGCCACTCCACCCGGCCAAGGGGTGGCTTTGACCAGCTCGCTGACAATGGTGGGAGTCCTCAAGGCCAGCGTTGAAGGTACCAATCATCATCATCATCATCATCTGCCTCACCTTTTCCCATTATCTGTGGTCGGCGCAGTATGTCTTTCCTTCCATACATCGCGCTTTCCCGTCATACTCACATCCACTCCAACCTCGTTCATATCACTCTTGATACAATCCATCCATCTTCTCTTGGGCCTTCCTCTCGCACTGTATCCATCCACATTCATATTTATCACTCTTTTAGTCACATGCTTCTCATCCCTTCACGTGTCCAAACCATTCCAGCCTCCTACCTCTCACTTTATCTGTTATTGGCGCTACCCTGACACTACCTCTTATACAGATTGAAACAGAAAGGGTATACTTTTTTTTTCAAAAGTTAACTTTGTAATTCTAAAACTATCAGCTTTGGAGGACACTTGAAAGACAAAAGGTGTTACAGGGATACAGCTGTTGACAGATTTCACAAGTCTATACAACCTTTAGTACTTCAACTGTCCCACAAAGCCGATAGTTTTAGATTTACAAAGTAAAGTTGCAAATAAAATTGTATACCCTTTCTTGTTCACCTAGTATACACATTATATAACAATATTTATTTTTATATACCAATATTTAAAATCAAATTGTATCTATTTTGAGTAATGATAGTCGATTGGTTAAGCACTCGGTGCCATAACCGGCGCCGGGCTTGCAAGAAGTGAAAAAATGTCGATTTGTATATACCCCGCTATAGAGCTGAACAAAATTAACGTAAAACTTAGACCGTTGGGATATCAGAATGTGTTCTGTTGCCGTTCCTGAGAATGTACACCATCTTTTATTAGAGATCAAAGAGTAACCATTGTGTTTCTCGGCGGCTCTTCTCAGTGGAAGCGGCATTCCGAGCCGGCGGTAGATACTGACTGTTCATAAATGCTTTGTTGGCTCACATGCAGTGGCGGATTTACAAATGTCCAAGGTATCGGCTGTAAAGTTATTGCCGCCCTTGCCTCTAAAAATGTCATAAATTATTTTTAGAATCCACAAATTTCGTTGAAATTGCACGTAATTATTTTTGAGCTTATCAAAGCTCAATCATCTACGATTAATAAAGGCGTGGTAATGTATGCTACTTACACAATAATGTACTTTCGGTATACGTCAAGAAACGATCTTTATTGCGCTTGGTTTCTGAGATAGAAAAAAAAAACTGCCGCCCAAGTGTCCAGCCTACTCGGCCTGCTGGTAAATCCGCCACTGCTTACGTGACTCAAAACAATTTTGAGTTGAGTTTGAGTTAACTTTTTCACTTTCAGCTCTCAACTACAAGAATTATGAGAACGCGAACCTCTCCGGACGCGATATACCCTCACTCCTTCGCATATCGAACCGGCACAACGCAATCGCGGACCAACTGACATCCGTACCGGAATACCGACCAACCCCCGTGATCACCCCATCCGGCATCGACTATACAAATAAGAAATACGACGAAGATTACATTGACACCATACTTGGTCCAAATCCTCCCGTACTTACCAGTTTAGACATAAAAACCACCAAACCGTTCTACGATTGCAGTCAGTTAAATAAAATGATCACAGTGTCTGTGAGCTTGAAGAGCGATAATGTGGCTAAAACATTGAAAAGTTGGGCGTTGAAAGGGGCTTTGAAACCTACATCGGATCTATTCAAGTTGTTTAATACGATAAAATCTAATAAAATTGTGTACAATAGGGAGGATTCTGATTAATAAATTGATATTCTTGCAGACTTTATATTTTATTTTATACACAGTTATAGTAGCCGATTGGTGCACGCGTCGTGCGGGCACCAGGTCCTGGGTTCAAACCCCGACTCGCACCTCTGGATTTTTCAAAATCTATGCGCGAATCACAATTTCTATATGATCATCACTTGCTTACGGTGAGTAAACCTGCATGTCTTAGAAGATCTAATCAATTTTCGAAAGACATGTGAAATCCGCCAACCCGTACTGGGCCAGCGTGGTGGATTATGACCTTAATCCCTCTCGTAGTGAGGGGAGGCCCGTGCCCAAGAGTGGGACGTCAAAATTTCTAAATATCTTATATACATCCCATATAATATCCCTAATAAAGCTTATATACATCCATCATCAGATTGCTAAAACGTAGAACCATGGAAAAGAAAATATTTGTCTGATTGTTTGACGACTGCTTGGCGCAGTGGTTCGAGCTCGGCTCATTGCACCGGGTGGTCGCGGGGTCGATTCCCGCCGGGGCATATTACGGAAATGGCCTTTTCGTAATTCGCCCCGGTCTGGGTGTCACCGGGATTGCCCCCAGTCCATTGTACGGTACTCATAGTACAAGCGTTGCTTAGTTTGGGACCGTACAGTTGGTGTGTCAGTCTGGCGTTAATAATTATGACAAGATTTGTGGTTTGATTTGACAACAGAGAGAGATGGAGCTATAATAAAAAAAGTTAGAAGACAGTGTGTATTATTTTTTTCCAGGTTAAAATAAGAGGGTTTGCAGAAAAAAAATTATATATTAATATCATTCTTCTATTTAGTACAAAAGAGGTTACATTGGAAATATTTTATAATTATACTTATATAACTACTAATAACCAGAAGTCGTAATCTTGCCCTAACTAGAACCCAATAGCAGTAGCGTCTGCCAGGTCCAATTGAGAATATTAAACACCAGGGAACTCACTCAAACAATAAAAAAATCATTGAAATAGGTCCAGGCGTTTAGGAGGAGTACAGTGAAAATTCCAACTCTGGTTGGTCCAGAATCATGAGTTGGATTAAGGTGAAGGCACCTGTCTAACCCGCGAAATTCAAAAATTTCGAGTATTTTTATAGTTTATCCAAAATCTGAAAACATTTAAGACAACATTTTGTGATTTGCGACAAACACAGTATGCAGTGCGTTTATTAATACATTTATTTTACTCTAAATATGATTACGGTGGATATGATACTAGTTAATCACTAAATATACATAAACTGCCAGATTATCTGGATAGCCGTCGTTCTTGAAATGTTTTAGAGTAAGTTAGATATATTAATGCACTGCACACGGTATTTGTCGCGAATTACAAAATGTGCCTTTTATTATTGTCAGATTTTGAAAAATTTCTAAAAAACCTTAAAAATTTTGAACTTCGCGGGCTAGATGGGCGCTTTAGCCTTAATGGTATCAGTTTCCTTTACGATACCCCTTACACCATGTATATAAATTAAATGTCAAAGCTGTCAAAAGTGACATTATTGCTAGTCGAACGTCAATCGTTAACAGAGTCGGACACCTGGGCCCTAACCACGCCAGCTACTCAAATCGTAATAGAAAAGCAAACGCTCGCGATTACGTTTCAAACGCTCCGCTTTTGACGTTTTGCTGACACGATCTTCACGATTTCTACTGACATTGATAGGGTATGGGGTCAGCAAAACATCAAAAGCGGAGCGTTTGAAACGTAATCGCTAGCGTTTGCTTTTCTATTACGATTTGAGTAACTAGCGTGGTTAGGGCCCTGATCGCATCAGTCGCTGTCATGTCAACATTTAGTACACGGGAAAATTTGGGTCTATTATCTGGGCCCACGCGTGGAGGCCCCCAGCCAGGTCTTTGACCTTGCATCTGTGTTCAGAGTCCAACATATCCAACATCATCTTAGCAACAATCTGGGAGTCATTGCCGCGCCTGCACACAAACACAGCTGTAACAAAAAATTTGAAAATTTAGAAAACCCTCTATGCGACGACTTTTAAAACTACAAAAGAGCTGAATATTTTCAAACGGCTAAACCGATTTTCATGAAACATAGCTAAGAACAGTCTCGATCAGAATACCTATCTAACAACAAAAAATCCAAAATCGGTTCATGTGCTTGGGCGCTACGATGCCACAGACAGACACACAAATACACATGTTAAACTCATAACACCCCTCTTTTTTGTCGGGGGTTAAAAATAACATTACAAAGTCAGCAACAGGCGTATAACCCGCCCGATGTTAAGCAATTAAGGTGTTAATAAATCGATCTCAAATCTGAGAGCGATCTTGGAAATGTCATTCTTATGTCATCAGTACTGTAACATTTTTGTTACGACGGGACTATAGGTTATTATCATATTTATATATATAAGTAATTAGATCCTGGTCACGGCACCAACTGTAACGTTTTTCTTTCCGAGAGACGCTTAATTGATGTTATTTGAATTTGATACGAAATATTCTATATTATTACGATATCCTGGTCACGGCACCATCTGTCACATTTTCCTTTCGCGAGACATTTATTTAATGTTATTTGAATTTGTTACGAAATATTCTATAATGTTACGATATCCTGGTCACGGCACCAACTGATACATTCTCTATTCGAGAGACGCTTTACGACATACGTTTTTGTTATGATATTTAAAGTACTATTCCGTTTAAAAATCGCTACGTTGCGTTTATCTGAGTGTCGTGGTTTTGTCATATTTATGGCAATTAAATTTACTTAATTAGAGTCGTCAATTCAATTTATTACGCATGTTGTTCGCTAATTGTCAAAAACATTAATAAATATAACAATACTAAAATATCTAAAACAAACTCCTGTGGAAATGAACATAGGAACACAGTACACAAACGACAAACATTTATACAAAGACTCGTAGTTGTCGCCAGCCGTCGTCGAGGATCATTTGTAGTTACTGTAGGGTTTAAAACATCACACATGGCGAAGCAATAAAACGAATCATGCACCTCAGCAGTCGTCGCTCGCCTTCCTATAAAATCCCGCTAAATAAATATACACGATGCAATTGAACAACATTATAGTCTCATCAGTTCATGGAACAAAATCGAGTCATGAGGACTTATCATAATCGTATTTAATTTTAACACATACAATGAGACTATAAAGCCAATTCTTACAATCTACGCTCACCAATGTATCAGCAACACACCTGAATCGCGTTCGCACTCACACACTCGCGAAATAGGCAATCCCGCACTTTGCCATTTTTATATTGACTTTTAGCGCACACGCAGACGGAATTATTTTATTGATAAATTTGGATACTATACGTAAATACATGTACATTGTATGAATAATAATAAGCAGGACCAAATCGACGTAGATCTGAAAATTTGTTCTCGATGTTCTGGCAACGTGGACTACATATCCCGTCTGTAGTTAGAGGAAGTATCTAGACTTACAGACTTATGATCTAGACCTAGCGATTGATATTTTCTGACCTCCCAACACACCTCATAGTCAGAACCTGGTGGCAGATGAACAACGTGCCCCAACAAAACCAGCAATCTAAATCGACCTTAGCAAGCTCGACTGGGTTAAGACTCATTTGACGTTACCTAGCGATTATAACAATCTAAATCGTCTTGCATTCAATCATCTTCCCTACGGCAGAGCTCCACAAATACTTACGTCGGATTGTTTTAAGAATATTTGTTCGTACAGGCAAGAGTTTATTATTCAGGTATTAATGGAATTTAATAAACTGAGTAAAAGGGTGCTTGAAGAGCCAAAAAGGTCAGTTTCAACTCTAGAAATTGTCGCCGACCGGTGCATTAATCTGTTTTGTGTGTTCTCGTGTTCATCGATAGGGAGTTGCACGATATCCGGGCTCGAAAATTCTATTTTCCCGTCTATCATGGAGCACATCTTTCGGAGCGGAGCAACGGCGGCTTATCCGTGTACGGGGCACCTAATAACAGTTCCAGGTTCAGGGAATAGGCAGCTCATCAGATATCACAAACCTCCCCCGCATCCACGAGAGTGTGTACCTAGTGCATGTCAGTGAATGAGCCAATCTCTTCTATGATAGCTTGTATAGTGTCTTGTGTTTAATGCTCAGCACTTTTGTTAACCGCCCCGCTACTCGGGCAACGGCCGCCTCGCACAGAGTTGTTAGTGTTATGGTGTGTGTACACGAATATTGTCAGCACTGAGCTTAATTAACAATTAGAGTCAAGACAAAACGCGAATTGCTCATCAAGCGTAGTGTGATTTAGGTCCCTAATTTAGTCAAATTTTAACAAAACGCAATCCTGTGATCGCATAAAACAAATATAATTCAGTCGGTATTCGCTCACATCCATCTCCAAATCATTCCAACTACTACCCCGTCGTGTTCAGCTTTCCCTGGAAATTAATAAATGAATGGACTCTCCTAATAACCCAACAATAGTAAGACAAATTAGCTGATATATCGACCATTTTTGGACAACATGGTACAAAACTATACCTTATAATATTTTTACCTACAACACTCAGTTAAGGCACTCCGGAACATTATTTGGAATTACTCTAAAAACACCACTTGCAATTAAATCCAAATTTAATTATTCGCGGTTCGCGCACTTGTACACGTCTCAAAGGATCACACCCGAGAATCGAACCCGACCGTTCTCTAGGTGAAAACCGTCCTGTTCTGTGGTCAAGACCTGACTGTCCCGTCGCTAAAACTTCACTGTCCCTCGTCTCCCAATCTCTCAAACCAAGGAAGCCAAAAAACAGAGAAGCCCCCTCTCCGTCTTGTATTTTTGTTTTAACCCAGAAACTATCTTAGAACAATGTTTCTAAGGATTATAATTAAGTGCCGCATCTTTGCATGGACAAGTGCATAAGCCACGCCCACAGACCCCTTTTTTCTCGCAATTATGAGTGTTTGGGTTGAGGGCTCATAATTTACTCTCTCGTTTGACAGATTTTATTTCGTTTGGTTCAAATTTCAATTGTATGGGCGTAAAACGAGCCAAACACTTTAAGCATGTGCAAAGAACAAAACGGCTAACAGCGTCACCACATGTAGACAATTAAGTTCACATCACAAAGAAAAGTCAATTGTAGGATGACAGATACTTTGTGCTTTATCATAGATTTTATGGCCCTTGGCCTTCACAACATGTGTTCGTCTACCTAACTTGTGAGTTTAAATGTGTTTGCATGGGAGTGTTTTATTTTTTATTAGCCATAGCTATTCCCAAACATTGTTATCGAATTTCTCTTAAAATGTCCATACAATGGTCTGGGACTAAATCTCATGTTTCCAAACTACTTGAAACAAATATTAATTGCTAACACATTTCTGACGAAGTGTGTGAAAGCTCAGCTTTGGACATTTTATTTTTTTGTAGACTGGAATCCCATGCAGTTGCTTTAGACAAAAGGCGCATTGAATAATTTATTTAGGTATTTAAGTCGAGTTTAGGTCGCCTGCAGTATGAACTGTTACAGTACAAAATGACTTATCAAAAGCGTACTCAAGACCGCTATAAGACTTGAGTTTGATCTACACAAATAAATAAAATTGGAGTGTCTGTTTGTAATATCAAAATAACACCTTTTCACTAAATGCATATGAAAGTACATACGACATCTATAGCAAAAATGCGATTAAAAAAAAGACTGTCTGTCTGTGTCTGTGTGTTTGTTCCGGGTGATCTCCGAAACGGCTGGACCGATTTTGACGGGACTTTCACTGGCAGCCTTAGTTACTCTATATAACATCAGCTATCTGCTTGTGAAAGTCCCGGCAAACAGACGGACACAATTATTTTTAAAAAATACACAATTATTATATGTGTTAATCCAGGTTATAAACTATCTGTGTTCCATATTTTATCCAAATCCGGTCAGTAGTTTTTGCGTGAAAAAATAAAAAACATACATCCACACTCACAAACTTTCGCATTTATAATATTAGTAGGATTATTATAGAAATACCTATGGTATTTATGCTTTCATTATGCATTTAAAAAGCTGTTATTCTTGTCATTACAAACAGACAGTTAATTTTTATAGATTTGTATGGATAGACTATGAGATGACCATCTGACCCATCCGTTTCCAAGCCTCACCTGCGCCGCTGCACCGCGTCACTAGTGCGACGAGCTCGTCGATCCGCTCCGGCCGCAGCTTGTCTATGGGCCAGTTCGTGGCGCCCTCTATCCGACACATGCCGAACTCGTGTTCGGTCCTGACATCTATGAGTATATGCTCGGAGGTTTTCCGCAGCAGTGTTGCCAACTCTTGAGGAGTTATCCGATTCTCGGGGTTCAGTATGTGGAGGTCCAGCTCCTGGAATACACAAGAGTAACTTTCAAACCGCTGGCAATACTAAGGCAAGTATTTATCTAAATATAAATAACTCAAAGGTGACTGACTGACTGACTGACTGACATAGTGATCTATCAACGCACAGCCCAAACCACTGGACGGATCGGGCTGAAATTTGGCATGCAGGTAGATGTTATGAAATAGGCATCCGCTAAGAAAGAATTTAGATTAATTCTACCCCCAAGGGGATAAAATAGGGGATGAAAGTTTGTATGAAACTTTGTCAATTTTAAACCGATCGGGCTGAGACTTTGCATGCATAAAGCTACTATGACGTAGACATCCTCTAAGAAAGGATCAAAATTCCACGCGGACGAAGTCGCGGGCTCAGCTAGTCGATCATAAGTCTGCGAGCGATCTTGGCAATGTCATTCCAGTACAAAATGACAGGTTACAAGCGTACTCAACATGGCTCTCATACTTGAGATTCATTTATCAACAGATGGGTAGCTTCACACATATAGATTTACATAGATAACGCAAGTATCACGATTTGTATTGAAACCAAGCGTGCCGAATTTTTAACACCTACTGTGACGTCACTAGTGACGGGAAATCCAAACCGATTCAAAGACACCGATGCCGCCGATGCCCCTCCGCCCGCTACGATTCTCTCGAGTGATTATCTCGCTCATGCTTATATTATTTATATCTGTAGTCGCGCGGACTGTAAGTTATCGGCGACCAGCCTTGACGCTTGGTCGGGGTTTTCGGACACGCTAAGTACCTACATACATTTGCGTTATCTATGTAAATCTATATCTGTGGGTAGCTTAGTTTGGGTCAATCAAAACGAAATTCGTTCACCAGAAATCGCTTGGTGGGACTTGGTTTTGTAAAGATTACTAGCAATGTGTGTTTATCACATTACTAGTATTCCCGTTACCCCCTCCAGCTAAGCTAATGCTTGTGTTAGAAGTGGGCTCACGTCAATAGTTTAATGGCCAGGATGGGGATCGAACCTGGAACCTCTCAGCTACGAGGGCGGCCCCTCTAACCTCTAGGCTATTGACGGCTCCAATCTGTCACTACACATCTGTCAGTGTCATAAAGAAACACGAAGTATCGTTAGGTGACGTGAGTGATGTTTGAACTGTCAAATGTCATACCAAAGTAATGTGGCGCCGCCTTGCGGGGGTATTTTAAATCATTCGAATGGATATGGGAAACTTAAACGTGTTTATTTTTGTTGCCAATTTGAAAGCTATTCTATATATTAATTTCAATGTTATTAATCCTCAGACATCATTTGATTACTGACAGTGAAAAAAAACAATATCATTAAGTCTTAAACTTCTCTCTATATTAGTGATGTAACGAATATTCGCATTCGCATTCGCGAATATTCGCATATTTTTTGACATTCGCATTCGCATTCGCATTCGCAAGAATCTATGCGAATGTTTGGCGAATGTTTTTTGAAAAACAAAAAGGAAATTATGTATAGATGGAAATGGAAATTTAATACAACTAGTAAGAATTATGTTTTTTTTTCAACAAACTTGCTCGTAGGATTTTATTATTGCACTGCTTTTAGGTTCATAAAGAAACTTATTACGCACTAGTGCTTTTGACTTTACATTTTTGTAAATCTTAGTAAATAGTCCTAAAATAGTAAACATTTTTATAAAATAAATATACAATGTTTATTAAAATATTTTAAAGAAATATATCTGGCTTTGCCAGACCCATAGATAAATATAAGTGGCCAAATGCATGTCGGACTACGCATACAATATGTATAGGGTTCCGTAGACATCTCGCCACTTTTCGATAATACTTCGATAATTTTACGATTTTATTGATATGAAACATTGAATACGGCGGCTCTCGTAACCTATTAATTTCTACGTAATTAATTAACGATTGGCTACCGTATAAATAAAATAGTAAGAAATTCTGTTACTAAATTTATTAAACCGGCATTCATAGTCATCTTAAGCAAAAGTGTCATAAACCTTTATTTTCTTTTTGGACTGCTGAAAAGTTCTTATTAGGAATTTAATTCAAATAATTAAGTCATGATTAGACTGGGTGCGCGAGCAGTGGTGTGTGGGTTTGAGACTCAGTCCAAACTTTAGATATTTTAAAATTAATTATATTTATTTTTAATAGTAAATAACTATTTATTTCCTATAATAAACCATTTATAATGTTGTTATAAGTCAAAGGATGAATCTTGCTACTCACGTAGAAAAGCCTCTTTGAAGCTCAATATATCGTAAAAGGGAATTAATATTGAAAAACTGTCAAAGAAACCTTCAAATTATTTTAAAATACCTACCGAACAATACCTCACTCGAGGGGGTGAGTGAACATTTTTTTTCACTCCTCTCCTTAAGTACGGGAGGTAAAAAGTATTAGTTGCTTTCAAAATATAAATACTTAGTTTTGTAGCGGTACATACTCATTTTTTTTTTCAATTTGCAGTAGTTTATCCGTAACAGTCTCTAACTAAAATTACTGTGATGTCATAGAGACGGACAGACGGACGTGGCGGAACTACGAGTATAAGGGTTCCGAGTTTGACTACGAAACCCTAAAAACTTACAGCGCGACATCTTGTTTTATTTTTCATTCATCCTGCAATTCTCTAGGTCTGAAAAAATACGTGAACTGTGATATTTTTTCTATTAAGATTGTAATATTATAAATATTTTTTACAAAAATATGGGACTGTTTTGAGGTAGCCAACTAAATTATAAATAGGATCTTTTTCTAGTGTTCTTGTTAGTCTAATTAAAATATTACCAAACTCAATTAAATTTGATTAATGCAATAATACTAAACTACCCTCATATCAAAAAGAATCTCTTTGAATTAACTTTATGTGACTAACTTCGTTCTTTCAACCTGTTTGGGTTTGGCTATGTTCGGCCGACACGAAATGTCCGACGAAAAAAGAGGGGTGTTATAATATTGATTCAGCATTTTTTGTTAGAAAGGTATTCTGATCGAGAGTGTTCTTAGCTCTGTTTCATGAAAATCGATTCAGCCGTTTGAAAATTATCAGGTCTTTTGTAGTTTAAAAATGAGGCGTATCGGAGATTTTTTAAAATTTTAAATTTAGAGTTATTTGAAAGTCAACATTCGCATTCGCATTCGCGAATGTCAAAAATCCAACATTCGTTACATCACTACTCTATATATATAAAAATGAATTGCTGCTCGTTAGTCTCGCTAAAACACGAGAACGGCTGGACCGATTTGGCTAATTTTGGTCTTGAATTATTTGTGAAGGTCCAGGGAAGGTTTAAAACGTGAATAAATATAAAAGTCCACGCGGACGAAGTCGCGGGCACAGCTAGTATTAAGTAAAATACCGTCGCGTAAACGATTTTCATGATACCGACTTAGTGATGTAACGAATATTCGCATTCGCATTCGCATTCGCGAATATTCGCATATTTTTTGACATTCGCATTCGCAAGAATCTATGCGAATGTTAGGCGAATGTTTTTGAAAAACAAAATATAAATTATGTAGATGGATATGGATTTTAATACAACTAGTAAGAATTATATATTTTTTCAACAAACTTGCTTGTAGCGTGACCCTTATTGCAACGCTTTTAGGTTCATAAAGCAGCTGATTACGCACTAGTGCTTTCGACTTTACTTTTTTTTAAATCTTAGTAAAGAGTTATCCTAAAAATAGCAAGCATATTTATAAAATAAATAACTATTGTTTATTAAAATATTACAAATAAATACCTACATTCATTATTTAAATAAATTTATTTATTAATTTTTGTTTATTATAAACATTCGATTTATTATATTTCAAATAATATAATAATTGTTAGGGGCCTTGCCAGACATAGATAAATATAACTAGCCAAATGCATGTCACACTACGCATACATAGGGTTCTGTAGACATCCCGCCACTTTTGGATAATATGAAACCCTAAAAAGAAAGTAATGTCTTTTTATTGATATGAAATACCTCAACCGATTTATTTCTGCGAAATAAATAAACTATTGGCTACCGTATGAATATAATAGTATGACATTCTGTTGCTAAATGTATTAAACCGGCATTCATAGAAATCTTAAGCAAAATGGTATAAACCTTTATTTTATTTTTAGACTGATGAAAAGTTCTTATACGAAGTTCTAATTCAAATAATTTAGTTGTGATTAGACTGGGTGCACAATCAGTGGTGCGTGGGTTTGAGACGCAGTCCAAACTTAGATTTTTTTAATTATTTATATTTATTTTTAATGGAGAAGGACTATTTATTTCCTATAATAAACCATGTATAATGTGGTTCTAAGCTAAAGGATGAACCTCATCACGTAAAAAAGGCCACCATGGAGCTCAATATTTCGTAAACGAGAATAAATATTTAAAAACTGGCAAAGAAACCATCAACATTATTTTAAAATACCCACTGAACAATACCTCGCTCGAGGGGGTGAGTAAACATTTTTTCACTCTCCTTTCTTAATTACGGGAGATACAATGGAAAAACTTTGCTTTCAACATTTAAATGCACAGTTTTGTAGTGGTACATTAACACTATTGTTTACCATTTTGCAGTATAATAGTCTTTGAATAAAATTACTGTGACGTCAGAAGGACGAGCAGACGGACAGACGGAAGTGCCGAAACTATAAGGGTTCCGAGTTTGACTACGGATCCCTAAAAACTTACGGCGCGCCGGTTTTATTTTAATTAATAAACTCAATAAAATTTGTATATCAATTAAATTTGATTTATGCAAAAATACTAAGCTACCCTGAAATCAAAACAAATATCTTCGTATTAACTTTATGTGACTAACTACGTTCTTTCAACCTGTACGGGGTTGGCTATGTTCGGCCGACACGAAATGTCAAACCAGTCAAATTTTGCGCGCTCTTTATTAACCCCCGACGAATAAAGAGGGTGTTATAAGTTTAACATGTGTATCTATCTGTCTGTCTGTGATGTCGAAGCGCCCAAGCGGATGATCCAATTTTAAAGTTTGTTTTTTTTTTGTTAGAAAGGTAATCTGTTCGAATGTTCTTAGCTAAGTTTCATGAAATCGGTTCAGCCGTTTGAAAATGTGATCATTTAGCTTAGCTTTTTGTAGTTCAAAAAGTCGTCGCATCGGGGGTTTTTAAATTATCAATTTAAAAGACAACATTCTCATTCGCGAATGTTGGAGCCAAATATTCGCATTCGCATTCGCGAATGTCAAAAATCCAACATTCGTTACATCACTAATACCGACAACGTCGGGGTAAATTTCGGAAATGGCCTTTTCGTCATTTTCCCTAGTCTGGGTGTCATTGGGATCGCCCCCAGTCCATTGTACGGTACCCATAGTACAAGCGTTGCTTAGTTTGGGACCGTACAGTTGGTGTGTCAGTCTGGCGATATTTATTTTTATTACTAGCTGACCCGACAGACGTTGTCCTGTCTTAACTTTGAATATTGAATTCGCATTGTTCCGCTCAACTTTCTTATTTTTTCCTTCACAAGAACCTTCTCCTCACAATAATAAACACAACAAAAAAGAATTAGCGAAATCGTTCCATCCGTTCACGCGTGATGCGATGACGAAGGAAATAGAGATTCATTTTTATATATACAGTATACTAGTTTCTGCCCGCGACCACCTCCGAGTAGACTTAAGTAAGTAAAGTATCCTATGTGTTAATCCCGGTTATCAACTATGTGTGTTTCAAATTTCATCCAAATCCGTTCAGTAGTTTTTGCGTGAAAGAGTAACAAACATACAGTCAACAAACTCGACGCTGGATCACCTTAAGGTTGCATTTTGTGCAAGGCATTTGGGCGAGGCATCCTATGACTACTGCCTGCAAGGGAAAAGTATTAAAAATTGATCAAGCGTCAACTTTGTTGATGGTACATCCACACTCACGAACTTTCGCATTTATAATATTCATCATCATCAGCCTATGCTTGTCCACTGCTGGACATAGGCCTCCCCTAATGAGCGGCATAGCGCCCTGTCTTCAGCTTGCCGCATCCAGCATCTGCCTGCAGTCTTTCGCAGATCGTCATCCCACCTGATCGGAGGTCGTCCTACACTACGCTTGCCGAGTCGAGGTCTCCACTCAAGAACACGTTTACCCCAGCGGTTGTCGGTTCTTCGTGAGATATGGCCCGCCCACTGCCACTTCAGCTTGCTAATTCTTTATAATATTAAGTAGGATTTATTAAAGGTACCTTCTCGCAGGCCTGCGCCTTGCAAAAGGCTTCATAGTCCACCAGCTGCTTGATGGTGGGCGAGTCAGAGCAGGTGGCGCAGCGCGGGTGCCGCGTGCGCAGCTTCACTGAGAACAACATAGTCACAGATATATATTTACACTAGCTGTGCCCGCGACTTCGTCCGCGTGTAATTTAACTTAACAAAAAATTCGGGATTATTCTTCCCCTATTTTATCCCCTTGGGGGTAGAATTAATCAAAATCCTTTCTTAGCGGATGCCTACGTCATAACATCTACCTGCATGCCAAATTTCAGCCCGATCCGTCCAGTGGTTTGGGATGTGCGTTAATAGATCACTATGTCAGTCAGTCACCTTTGAGTTGTATATATTTAAATAGATAACGCCAATGCATGTACTTTGCGTGTACGAAACCCCGACCAAGCGTCGAGGTTGGTCGCCGCATTACAGTCCGCGCGACTGCAAATATAAACAATATAAGTATGAGCGAGATAATCACTCGAGAGGATCGTAGCGGGCGGAGGGCATCGGCGGCATCGGTGTCTTTGAATCGGTTTGGATTTCCCGTCACTAGTGACGTCACAGTAGGTGTTAACAATTCGGTACGCTTGGTTTCAATACAAATCGTGATACTTGCGTTATCTATGTAAATCTATATCTCTGAATATAGTACTCTTGACTCTTATTAGCAACTAGCGACCTGGCTTCGCGCGGCTCTACAATGATCAGTGTTTCTCTACTATATTATGCATGTATTATGCATATAAACCTTCCTCTTGAATCACTCTACCTATTAAAAAAGCCGCATCAAAATCCGTTGCGTAGTTTTAAAGATCTGAGCATACATAGGGACAGACAGCGGGAAGCGACTTTGTTTTATACTATGTAGTGACACGGGCAGATACTCAAACTCCACTGTAGTGGGACTTACACATTTAGTTAATAGATCTCAAGTCTGAGAGCAATCTTGAGTATCCGTATGTCATGTCACTTTGTTTGTATTGGTATGACATAAGAATGACATTTTAAAAATCGCGTTTCATGAAACATAGCTACGAACACTCTCGATCAAAACAACTTTCTAAGAAAAATAAGAAACAAATTTTTTTTTTTTTTTTTTTTGTTTTTTTTTGTTTTTTTTTTGTTTTTTTTTTTTTTTGTTTTTTTTTTTTTTTTTAATTGACTATATGTTGTTGGCCAGAGTGGCCATAACAACTTCACCCGGACAGAGGGCGAGCGCAAGTGCGCTCCAGCCATAGGGGCAGGGGGGCAGCTAGCTCAAGGGCGTCACTAGGGACACGACCTCGGCTTGGGCCGCTGCCAGGAGAGGTGGCGAGGGTAAATCTACCACCGGATCGGAACGCGACCTCGACTGAGAAGATCCGGCAAGAAACTCAGCGGGCTTGTCGGGTGCCAAGGTGCGTCTAGGTAAGTAGACGCACCTTCTAGCGGAAGCGGGGGTTCGTCGACCTCGCCGGCGAGGTCGGTGTCTGGCGGGGAGAAACAAAATGAAAATCGGTTCATCCGCTTGGGCGCTACGATGCCACAGACAGATACACATGTTAGACTTATAACACCCCTCTTTTTCGTCGGGAGTTCAAAAGTAAAATATAAACTTACCCGTTCTGAACGACATCTCGTGGCCATCGAAGAGCATCATTCTCTCCACGAGCAAGTGTTTCTTCGTCATGCCAACTATATATTTTATAGCTTCTAAAGCTTGCAAAGCACCTGTTAAAAGAAGTAAAAACTCTATGGACGTCTGACAAACAGATGCGAAACATTTACACTTTTTTGTATGGAAAATATATAACAATAATAAATATCGCCAGACCAACTACCGACTGTTTGGTCCCAAACTCAGCAACGCTTGTACTATGGGTACCGTACAATGTACTGGGGCCGATCCCAGTGACACCCAGACCAGGACAAAGTACGAAGAGGCCATTTCCGAAATTTACCCCAGCGGGAATCGAACCCGCAACCACCATGTGCAGTGAGCCGAGCGGCCTGCGCTCAAACCACTGCGCCAAGCGGTCGTAAATAGGCATGAAACAACGGTATATTTGAAGGAAATAAATATGGTATATTCAATAACAAAGTATTCAGGTGTGCTACTGTTAGCAACGATAATCGATATATCGTGACATTCGTATTGTCGTATCCGACTCTAAATTCCATCTTTTTTGCCGTCGTATCGATTACTGAACGAACAATACAAAATTATCGTTCGTTCAGACGATATACGACGACAAAAAATATGGAATTTAGATTAGGATTCGACAATACGAATGTCACGATATATCGATTATCGTTGCTAAGAGTAGCACTCCTGATTACTTTAGAGAAAATAAAAACTGTAGTTCGAATAGAGTTTGTAACCCCACTGCTGAACTTTCACCAGAGTCTATTTACCAACTGGGCCATTAAAATGTTGACAAAATATGGTGAAATTTTAAACTAGGTGATAGAGACGCGTCGTTATAATGCCGAAAAATTAAAGTACAATTCATAGGAATATCGACGGAAAATTCCAATTCTGGGGGCTCCAGAATCATGAGTTGAATACATGGTATCAATTTTCGTTACGACGCCCCTTACACCCTGTATTATGTAACACCTAGAGTGTTGCGAGCACTTACGTCGGTTTATCGTTTATATATAAGATTACAATGCTCCAAGTGTCGCGTTCCTTCCGGGTGGGTATAAGACGCGAGCGGCAATTGGTTGTTTATTTGCTATGTTTAGTAACACGTCAACGATAATAGTGTTTCATAGATCGATTATGTCAAAGACTCTTGTAAAACACGTTACTGATGTCATCAGTGCGAAATTGTCATGACTGGTCAGCTCTTCTGTTCTGGCAATATTCTGGGCCTATTACTTCATTATTTGTGATGCCTTATGCATTAACCTACATTGTACTCACACCTCTAATTATACCTACTGTAAACGCAAACATAATTGAAAAAAGGGAAAAGAAAAAATGTACCTATGATGTTTGTTGTAAGTTCTTCTCCATAGGATTTAGTTTTGGAACATGCACCTAGTTCTTGACTTTTTAAAAGTGCCAGTTAATCTGGCCTATTTGAAATATAAATATTTGAATTTGAATTTGATGGGTAAGGAAAAAAACAAAAAAAAATCGACTTCCGAAATATATATGACACTTGGGGCAGAGGGCGCTCAGAGGTGGGGATCATTGGAAGGGTTAATGTGGCTTACCGATCACCCCCGGCACGGGGCCGGCGACGCCGTTGGCAGCGCAGGACTGGACGGTCTCCGGCGGCGGCGGGTTCGCGAACACACAGCGGTAACACGGACCAATGAACGCACTGTCCTGTATATGGAAATAACATTTCAGACCTTTTTTCAGGAGCTCGATATGATACAATCTTAATACAAGCGATTGGCTTAGCTGGAGGGGCTGACGGGAATACTAGTAATGTGATCTAACTCACATTTCCAGTACTTTTGGATTAACAAATAAAATATCTGAAAAATAGTATAGAAGGGTTGAGTCAATTTGCGTTGGTACTTTGAAATAATCACTAAGCGTCAGCAGCGTTGCACGACATATACCTATGTAGGTATACACTTAGTTCCTACGCTTTATACTATAAAGCTTCGCTTCTTTCGGGCGTCCCTAGATGGTAGTTTTTTTCGTCTTCAATCGTTAACAGAGTTGGACGACCGATCAAATTGTCAATCAAATCGTGTCGTGTGAAAATTATTTTAGCTTATTAGCTTTAGGAAATACGATCGTACCATAGATAAACTTACCTTCTCCTGTGGATTCTTGTCGGCTCTATACCCATACACTGTCAATTGTCCGTCCATTTTCAATGCACTACCTGATATTAAGGGCAGCTGTAATGATTAAATAAATAAATAAACATCGCCAGACTGACACACCAACTGTACGGTCCCAAACTAAGCGACGCTTGTACTATAGGCACCATACAATGGACTGGGGGCGATCCCGGTGACACCCAGCCCTGGGCAAATTTCGGAAAGACCATTTCCGAAATTTGCCCCGGCGGGAATCGAACCTCGCAGTGAGCCTAGCGGCCAACGCACCAACCACTGCGCCAAGCGGTCGTCAAATAATAAGGACATTTTTGTAGTAAATAAATTGCGCTTTTCAACATATTTTGATGATATTATTCTTGTACTTATGTTTCTCCTAGTTATTTTTTAGCTATATTTAGACCCGGTAAGTGGCACTGTTGTCGACATTCAGAAAATACAATACGTTAGCGAAACTGCTGGAAAAACTAGTTATTCCATATTCCTTACCTTGGCTAGTACACTAAGATCGCTGAGCAAGTACCTCGTGGGTACATTATCAGTACAATCTAATACTATATCATATTTTGTCGCAATTCCCATTGCGTTTGTTGAATCCAATAGAACTTTATATGGGGTGACTTTTATTTTGGAATTTATACTGTAAATATATAAAAAATTACAAGCTATTTCCAAAGTTCTTAAATAACAATTTCTATATATATATACGGCATACATAAGTAGCAGTGATAGCCGATTGGAGAAGCACGCACCAGGTCCTGGGATCAAACCCCGGCTCGCACCTCTGGGCTTTTCGAAATCTATGTGCGAATCATATTCACTATATGATTATCACTTGCTTACGGTGAAGGAAAACATCGCGAGGAAACCTGCATGTCTTAGAAAATCTATTCAAATTTACGAAATACGTGTGAATTCCGCCAACCCGCACTGGGCCAGCGTGGCGGATTACGGCCTAAATCCCCCTCGTGGTGAAGGGAGGCCCGTGCCCAGAAATGGGACGTGAAAAGGGCTAAATTATTTTATTTTTTATATTAAAATAAACTATTTCACTTTAACTTTGAGTGTACCTCTGCCTACTAGTGCAGTCGCAGGTTGCATGTGAAAAATCATATGATATAGGTTTTCATGAGTAGCACCTGCTAGTGACATAGGTAGAAACTGTTAAAAATCATTGCAATGAAATCGCAAAGCGTTCGGTACTGTCACGGTTTTTATGATAATTCATGGACCAGTGACTTCATAGGATTAGGTCTCATAGTTTAAATTCACCAAAAAATCATTGAATGTGAAAAATCACAGATGAAATAGCAGTCAAAGATAAATATAATTTCACGTAATGAAAATGATTTGAAAGTAGCAAACAGGCGTGAAATTACCTCCTGAGCGTGTGCGCGGCTGAGTCCGCTTTGCTCATGTTCTTATCAGCCTCCGTATGCAACACTTGTCTGTGTATATTCGTTATTTCCACTGTGTCATAATCCACGATACCTATTTCACCTGAGAAAGGAATACATTGGAATGGTAATAACCGAAATTATGGCAATCGAACCTGGTGTGCTACTCTTAGCAACGATAATCGATATATCGTGACAGTCGTATTGTCGAATCCTACTCTAAATTCATTTTTTTGTTGTCGTATATCGTCTGCACGAAACGATAATTTTGTATTATTTTTTAAATTTATTTGGGTAAACAAACAGTGACACAATACTTATGGCAATAATACATGAATATTAATATTATCAATTGTGACACCAACACCGTTTACCGCATATTGTTCGTAGTAATCGATACGACGGCAAAAAATATGGAATTTAGAGTAGGATTCGACAATACGAATGTCACGATATATCGATTGTCGTTGCGAAGTGTAGCACACCAGCGATGGTGTTTGCTGGGGTGCTACAGTTAGCAACGATAGGTGAGGTGAGGCATGCAATTGGCTACAGCTTATATGCCGGCTGGCTCAACCGGGTATTACCAACCTCTCACAGTAAAATATTTAAACACTAGCTGTGCCCGCCGACTTCGTCCACGTAGTATTTAGCTTAACAAAAATTTCGGGATCAACGGGACAAAAAGTATCCTATGTGTTAATCCCGGTTATAAACTATCTGTGTTCCAAATTTCATCCAAATCCGTTCAGTAGTTTTTGCCTGAAAGAGTAACAAACATCCACACTCACAAACTTTCGCATTTATAATATTAGTAGGATATTCTGTATGCTGTACATGGGAAAGACTTACCGACCCCAGCGCCAGCCAGGTACGCTGCAGCCGGGCATCCAAGCCCACCTGCTCCCACTATCAGGACCTTGGCTGCACAGATCCTCTCCTGGCCCTGGACACCTATATCGGGGAGCAGGATCTGTCTGCTGTATCTACAAATTAAAGTTATACAATATAAAAAATTGTCGACCGCTTGCCGCAGTGGTGGAGTGTAGCCTGCTCTGCTCACTGCACATGATGGTTACAGCTTCGATTCCTGCCTGGGTAATTTCGGTAATGGCCTTTTCGTAATTTGCCCTGGTTTGGGTGTCGCTGGGATCGCCCCAAGTCCATTGTACGGTGCCCATAGTAAAAGCGTGGCTTAGTTTGGGACCATACAGTTGGTGTGTCAGTCGGGCTATATTTATTTATATTTGACTAAAATATTGGACGATAAATTTACTTCAGTGAAAGCAGCATCTGAAATTTATTGGTGTTACAAGCATCTATCAGTTACAATAATTGTTTATGATCAGGCAGGTTGAACACTTGTTTGTGGACTTATTTATTTTGTTTTTATTTATTTATTGATACACAGCAGCTTTGAGCTGATGCATGTATGTCACGTTCACAACACTTGTGTTTTATTATAATTATAATTTTAAAGGTCTGTCAAGTCTATTTTTGAAACTATTCACTGTCGGAGCACTTATTACTGTTTCAGGGAGAAAATTCCACAAGTTTATCACTCTAAGTGCCAAGAAATTTGATAAGTATATAAAAAAAAACTCACCTCTCTATGGCCCATTTGGGTAACTTATCATATTGAACTCTTAGTTGCCTACCGTCTTTGTCAACATTTATATGTGTCTGGTTCTGTTGGCTCTGAAACTGAAATGCAATAGTTTGTGAAGGATGATCTTAGAATGAACATCAATATACTAACAGTGTGTGGCCCCAAATTAAACTTGCTATAGTTCCCAGGGGGTCCCAGTTGCACCCAGTCTGGGGCAAATTACGAAAATATTTTTTTTATATATTCATCCTGGTGTTACCTCATCAATCGATTAACCATCGACCATCAATGATCAATCAAACATTGTTCTGTGTAGAAACTGTTGATCATGGTCAAATCATCTCAATCTAACATCAATTGATGGTTGACTATATTAGCAACTGACTGAACTCAGTATACAAGCAACTGTTTTAAAGAAAAAAAGCAATATAACAAATGTAAAAAGACAAGCCCGCTGAGATTCTTGCCGGATCTTCTCAGTCGTGGTCGCTTTCGAATCCGGTTGATATAAGAAAAAAAAAATTACAATTTGTAAGTGCCCCCGTAGACCTAAACAAAATAAACGATTTGAATTTGAATTTGATCGATCGTCGATCGAACGTTGCAATTGTCGATCGAGGTCTACTCATCTCATTCTAACATCAATCTATCGTCAATTACTTAATTGGTCTGCTATCCATGGACATGGCCAGTCCGTTGTACAGGATGGTATAGGTTCATATAACAAGTGTTATTTAGTACAAGGTCTGACCATTTTATTTATGCATGGTTAGTCTGACGATATTTATTTACTTATTCTGAAGTTAAATAATTTTTATAATGTTGGTTATTTTACTAATATACTATACAATAGAGAGTCTTCTATTACTTCACAGTGTACCCCTTAGTTATATATAAGGTATAAAATGTAATTTAAATTCGTAAACGGTACAATTCTATTAAAATTGTATTGAAACTTACCGAATTCCATTCTTTCTTCAACTCATATAATTCATCCTCTTTCGCTTGTAATAACTTCCGTAGATCCTCCACTTCTTTCTCTAATACATTTATCCTATCCATTATGGTTCGAATATACTTGGAAAACCTTACTTTTCAGTAAAAATATGGAAAAATAAATTAATTTGCAAATGTAAACATTGATCCTATCGGCGTTCCTAGTAATATGTGGCCATAAAAATGTTACACCTTAAGCATTAAAGCGAGATAAGTAAGTTGTGTTTGTAGTAAATGAATGAGACAAAAGTTTATGCTATAAAACTCGCATTTAAACATACACAGATTAAATATTCGGCAGTAATGTCTCTGTCAGCTGAATAAATAGGTAAACTTGTATTTACCTTTGCTGTGAAAAATAAAGGCCAAGAAAATATAAATATAATGTAATATGGTTGTCTATTTAATTTTAGCCTCATATTATGTAAAAAAATATCATAAAAGATTAAGTATCGCAAATGTTTAACTATATTATTTTCCTCGCTCCGTGCACGCCATCTATTGCGACAATTGACAATATTAATGCTTTACTATGCTACAGCTACTCGGTAACAGATGGCGCTGGAAGACATTATTCGATTTTATTATTTTTTATTTATTCGTTTGCTACAGTAGGTACCTATTCAGGGATAAATAAAACAGGCTAAGCCTAATGTCATTACAAATTGCCTAAACCGCCTTATGTGGCCATAACCAAAACATGAAATAGATAAATGCTGTCGCTTTTTTATGACAACATAAAATATACTAAATATACATTGTTGTCAAAACTTAATCAAGGGGATTACGTAGTATTGTATTCTCTTTGGGGATTACCACAAAGTACGGACTTTTAATAACTCAAGTCTAACTTGATATACTTACCTTCCGTCTTCAACAAGAAGCTTAGAATACCACTGGAGAGTGCACGTAGAACTACGGAGTGAAGACAGGTTTTTTTCATACATACATATGTTCTGACCCTCTCACACTTCATCTGAAATTGCCATGATAAACACAATAAAATACCCAAACTAACGTGTGATGAGCCAAGATTTCGCAAGTCCATGGTTTTCGTGTCTGTTTTTTTATGGATTTTATTTACATATTACATATGCGTCAATTTGAGAATCCTCTTTTGACTTCAGTATTTATTTTTATATAGAAAAAAAAAATAGATCAACCGTTCACTTTCCTGATTGTCGGTAGCTGTTATTTTAATAATCTAGCAACACTGATCAGTATCAGTTGTATCAGTGTTGCTAGATTATTAAAATAACAGCTACCGACAATCAGGAAAGTGAACGGTTGATCTATTTTTTTTTTCTATATAAAAATAAATACTGAAGTCAAAAGAGGATTCTCAAATTGACGCATATGTAATATGTAAATAAAATCCATAAAAAAACAGACACGAAAACCATGGACTTGCGAAATCTTGGCTCATCACACGTTAGTTTGGGTATTTTATTGTGTTTATCATGGCAATTTCAGATGAAGTGTGAGAGGGTCAGAACATATGTATGTATGAAAAAAACCTGTCTTCACTCCGTAGTTCTACGTGCACTCTCCAGTGGTATTCTAAGCTTCTTGGTCTTCAAGGTACCCATAGAGAAAGAGTAAGGAGTTGCCCGAAATATTAAATTGGGCTTCCCCTGACCATAAATCCTAGAAATCTGACGTCCAAAACAGTATTTCATTATCATTCTCTTTGAGTCTTTCATTCATTGATTATCTTAAAAATTACTATTGATAACCTTTTTCTTAGAATTGTTCTGTTAAACAATAGTTAAACGACTTTTCACCAATAATGCTTTATGTTTTTAACGTAATATGGACATTTTGAGAACTATTTCTACATGAATTGCTACATTTCGATTCGGGAATGGTAACGCAAGTAAGTACTTACATACATTCTAGTATGGGTAGGTACCGTACAATGGACTGGGGGGTATCCCAGAGGCACCGGGGAAAATTATGGTAAGACCATTTCCGAAATTAGTGCCCTAACGAGAATTAATGCAGTTTGACCAACATGTCGTCGATATTTAAACGCAATGTCGCCATGAAACCCCATAATTAGATCAACTTTTGTTAATCAGCCCTGAATAATTGAAATAACAGAATAAATGGTTGATTATTTATTTAGACAATGTTATAAATATACAAAATATAATCTGCTTCTTGTTACGAGTTCCGACAAGAACCCAGTATGACTAAAACGTAGAGAGAGCTAGAAGCCACTCTTTGAGTACCTATTACATACCTATGGGGTCAATTTTCAGGGACATGACAGTGTAAGGCAATTTAAAATTTTCACAGTTCATGAAATTATACGATGGAATTTATCAATAACAGTGTAACGAGCGTAGAGTTCAGGCCCTGTATCCATTTTTCTCAGATATGTATGGTTTCGGCGTCCGTCTGTCAAAGATTATTAGCTTAACAACTTCATTGCTGGATAGGTACTTAGTCAATGATTTGTCCCGATTTTTTTTGTCATGCCTCGATTTTCCTCTGAATATATCTCACTCCTATTTGGTGCGCGAGAGAGCCCTTTTTCAAGTAAATACATGCGGCATCCTGTCATAGCTTGTACCATTCACCTAACTTTAAGGGTCAAATTTTCCAGTGCGGACCAAATTGCTGATCATCTGACTTCGTCTCCAAGCGAGCAGTCTTTCTTTATTACAATCCTCCATCAGGACAACAGGCCGAAGAGTGCCTAATGGACTATCATCACTAGATGCTGCACCAGTGCTCCTGGATATAGCTGAATTAACCGCAGAAGTCTCTGAAGAAGTGTTAAGTCCCACAGATTTTGAAATAGCAGTCGAGTTTAAAGATGTTTTAGATGAGGTTGAAGGTGAAGTGGTTTTTACAGATTTCGTAGATGTAATAAAAGATTTAACCCCGATATTTACAGTTGAATTATTGGAATTACTCAAAGATTTTAAATTGTTTGCAGATAAATTTGATACTGTAGCCAAGTTTAAGGAGTTTGTTGTCGATTTTGGTTGAAATAAAGAGTTTAATGTCATAGATTTTGTAAAAGCGTTGGAAGTAGAATTCATTCTTGAACTATCAACAGTTTTTGAACAATTTGGACATGAGTCTGTAGATGGCGTACCGGTGTCTAGGATGAGGCGTTTCTTCCAAAGCCTTTGTTCGTTCAAAGCCTTTTCTCTTTCAGTCAAGCGCCTCATGATTTGGGGCAACACTATTTGCTTTTCTTTAAATTCGGGCCCTTTGGTGTAGTTCAATTTTTCGCGATCAGTCTTCACTATACGGTTTTTTCTATATGCCTTCTCGTCTTTCACCATAGCTTTCACAATGAATGTATCATTAAAATTGTTGTTTATTTGACTGTTCAAATGCGGATGTTCGGACGATTCAGTGAGTCGATTTTCTTCTTTTGTATTTTCATTTCCCACCTCTGCGTTTGTTAGTTCTATTGACTTCTTAAAAGATTTTGTGTTGTTTTGTAATTCACTTGAAGACGGTTGTCCATTGTAAATTTGTGATAATATCTGACTTTCGATATTTTTACTCGCTATAAGTTCATGGATTAAGTCCTCATCTTGATCAGTTAAGTCCTTTTGTTGCTCGAGTGAGTCTTCCTGATCAGAATCGGGACCCAAATCGATCGTCGGCACTAAGACTTTCGCTTTAATATTAAAATTATGATTAAAATCTGTATATTTTGAGCTGGTAGGCTTATCTTCTTTTTCTTCTTGAGTATCGCTCCAGGAAATTTTCTCACCGGATTCCAATTTATCAAAGAATTCGCTGTAATCAATATTTGGATGTTCGCATTGATCACTTTTAGTTTCTTTCGCTTTGATCTGCTGCGGCGTAACAAACATGTTTTGAAATACATCAATTAATTCGTATTCTTTCGTTTTGTCCACAAATGAAGCGTTTATGTCCGGATTGAGGGTTGAATTATTAGAATCATCGCGGAAATCTATAAGAGTATCTACATTAGCTACATTTTTACTTCTCTGAGGTTCTAAAATTTCGTAAACATTGAAATTCTTCAATAAGTTAGGAGATATTGTGCTTGAATTGTCTTCGCGAGATGGCTGCAACATTTTTGATTACCTGTGCAAGAGGAAATGTTATATATTAATTGTCTCCTTTATATAATCATTGATTCGATAGTATTTCACAGGTTCAGTGTGGTTAGTGTAGCCAGCTAAGTGTCTGCGACAAGTGGCTACAATATAACAGTGCAAATCTACCTACCTGTTTTGTAATATTGATTCGTGACTTGTATTTAATGAATGCTGTCCCCCACAGACGTTGTTCTGTCTTTTAGGGGTATGAAAAAATATAATAGATAGATAGGAGCCGATTCTCAGACCTACCCGATTTTCACACAAAATTTCATGAAAATCGGTCGAGCCGTTTCGTAGGAGTATGGTAACTAAGATTGTGACACGAGAATTTTATATATAAGCTATATAACCAATTATTTTTTACATTATTGTGAAATATTTATAACCTACAAAGTTATGACACACAAACTTCGCTAGTTAGTAAGTTCTGTTATCGAAACTTTAAAGCTATTATGAAAACCATAGTAAGACATTATTTTATAACATTAAAATTATGATCCAAAAAAATTATAACATCACACTAAGCCTACAATACTTACCTTACGTGTTGTTATTAAGATTTAAAGGTGTCCCGCAGCATAATTATCAAAAAACTGCTTTGACGACCGTTTGCTCTAGAGTTCGCAGAACCGGATGCGAATTTCAAAATCAGACTTTTCACTTTGCCTTGACTCCAGAATTGCCTACAGACTGGACTACAGACAATTGTACGGTACCCATAGTACAAGTGTAGCTTAGTTACAGTTACAGACCATACAGTGATGTGATAGTCTGGCGTTATTTATTATTTAAGTATTTCAATAAGCTGTGATAGCCGATTGGTTAAAGCACGCTTCTTGCGGGCACCAGGTCTTGGGTTCAAACCCCGGCTCGCACCTCTGGATTTTTCAAAAATCTTTATGCGAATCATAATTTCTATATGATTATCACTAGATTACGGTGAAGGGAAACATCGTGAGGAAACCTGCATGTCTTAGAAGATCTAATCATTTTCGAAAGACATGTGAAATCCGCCAACCCGCACTGTGCCAACGTGGTGGATTATGGCCAGAATCCCCCTCGTGTTGGGGGCGGCCCGTGCCCAAGAGTGGGACGTCAAAAGGGATAAATTAAATTAAATTATTAAGTATTTCAACAGTTCTATTTTGTATTTTTTCAGTAAGACTTGATATGCGGATGGCAATTGACATCATCGCTTGACTCTTCATCGTCGTGATATAGCTACAGTACTTTTGTAAGTTTTATGATATAATAAGTAATTTTACGACCGCTTGGCGCAGTGGTTCGAGCGTAGGCTCAGCTCACTACACCGGGTGGTTGCGGGTTGGATTCCCGTCAGGGTACATTTCGAAAATTGCCTTTTCGTAATTTGGTCTGGGTGTCACTGGGCTCCCCCCACGAAGGCGCATGGCATACCCACTAAAAACCAACGGTGTAACCTCTCGGTCGCAAGTGCCGGGTCCCGGGAAGGCTAGCGCCACAATCGACCTCAGGCGCTGTGTTGACACACGTAACACAGCGCCCCCTCTCGACCCCATGCTGAAATGGCAGACACCCCTGTGTCTGCCACCAGAGGCTCCGCGGGGAGCTCCGCTGCCTCACGCAGTGCTCGAACCGCACTCCCGCTCAGCCATCAGGCTGGGCGACCAGGCCCAGGCGGGGAACCCAGGGGAGGCCAAAGGCTTCAACCCCGGCACTGCTGCGAGCCCCATCCGGAGGAAGGGGGCTCAGGTTAAGGCCCTCCGCCAACAGCAGCCCACCACGGGCCCTATCGCAACCCCCAAAATGGCGTCGCCGCCTCCCACCCCTAGTCGCCCGCGCCATGGGTGTCACCGGGATCGCCCCCAGTCCATTGTACGGTACCCATAGTACAAGCGTTGCTTAGTTTGGGACCGTACAGTTGGTGTGTTCGTCTGGCGATATTTATTTATTTATTATTAAATTCTTGATGAACTGTGATTTCACATTACACCGATGCCTACCATTTCAGCGAATAAGTATAGGTGTGGCTGTATTAATTTATATCACTAGCTGACCTGGCAAACGTGTTCTGCCATATAAATGATTTCTAGGTATGAAAAATAGATGTTGACCGACTCTCAGTATCTAACCGATATGCACACAATATTTCATGAAAATTGGTCAAGCCGTTTCGGAGGTGTATGGTAACTACCATTGTGACACGAGAATTTTATATAATAATATAAGATTTTATGAACCTGAATTTACACTACATCAGCTATCTGCCAGTTAAAATCCCGTCAAAATCGGTCCAACCGTTTCGGAAATACTCTTGGATTTCATGTGTTTAATTCTTTTACGCGGATCCCTAATTGTTTTTCTAAAATAAAAGTATCCTAAGTTACTCCATTCAACATCAGCTATCTGCCAGTGAAAGTCCCGTCAAAATCGGTCCAGCCGTTTCGGAGATGACCCGGAACAAACACACATACAGACAGATAACAAAAAAATTAATCGCGTTTTTGTTATAAGTATCGTATGCACTTTTATATGCATTGTGTGAAAAGGTGTTATTTTCATATTACAAACAGACGGCACCTTAATAACAAAAAAGAATCTGATAAAACGATTATTTAAAATGCTGACCTTCTATAAGTCACTCTCCACTATCCAGCTGCATTAACCAATAGAAAATATTTATATCATCAGATTTTAGGTAGGTACATCTTCAGCATTGGTACTTCAGTCCCAAGGCATTATGCAAAATATCGTGAATTAAAACAAGGACTTGTAATTTAATTGATATTATTGTCAATTTCCACAAGTTTTGGAAACTAATGAAATCATAAACTTTTTAGTTTATCACTTTTCCTCTTCCCGCCAAAGAGTCCTAAAATAGATACCGGAAGTCAAAAAAACAACTTTCCAAAATAATACTGATAAGGACATGAACTCTATCGAAGTGTATTCATAGGTTATATTATGATACAATCACCAATGTATGTTTACTTACATCGGCTTAAGTCGGTAATTACTTTTCAAACATCCAAACATAACTTAAAAATCGATATTAATAAGTAGGTACATCAATTATATAAATGGACTCCATCAAAATAATAATAAGTACATGATAAACTCACCAAAAATACGTTTTCCCGATGTTACCTATTGCAGAAATTTCACAAAACTTGCGAATATAAGGACCTACTTAACCCAATATCACCACACTGCTAGTTTTAAATACTTCCTTTGACTCTGGGATATTGTTTCGCATATCTTGCGCCCGAATATTAAGTGTTAGGCATTGTATTACCTACTTGTTTCTTTGGAAATGAAACGGGAAAGCCCACGGAGCCCACCAATCTCTACAATTCAAGAAAGGCAAGGTACTCTGTGGGGTACGCAACTAAATTGAAGAATATATAATCTATAGCATATAGCGTACAAGACAGAGATAAAAATATTAGAGTTCCAATACTACTAGTGATGCCGAATCACCGATTATTTATCGATAGATTGCCAATTCTATCGCGACCTCGATATCTAGTCATAATATGGAGAACATTGGAATTTTACAATAGGTACCTTAATTACTATTTTATACTATTGATAGTACTCAATAAATATCACCAGACTGACACACCAACTGTATGGTCCCAAATTAAGCGACCCTTGTATTATGGGCACCGTACAATGGACTGGGGGCGATCCCAGTGACACCTGTCTGGGTCATGGCAAATTACCACAGATATAGATTTACATAGATAACGCAAATGTATGTACTTAGCGTGTCCGAAAACCCCGACCAAGCGTCAAGGTTGGTTGCGATAACTTACAGTCCTCGCGACTACTGATATAAAAATATGAGTATGAGCGAGATAATCACTCGAGAGAATCGTAGCGGGCGGAGGGCCATCGGCGGCATCGGTGTCTTTGAATCGGTTTGAATTTCCCGTCACTAATGACATCACAGTAGGTGTTAACAATTCGGCACGCTTGGTTTCAATACAAATCGTGATACTTGCGTTATCTATGTAAATCTATATCTGTGCAAATTACGAAAAGGCCATTTCTGAAATTTGCGTCGGCGGGAATCGAACCCGCAACCTCCATGTGCAGTGAGCCGAGCGGTGACTATTGATATCATAATTAGTTTTCTAGGTCCACGATCGATACATCAACCATCGATAAGTAGGCAACACTAAATACTTCTAGAACATAACAAGTGCAATACAAACCAGATTAAGTTTCGCATATTTTGGTAGAAATATGAATGTATGCTCGTGCAAATTTGATACTTAAGCTAAAGACAATAAGATATAAAATTGAACTAACGTTGTGTACAGAGTGCTGCCATATGCTTAATGTTAAATTGTTTGTGGTATATAAATCAGGTAGTGAACGCTGCTCTGTTTATAAACAAATTATATACGACTAGCTGTGCCCACGGACTTCGTCCGCGTAGTATTTAACGTAACAAAAATTTCGGGATAATCGGGATAAAAAGTATCCTATATGTTAATCCCGGTTATAAACTATCTGTGTTCCAAATTTCATCCAAATCCGTTCAGTAGTTTTTGCGTGAAGGAGTAACAAACATACATACATACATCCACACTCACAAACTTTCACATTTATAATATTAGTAGGATGTGATACCATACAATTTAAAATTGTTAACTTTTTATAAGACACCGTCGTTATACAAGCCTAGGACTTGCTGAAATTAAGCAGTTACCGCAACCTGTAAATAGATGCTTGCAATACGAAAGGCTTGTGCACACGATACCAACGAACAACAGTCGGACAAGAGAAGGGATTGTGGCGACCTCACATTCACGACGCCGACAGAAACGGACAGATGGCGCTAAATGCAGCGCCTCAATACAATGTAGGGATGCTTCATAGAAAAACTGACTCACGATTTTAAGACTCGCAAGCATCGTGACTATATATACAAGACCCCGAGCATAACCGTGAGCATAAGTGGGGAATAGCGGCCGCCCCGCCAGGCATAACACCCGCCTGGCTGGAAGATCTTCCTTTTTCCGCTAACGGATAATAGACCGATCTTTTGTGAGATGGTTGAAATACCCTGGTTGAAATATCCCGTATCTGAGCTAAGTAGCCAATTGGCTTCACGCATGCGTCCCAAATGGGTTAATCTTGGATATGAGATACATTTATACTGATAGACAATGAATAGACAACTTTCTACGAATTTAAGGTTTGAACATGGTGGATTTGACCTTCTCGGTGAGCAATAAGAAATTATTTTTGACAAATTCATCACATAAGGGAATAAAATAAGGGATGAAATATCATCGGGATCACGGCTAGAATAAATAATGTATAAACCTACGTTTGCATTGGAAGAAAACTTTTGCTTATAAGAGTTTGATTTGACACTTGGTTGGTACTCGGTAGGAGAGGTTTTACAGCCAACAAAAGAAGAAACTAAGTATTTCCATCTGAGTATGTACGGTTGATACGGTTATACACTATTTTCTTGCCAGCATAAAATATGGTCATAAATCGGGGTTTTATGTTTCGTCAGTGTAAATTAGGGGTTATATTGCGTGAACTACATAGTTCTTGCTCCGTCTGTGTGTGATACAGTACCTAATAATGATAACACATTTTAATAAAATGTGTATATAGCAAAGATACATGACATTGTGTTACCTACTTATTATTAAATATAGTGATGTGATATAATCATGAATGCTGTTGCAGTAGATTTTATGTAACTAATTATAGCAACATTAATTTTGGCAAAAGCTCTTTCTCTGTCTGTCTATAGAGTGATTGCTTGCTATCGCTGTCATTCTTTCGCATTGTCTGTGGTTGGTTGCTAGGCTTGTTGCGAGAAATATTGCAATAATAGTAATGTGAAATCAAATCGAATAATTACGTATTAATACGACTTATATTGATTGTGTAATTATCTTATGTAGTTCAACAATAACTTGAACTCATTTTACTTTTTTAATTGCCATTGCAAATCACATATTTGCAGTGATAAATTGATGTAAGGTGCACCTTCGCTGTTGAAGATCGTATTTCCGTATTCTAACAATGTTTTGTTTGATAATTAACACTAGAAACGAGGTGTTGTGTTCGTCTGTAACAGTTCTGTAACAACCAGAAGCGACACACGTAAGTTTTTTCGCGATTTCTAAGTTTTAAAACATTAACCTCTAGGTTACTCTTCCTGATTATTATCGTATTGGTATTTGTATCAGCGCCATGGAAGCCTGCTCCTCTCGGTTCACGGCGGCGGAGGGCGGAGCCCGGCTGGCGGCCGCTGCCGCCTCCAAGAACATCCTAGCTGTGGAGTATGCCTCCTTCATTCCTGTGCGTCTGCTCTACGAGAAGGCATATCAGATACGAGGGTAAGTGTATAAATATATATATATTTTATTTATTTTGTTAGCTGTACTCAAGCAACACAGGCCCATAGATATATACCTTATAAACTAACATACATATTTATATTTGAACTTTAATGCTTAACTAAACTATGGCTGGTGATGGCGGCAATTTCACCGAAAGCGCCTAAACACCACACCCTTCAGCCAGTAGTCTTCCTGCATGAAAGTTGACAGCCTGTCCGAGGAGACCCTCACCACAAACGCCTTGAAACTAACATTGTGATTAGAGTCCAACGGCTGAACTCTCAATGAGACATATATTAAAATTTCATATCCATAGATTTAAATTGATAATTTCTGTGGCAATGTTTAGGGGATTTAAAACAAAAAAAAAAAAATTAAAGTAATCCATAGGAATATATAATTAATAGAACGTCTTTATATGTAAACATAGGTATGTAAATGCAGTTCTTAATTGATTAGGAAGTGCGCTATGTTTTGCCATATAGCATACAAATATATTAATAAAGTTAATTAGTAAATCACGCATTAGCTAGGATGTACATTATCATAAAATATAAAATGTCAAAGTCAAATATTATATTATACTAGCTGTGCCCCGCGACTGCGTCCGCGTGGAATGTGGACCACCCTTAACATTTAGGGGTATGAAAAATAGATAGTAGAATCTCAGACCTACTGAATATACATATAAAATTTCATAAAAATCGGTGTTCGCGCCGAAGACATTCGGTGCTTACTTTTCTATTATTAATATAATGTAGGTAGTCTTAATTTTTTTCTATTAAATTTTTCGCTGCACGACCGCGAGCTTTTAGTACTGGACCACCGTCGGTTGCGTTCAGTCGCGTGTGCCCAACTCTGTTCTCTCGAGGAGTTTCCACGCCACCGCTTTTCTGGAGTCAGTGCACCATCAGCACGACTTCGTCCACTTACATCGAAGGACCGCTAAGGATCGAGCTCTCATACCTTAAAGAAGAACACGCCAGGTTGGCTCCGTATCGAGGTGAGTGGTTGTGCAGCCTTTCTAAGTTTAGGGCTAGATCCTGTTTTTCCCGCTAATTACCTATGGAGATATAACTATTAGACCATAGCGTCAACATTTTCTGGTCCTTCGAGCCGGATCACCCGTTCAAATAAAATATTACTTTTACGCTGTATGCGTCCTAGTATAACCTCCGCTAGGGTACCTACACAGCCCGTTATAAAATTTTTGTGATAGTATTTCTACGTATTCATTCACTTGTACCGCTTTAATCTATAAAGAGTAGCACATTTTATTTCTTTGTGTTCCATTTCCCAAAGGGTTCAATGTGATTTTCGTATTTGCGTTTTTGAATATTTTTTTCGTTATTGCGTGGGTACGCTTATAAACTGGTTCCACAAAGCGTACGACGTGCATGCCATTGCACCTGCGTTGCTATACGCATATATAATTTCATTTGTTCGTTTAACTTTCAATAATTTATACTTAACTCTGCATCATGAGTAAAGATAGTGGGCAGACTTCAGATCCAGAACGGAATCTTAGACGACTAGGCAGGAAACGGGATGCAATATTTGCGCGCTTACAGGCAATTTATGATTTATCTAAATTAGATTTAAAACAAGAAAAAAATTCTGACCAATTTCTCGCTGCTATGTTTACCATTGATTCTCTGCGGAACGATTTTGAGAAACTCATCGATGATATTAATTCATATAGCTTACTAGTTAAGGCAGATTACGAACCTAACTATCAAAGTTGGTCGTCGTTTGAAGAATTATATTGCTTTTGCAAATTTACGGCGCAAAAATTAACTAATAAGCCGTCTGATACTTCCTCTCCCTTTGTTAGCGATAGCACAAGAAAGGCTCACGTTAAACTGCCGAAATTAGAACTTGTTAGTTTTTCGGGTTTACCCACTAGCTGGCCTACGTTTTACGAAACATTTAAAACCACTATACATGATAATCCCGACCTTACTAACAATGAACGTATACAATATTTGATGGGCAAACTATCGGGCCGTGCACTCGCAGCCGTGTCAGGTATTACTCCGAATGCTGGGAATTATGATATGATTTGGGACACGCTGGTCACCAAGTTTGATGATAAACGTTATTTGGCCTGCGCGTACTTAGATCAGATGTTTGATTTCAAACCGCTATCAGCCGCCAGCTCAAAAAACTTAGACTTATTTTTAGAACAATTTGCTTCTGCCGTATCGAGTCTAAAATCGTTGAAATTAGACAATTTAGCCGACTTTATTCTTCTTCATCTTTCATTGAAGAAAATAGACTCGGAGACATCCCGCGCCTTTGAAATGTTTAAACGAGAAATTAAATTGCCCACTTACGAAGACTTAATATGTTTTATCCGTGACCAAACTAAAATATTGGATCGGACTTCGAACATTAATGTCGTTAGTAGGCGTGCGAATAGCACCACGAGTAAAGATGTCTCAAGTTCTAAGTCTGTGCATTCATTTGTAGGTGCCGAATCGCAGGAGCAAATACATGATGAAAATAAATCTTGTTCGTTTTGCAAGCTATCTAATCATTTTAATTTATACAAATGTTTTAAATTCCAAAAGATTCCGATTGATGATAAATTTAACTTTATATCTGAACAGAATGGTTGCACAAACTGCCTTAGTTTGTCACATAATAATTCCGCTTGTAAATCTGTTCAACATTGTCGTTATTGTAACTGTAGGCATCACTCGTTGTTGTGTAGAAAACAGTTGACGAACACTAGCGCTCCTGCATCGTCATTGGCGCGCCCCGTGGCCGGCGGCGGCGCCGTCCCGTCGGACGAGGTCCGCGCGGCTCAGACTGGCTTATCAGCTGACCCTTTAGTGCAAAACAACGGCGCGTCCGCATCACATGTTTCGTTATGCAATTATAATAGCCTGCGTAAAAACAGTAACACCTGCCTCTTAGGTACGGTTCAGGTGTTAGTCTCTGACTATGCCGGTGTATTACACAGTGCCCGTGCGCTAGTTGATCCCGGGTCACAAAACAATTTTATTACGTCGACTTTCTTATCTAAACTCAATATGAATTACAACAAAGTATCGCGCGCTGTCGTTAAGGGAATCGGCTCTGCACCTAATCCTATCATGGGTTCCGTAAGCATTAATTTATTCTCACATGATGACAAAAACATTTATATTTCTCTTGACTCCTATGTCATTAATCAAATTACGGACAACTTGCCTTCCGTGCAAGTTGACACAGCATCATTAAATTATTTAAGCCATGTTCATTTAGCTGATAAAAATTTTCATTCGCCAGGAGAAATAAATATTCTTATAGGCGCCCCGCAGTTTTCAGACATTTTACTTTCGGGTCGCGTTAACGGCCCGCCCGGACTACCTACCGGTTTCGAAACAATTTTCGGTTACATCATTATCGGAAACACTCCGGTTTATAGTTTGTCTTCCGACACTATTTCTTTATGTGCATTCAGTCACGAGGAGCCACAAGTCGGTCATTTATTGGAACGGTTTTGGCAAATTGAGGAGGTACTATTTGACCGTCCGGTTAATTCTGCCGCTAAAGAATGCGAAGAGATTTTTAAAAATACCGTAGCTCGCGACGTTAGCGGCCGCTACTGTGTGGCCTTACCCTTTTCGGCTGACGCCACTGAGCTGGGCGACTCGTACAAGACGGCCAAACGTCGTTACATGTATCTCGAGCGTAAACTGAGCGCAGTCCCGCAACTACGTTTAGAGTATATCGCCATTATCGAAGATTACTTAGCGAAGGGTTACATCTCACTACTCCGGGATGATGGTTTGTCACCGTCGGGTTATTATATACCTCATCACGCGGTTTGCAGGAGTGACAAAGTAACTACGAAGGTTCGAATGGTTATGGACGCTAGCGCTAAGACCGAGTCAGGGAAGGCATTGAATGACGTGCTTCACCCGGGCGAGAATCTTCAAAATGATTTATTTTTAATATTACTTGACTTTCGTTTATACCCCGTGGCTTTCACAAGCGATATACACCAAATGTTTTTACAAATCGGTGTTCATGAAAATCATAGGATGTTTCAAAAGTTTTTATTTCGTGTTAAGGATTGTTTACCACTTGATACATATCATTTTAATCGTGTATGTTTTGGTTTGAGAAGTCGCCCCTTCCTCGCCATGCGAGTTTTGAGACAACTTTGCGTTGACGAACGTGCATCGTATCCACGCGCGTCTGATGTTGTGACGCGTAATTGTTACATGGACGACATTTGTTATTCCGTTCCCACCGTCCGGGACTCCTTACGGCTCAGGGATGAGCTGATAGGGATGTTTACGGCCGGGGGCTTCAAGCTCGTTAAGTGGTCTAGTAACTCGCAAGAGTTATTAGATTCACTGCCTGACGACTATCGCTTTACTTCTAACGTTAACTTCGACGAAGCCAATAATAATCTAAAGGTGCTTGGCCTCGAATGGTCTCCCGCTTCAGATGAGTTTTTGTTCTCTGTTTCCATTGAAAGCCGTCCATGTACCAAGCGCAACATATTGTCCGTTATTGCTCGTCAGTTCGATGTTCTAGGTTTAATTGCACCTACGATCCTTTATGCAAAGATAATATTGCAAAAACTTTTTAATCTAAAACTAGATTGGGATGATAAACCGCCCCAGAGTATTATCCGTGTCTGGGAAAATTATTTACGTGAATTACCCATATTACAAAATATTCGTATCAAACGCCATCTAGATGTGTTTGAAGATTCAGCGTTATCTATCATTGCATTTTCTGATGCCAGTGAAAAAGCGTACGGTGCCGCTGTATACGTCAAGGTTCAGGACAACCTCAGTGCCTCGGCAGTGGTTAATCTTGTGTGTGCAAAGTCCAAGGTTGCTCCTCTTAAGACTATATCGGTAGCCAGATTAGAGTTGTGTGCCATGTTACTAATGGCTAGGCTCGTTCGGCGTGTTGTAGACACTTATAAATTACGTCACGAAATTAAAAATATTTTTTGTTTCACTGACTCCATGGTCGCCCTATATTGGGTCCATTCCGATCCACAGATTTTAAAGACTTTTGTCGCCACGCGTGTTACAAAGATTCTAGATAATCTTCCTGCAGAGGTTTTTTTCCATGTTCCTGGGTCAGACAATCCTAGCGATTGCTTATCACGAGGCCTGTTACCCAGCCAATTGGAATCACACCCGCTATGGTTCACTGGTCCGTCCTGGCTTTGCCAAGACATAGCTACGTGGCCTATGACGTCGGTCAATATAACCGCTGTTGCTGAAAGGTTGCCGGAGACCAAGGTGGTTTCCTTACCGGTCTCATCTGCCTGCGGGTTAATTTCAAGCAATAACCAATCCAATTCTGTTTGTAAGAAACCGAGTCTTCGTGCTAAGGATTCAGAATCCCCGAATCCGCTGCTGGCACTTTCACAGCGTATTTCTAAATGGAATATTTTGCTACGCGCTATCGCTTATGTATATAAGTTTTTAGGTAAACTACCGAGATCAAAAATTGTTACTGCAGCTGACTTAATCTACGCTGAGCAAATGCTTATTAAGGTACTTCAGCGGTATTACTTTGCTGATGAGATAGATCGTTTAAAGGCAAATAAATGCTGCCGTTCTCCGTTGAAAAGACTTTCACCCTTTATCGACGATGACGGTCTCTTACGGGTCGGAGGGCGACTTCGTAACGCTGATTTAACATACGAACAGCGGCACCCTTTGTTGTTACCGCATAGAAATCACGCCGTTGATCTGCTCGTGTCGCATTTCCACCGACATAATTGTCACACCGGACCCGTGGCGTTGATGTCTATACTGCGTCAAAGTTACTGGATCCTGTCGTGTAGAAACGTCGTACGTCGTATCACACACGATTGCAATTTTTGTTTCCGTACGAAACCAAAACCATTACAGCCTTTCATGGGGGATTTGCCTGCGTGTCGCGTGAATGAAGCAAAGGCCTTTGCACACACAGCCGTTGATTATGCTGGACCTCTGAATATTATTCCACAACGTAAACGCGGTGTTCGTTCCATAAAGGCTTATCTCTGCATTTTCTGTTGTCTCGTTACTCGCGCGGTTCATGTAGAATTGACAACAGATCTTAGCACAACCACCTTTCTTTCGGCATTTAAACGGTTTCTGGCGAGAAGAGGTGAGGTCCATACTATGTACTCAGACGCAGGCACAGTATTTATCGGTGCAAGGAATGCATTGTCGGAATTATATGCTTTAGTGGATTCGGACGAATATAAAACTGTATTCGGTAACGAGTTGGCCGAACGTAAAATCACTTGGAAAATTAACCCACCGCGCGCTCCGCACTTTGGCGGACATTACGAAATATTTGTAAAGGGTTTCAAAACACACTTGTATAGGGCTATCGGTACTCAGTTGTTAACATATGAAGAGATGTTGACTGTTCTAACACAGATTGAATGTGTTCTTAATTCGCGCCCGTTGACACCGCTTAGTGAAGATCCGTCTGAGCTGAGCGCACTAACTCCATCCCATTTCTTAATGTCAACCCCGTTGAGAGGCCTGCCTGCTTATGACGTCACCGCGGATAATATTACTTTATTACGTCGCTATGCTTTGTTGGACCAGATGGTGCAATCGTTTGCTAAACGCTGGAAACGTGAATACCTTAATCTCTTGCAATCCAGAGGAAAATGGAACACACATTCTGTCCCGATTAAAATAGGTAGTGTTGTGGTCATCGTTACTGATAACGTTGCACCTCTCTCTTGGCCTCTTGGCATTATTATTGAAAGTTATCCCGGTAACGATGGGATTAGTAGAGTGGCTTCTGTTAAGACGGCGACAGGAATCTATAAAAGACCTGCCGTTCGTCTTTGCCCTTTGCCTTCACAGTAGCGTATCTCCGTGTCCCCCGGCTATAGTTTAGTTTCTTTCTTTTCTTCGTTTAAACCTAATGGTTTAAGGCCGGGGGCATGTTCGCGCCGAAGACATTCGGTGCTTACTTTTCTATTATTAATATAATGTAGGTAGTCTTAATTTTTTTCTATTAAATTTTTCGCTGCACGACCGCGAGCTTTTAGTACTGGACCACCGTCGGTTGCGTTCAGTCGCGTGTGCCCAACTCTGTTCTCTCGAGGAGTTTCCACGCCACCGCTTTTCTGGAGTCAGTGCACCATCAGCACGACTTCGTCCACTTACATCGAAGGACCGCTAAGGATCGAGCTCTCATACCTTAAAGAAGAACACGCCAGGTTGGCTCCGTATCGAGGTGAGTGGTTGTGCAGCCTTTCTAAGTTTAGGGCTAGATCCTGTTTTTCCCGCTAATTACCTATGGAGATATAACTATTAGACCATAGCGTCAACAATCGGTCAAGCCATTTCGGAGGAGTATGGTTACAAAAATTGTGACACAAGAATTTTATTTATAAGATAAATTTATCATTTAAAAACTCATTGAAATAAATCTATTTTTACGGATTATATCGCGTTTTTTTTACTTTTTGTGTTCCCGACGTTTCGGTTGCTTTACAGCAACCGTGGTCACGGTAAACGCGATATAATCCGTAAAAATAGTTTTATTTCAATGTGTAGTATTCGCGTAAATATAAGAAATCAATACTTAAAAACTCGTCAACTTTATGATACCATTTTTTAATCAATATTTTTTTCAAACTATCCTTAAATGTTAGTAAAGGTAATGTCTTAATTCTATCAGGAATCTTGTTATAAATTTGTGGTGAAGGGTTTGTATTCTCTATTGTTTTACGGAAATAATCCAATCATCCCTCTGTCAATCGATCTGCCCCCTACCACGCTAGCTACTCAAATCGTAATAGAAAGGCAAAAGCTAGCGATTACGTTTCAAACGCTCGGCCAATATTTGGTACCACGCTAGCGTCTCATTTGCGAGTGGCTTAAGTCATCGAACGCTTTGTAGTTTTTTTTATTTGGATCTGCGTTGGTAATTACTTTTGGCTTTATGCCAATGTTCATAAAAAAATATCTGTGAGTGGGGGCAATTGGACGAATAGTAGTGAAACATGATTATTCGAGTTCCCCCAATAAGTCTGGTAATATTAGGCCTAGACAAAGACCTTCATATAAAACTTGAAAATTATATTTACTGGACATTGGCTAAATGCGTAAAGCAAATCATCGCAAATAAGCATTACTTTAAAAAAACGAAGGCAGTCGCAACCTCAAGGTCAATCGCTAAGAATCGCGAGTGTGGTACCAAATCAATGTCAGTATAAATCGTGAAGCTTGTGTCAGCAAAACGTCAAAAGCGAAGCGTTTGAAACGTAATCGCTAGCTTTTGCCTTTCTATTACGATTTGAGTAGCTAGCGTGGTTAGGGCCCTGTACATCTGTATGTCTGTCTGTTCGTCCGTCTGTCCATCCCAGACTTCTAGCTTCCAAACAAAATTAGGTACCTAGTCATTTAAATTAAATAGTGGTTCAAGTTCAAGCGCAGGCCGCTCAGCTCACTGCACCGGGTGGTCTTGGGTTCGATTCCCGGCGAGCAAATTTCGGATATGGCATTTTCGTAGTTTTCGCCGGTCTGGGTGTCACCGGGATCGCCCCCAGTCCATTGTACGGTACCCATAGTACAAGCATTGCTTAGTTTAGGACCGTTGGTGTGTCAGCCTGGCGATATACTAGGTGAAACAGAAAGGGTATACTATTTTTTTGCAACTTAACTTTGTAAATCTAAAACTATCGGCATTGTGGGACAGTTGAAGCACTAAAGGTTTTGTAGACTTGTGAAATCTGTCAACAGCTGTATCCCTGTAACACCTTTTGTTTTCCAAGTTGCCTGCAAAGCTGATAGTATTAGAATTACAAAGTTAAGTTCAAAAAAAATTGTACCCTTTTTGTTTCAATCTGTATATTTTAGATTCCTCTGATTCTCATCACTTGTATCATAACTCGGTCACAGGTCCCTGTTCGAGGGTCGCAAGCGTTCGGTGTACGTGACTCGGGCTTCGCGCGTGCCAGTGGTTGGTTACGAGATGAAGTTGCTCACGGACCTGGCGGTGGCGCAGGCCCAGGGCTACGGCGACGTGTACGATTGGAGCGCCGAGCTGGAGACCAAGGAGGTATGTGGAGTCTGTCAAGAATGTCGTGAAAACAAGTGAGGGAGCTACAATCGTATTATTCGGGTAACGGTATTTTATACATTTCTAAACAAATAAATAAAATTGAAGTTTCTGTTTGTTATGTCAAAGACACAGCTTTTTAATTAATGCTTATGAAAGTATGTACAGACAGAGTGTTTTTTTACTGCAACAAAGCATTTGTGAACAGTCAGTATCTACCGCCGGCTCTGAATGCCGCTTCCACTGAGAAGAGCCGCCGAGAAACACATGGTCTAAGAATATGTAATTATTTCCAGGTGTTAGTATGCACCGCGCTGGTGTTGAAGCGTCTTCTAGAGGAAGATCTGTTGTCTATAGCAAACATTAATGTTTTAATAATAGACAGCTGTCACATGGTATATGAAGACAACAACTTGAAATATGTAAGTAATTTATGGTATTAATAAATAAATAAATATCGCCAGACAGACACACCAACTGTACGGTCCCAAACTAAGCGACGCTTGTACTATGGGCACCCTACAATGGACTGGGGGTGATCCTGGTGGCACCCAGACCGGGGCAGATTAAAAGGCCATTTCCGAAATTTTCCCCGGCTGGAGTCGAACCCGCAACCACACACAAACATCGAACTACTGCGCTAAGCGGTCGCCAGACTTATGGCGTCAATAGCCTAGTGGTTAGAGGGGCCGCCCTCGTAGCTGAAAGGTTCCGGGTTCGATCCCCATCCTGGCCATTGAACTATTGACGTGAGCCCACTTCTAACACAAGCATTAGCTTAGCTGGAGGGGCTAAGGGGAATACTAGTAATATGTTACATTACAAAAAAAAACAAATTTCATTAAATAATCTTAGAATTTTCGTATCTCTTCTCGGTGATCTTAGATGTGTTCAATTATGTTCACAGATCATGCAGAAATATAAGCAATGCGATGTTGAAAGGCCTCTCATACTGGCTCTTACCTACCCACTCTTCGGCTCAAACAGAAAAGACATTGAAAGACAACAGGACACGGCACAAGACGACAAAGTCTCCAAAGACACAGCACAGAGAGACAGCAATAGCGAAAACGAAGCGTGCGAGAATGAAACGCAAGATACGCAGCTAAAAGCGCGTCAGAGTGAAATAAGCGATGTGGACCGCAAAGATACAGCAACAAAAGATGACAATACCCTCCCAGAGACAATAGACAGCGCAGGAACACAGATAAACAATGATAATACAATAAATACAGATTTAAGTTGCACAACACACAGCACAACAGACATTCAGAGAGATATAGATGAATCAAATGATGTAGAAATAAAATCCACAGATGATAAAACTATAGACAATACAGTAAATACCAAAGATACAGCAACAGATGGTAATAGTAGTGAAATTAAAGCAACAAGTTGCAGAGAAATAGCAATAAGAGATACTAACACTGCTGATGAAGGATTAAATTGCAAGGAATTGGCGATAATAGATAGTGTACATATGGAAGAAGAAGCAGTTATAGATAAGGGTGATGCTCTAACTAAGAAAGAGACAGTAACAGTGAGTCCAAGTGAAATGGAGATGGGGGTGTATGAGAATTTGGATGATTTCAATATGTATGAGAAGCTGGAGTGGAAAATAGAGGAGTTGGAGGGAGAATTGTGTTGCCAGATGGATTTAGCTGAAGACATCGATGGAGGGAAACGGTAGATTTTTTTGTTAAATATTGTAAAAGCAGTGATAGCGGATTGGTTAAGCGCGCGTCTTGCGGGCACCAGGTCCTGGGATCAAACCCCGGCTCGCATCTCTGGGTTTTTCGAAATCTATGTGCTAATCATAATTTATATATGATTATCACTTGCTTACGGTGAAGGAAAACATCGTGAGGAAACCTGCATGTCTTAGAATATCTAACCAATTTTCGAAAGCCATGTGAAATCCGCCAACCCGCACTGTCAACGTGGTGGATTGCGGCCTGAATCCCCCTCGTAGTGAGGGGAGGCCCGTGTCCAGGAGTGGGACGTCAAAAAGGGCTAAATTATTATTATTTGTTTTTTCGAGTTGTAGAGTATTGTTCATACTTCCTTGTTCACTCATTTTTTCTTTCGCTAATTCCTGTTTTTATTTTTACTTTCCTTGTATACTGTATTCATAATGAAAAGCACATTGTTTACCTCGGGTAAAACACTTATTTTGTCCCTTGAATATATAAGTTTCTTTCATTCCTAGGGTAACAATGTACTATTTTTTGTACTTAAATAAATGTAATATGTATGTTTTTTCAGCCTGTCAGGGTCTGTGACGAAGCCACGGGAGCTTATAATAGAATACATCACACGGGCGAGCGGCGCTGACCTGACCCAGGAGTACCAAGACCTGGACACCTTCATGAGAACCACCGTCCATGACGCCCTGGAGTTCATACACGACCACAGGTGCGTGGGGCCACCTCTCACAGAACATAAATATCGCCAGACTGACACACCAACTGTACGGTCCCAAACTAAGCAACGCTTGTACTATGGGCACCGTACAATGGACTGGGGGCGATCCCGGTGACACCCAGACCGGGGCGAGTTATGAAAAGGCCATTTTTGAAATTTGCTCCGTCGGGAATTGAACCCGCAACCACCAGTACGCTCGAACTACTGCACCAAGCGGTCGTCAAAAAACATCGAAAATATTTATCCAGTATATCTAAACTAATATTATAAAGGGGAATGATTTGATTGTTTCTTTGTTTGCATTGAATAGGCTCTGAAACTACCGAACCTATTTGAAAAATTCCTTCACTGTTGGGAAGCTACACTATCCCAGGGTGACATGGTTATTGAAATAAAACTATTTTACGGATTTTATCGCGTTTATTTAGTTTGTTATGTTCCCGACGTTTCGGTTGCTTTACAGCAGCCATGGTCACGGGGGGACTGAGGTGTTAGACGTCGGGAACATAACAAACTAAATAAACGCGATAAAATCCGTAATAGTACATTGTTACACGAGTGGTGTAAGTGACTTATTTTGTCCCGAGACGGGGTTTGACTAATAGTTCGCGGGACAAAATAAGTCTTTCACCCGAGGTAAACACTGTGCTTTTCATTACGAATACAAGGAAAGTCAAAATAAAAACAGGAATTGGCTAAAGAAATAATACAAGGAAGTATGAACAATACTCTACAACTCGAAAAAAAAAGATTGGATTGCCGCCTATTTTTCTTTTTTCGTTGGCCGGCCAACTTCATTATTTAGACATTATTTTTCATTTTCATCTTTAAATATTTTGCCCAAATCTATGTTATTTAAAAGAAATTGTTGAATCTATATTATAATTAAGTCATTTAAAATATATATTCTTTAATTAATACTTAACTTTATGTTATTTCAATTTTACATCGTGCTTTAATTGAGTGACTGTAGAAAAAGTTTGAACATGGTTCCATAGAAATGTGAAAACGGAACTAGTTCTATTTTTTATAATTTGACAGCTGTCAGTTGAAAGCGATTCTCCCGGGCCGGAAAAGTATTACTTTCAACCCGCTCCTCGGGCAACTTCAGACCTACTTTTAGAGTATGAGTAATTAAAAATAGTTTTATTTCAATGTGTAGTATTCGCGTAAATATAAGAAAACAATATGACAATAGTCCGATAGTCATTCATAAGCTAATAAGCTCTGGTTTCTGTTTTCAGACATGACCCCACAGAGATATATGGGGATGAACTTTACGAGGAGTTTATCAACATTCCGGACCCTAAGTTGGACCCTAAACAGATGTTCAACCAGTTCCTATATATCCTGGACCAATTAGGTAAGAACAATATGGTTGATGTTAATATCTATTGTCGGATTTTGGCTGTAAAATCGACCAGTGTGCCGTCACGGCGAGCGGTATGCCCACATATATATATTTACATAGATAACGCAAGCATAACGATCTGTATTGACACCAAGCGTGCCGAATTTTTAACACCTACTGTGACGTCATTACTGACGGGAAATCCAAACCGAATCAAAGACACCGATGCCGCCGATGCCCTCCGCCCGCTACGATTCTCTCGAGCGATTATCTCGCTCATACTCATATTGTTTATATCTGTAGTCGCGCGGACTGTAAGTTAGGGGCGACCAACCTCGACGCTTGGTCGGGGTTTCGTACACGCGAAGTACATGCATTTGCGTTATCTATGTAAATCTATATCTGTGGGTATGACGCTCTCTCGTGCCGTCACGCTCGCTCTCCCCCGTCGCTCTTGACTCTCTTGTGTGTACGCGCGCATACTATATACACTACACATGTTTCACATTTGTCAAATGACAACTTTTTTTGTAAGATTTGTTTTTGACAAAAGATTTATCAGCTACTAGCCTGTGCCCGCGACGTCGTCCGTGTAGTATTTAACTTAACAAAAATTTCGGGATTATCGGGTTAAAAAGTATCCTATGTGTTAATCCCGGTTATAAACAATCTGTGTTCCAAATTTCATCCAAATCCGTTCAGTAGTTTTTGCCTGAAAGAGTAACAAACATCCGCACTCACAAACTTTCGCATTTAAAATATTAGTGGGATTTATTAAAGTTATTACTGAATATCTTCTGCATGCGACGACTTAAGTTATGTATGTGTAATGTATGTGTTAATCCTGGTCGTAAGCTGTCTGTGCGCCAAATTTCATCCAAATCTGTTCAGGCGTTTTTAAGTTATTGAGAAACAGACATCTAAACATATTTGTAGGATAACCTTGTACTATTGTGTACCGTATAATGGACTGTGGGAGATCCCAGTGGCACCCAGACTGGGGCAAATCGAACCTGGAACCTCTTAGTTTCAAGGGCGGCCCCTCTAATCACGAAGCTATTGACGCCTTATGACTTGAATATTACTATTTCAGGGCCGTACGGCGCCGATAAGGCTGCATTCTCACTGCTCACCAAACTCGAGAAACTCAAAATCAAAGTGCCGTACGAACGTCATTTCCTACTGCTCTGTCTGTGCACGTCCGTATTCGTTAAGATACGGTGCTACGCGGACTCCGTATTTGGAAGATACGAAAACGATTGGGACAAGATACGGGCATTTTGCACCCCCAAAGTGCTTAGATTCGCTGAAATATTAGAGTTGTTTCATCCACCAAGTATTTCGGCTGACAAACCTGCCGGTTGCAACACGGATATTGGATATCCGTTGATTGGCAATGATAGTGGTTGCAAAGGAGATACTCGATGTCAACCGGTTGCAACTAAAATGATAAAAGACAAAGAGTTTGCTTGTGATGTAGATATTAACAGTGTATCCAAGGTAGAAAGTGTAAGTGGTGATGATATTAATATTGGTTGCAAAATCGATATTAATGGCGAGGATATTCAGAGTGCAAGTATCGAAAATAATATTATGACTGACAGTGAACGAGATATTAAAATTAGTACCAATAAAAGTGTTAATATTAGTGACATAGATATTCGATGTGTAAATGAAGAAGCGAATGTCGAAATTGATGCAAGCAAAGTGGATATTCAAATCGATGCTACAACAAAAATGCTAAACGACATTCAACTCTGTGACTTCACAGCTCTAGGTGACAAAATACAAGACAGAGTCAATACATACGAGGCCAACTTGAAGGATATTAACGATATTGATACCGCGAATATTTCATCCAATATGAAAAACGATATTAGTGACACCGATACCGGGAATATCGCGACTAAAATAAAAAAGAGCGATGAAAAATTAAATATGATCGATACTAAAATCGATACTAAAATCGATACTAAAATCGATAGTAAAATCGATACTAAACCTATTGATATGCAAAATGAAGCGTCAAATTCCATCAACAACATAGAAATAGGAACGACATCAAATGTGGTGCAGAATATAGATAGTTGTGCGGCTCCAAGTGAAGCTTCGCGGGGGGTCTACCGGCGCGGCGGGGGGCGGCCGCGGACGGCGCGGGGGGGCCGCGCGCGCGGGCAGCGCCCCCCCGCGGCGCGCGCCCCGCCGCAGCAGCTCAGCCCCGACGCGCTGTGCGGGGTGGTCTACATGCAGGAGCCGCTCATGGCCAAAATCATGTTCATGCTCATTGTGGTAAGTTTTTGTTGTGTTATAATACTAGCTGACCCGACAGACGTTGTCCTGTCTTAATTTTGAATATTGAATTCGAATTGTTCCGCTCGACACTTTTAATTTTTTCTTTCATAAGAACCTTCTCCTTAGCGAAATCGTTCCATCCGTTCTCGCGTGATGCGTTGACCAAGGAATTAGATATTCATTTTTATATACCTAAATATATTTATTTATTTTCGCTATCAAAGATGTTATTTAATTGATGTCGACAACTGCACCACCGGCTGGATCTAACTACATTGTGCTAAAATAATTGGGCATTTTTAAATGTATTTTAGTATCAACGCGTCAATAGCCTAGTGGTTAGAGGGGCCGTACTCGTAGCTGAGATTCCGGGTTCGAATCCTAACCTGGCCATTAAACTATTGACGTGAGCCCACTCCTAACACAAGCATTAGTTTCGCTGGAGGACTCACATTAATAGAAACCTTTAAAATAAATCTCGAATTTATTGATTTTAATTTGCATTGCAGTTTATTTCTAAAATTGAAATTATTAATTTATTTATTTAAAATCTTTTAAGATAGATTTAACGCTAATAACAATATCAAAATCCAGGTAAATTGAAGTATAATTCATAAAAATATCGATGGAAAATTCCAACTCTGGGGGTCCGGAATCATGAGTTGAATCCATGGCATCAGTTTTCGTTACGATGCCCCTTACCCCCCTGTATATAATTATTTCGGTGTCGGTCCGGTGGTCCCAGGACATGTCCCGGTGCAACGCGCGGCTGTCGCACCTGTCGGCGCAGTACTGCGCGGCGGAGCAGGGCCCCGCCCCCGGGGCGGAGCCCCGCGAGTGCCAGCGCCGGGGGAAGAAGCAAGAGGACGTGCTCAAGAAGTGAGTACACACAATTATTCTAGTAAACATTATTACCTCTTGAAATAAAACTATTTTACGGATTATATCGCGTTTATTTACTTTTTATGTTCCCGACGTTTCGGTTGCTTTACAGCAACCGTGGTCATGGGGGGACTGAGGTGTTAGACGTCCTGATGCCATAGTTAAGAACTGGGTACCCTCAAAATTTAGTTGGTATTTGCGGTCCGATCCACGCAGAAAGTGCTCACTGTGTCTCGAGGTCTTGCAATTGTACGCTTGGTTTTGGATTTACTTATATTAATTACTGGATCCAAAGTTGGTGGTAACACCCAGCCATCTTCCCTATTGAAATTAGGATGTTTTTTAATTTCAATGGATATAATCCGTAAAATAGGATTATTGCAATGTGTAGTATTCGCGTAAATATAAGAAAACTATTACCTCTGTTTATTTTTCTCTTGTTTCGGCCTATGGCTAACTTCATCATAATAATTATTAATTACAAAGCCCTTTTGACGTCCCACTCCTAGGCTCAGGCCTCCCTTGACTATGGGGGGGATTCAGGCCGTAATCCACCACGCTGGCCCAATGCGGGTTGGCGGATTTGACATGTCTTTCGAAATTTGGTTACATTTTCAAAGACATGCAGGTTTCCTCACGATGTTTTCCTTCACCATAAGCTAGTATCTTCATCGTCTATAATATTTTGTTTCTAAATAAAGATACTACTAGCAATGTGAGTTTATCACATTACTAGTATTCCTGTTAGCCCCTCCACCTAAGCTAATAGCTTGTGTTAGGAGTGGACGTCAATAGTTTAATAGCCAGGATGGAGATCGAACCCACAACCTCTCAGCTACGAGGGCGGCCCCTCTAACCACTAAGCTTTTGAAGAAATTCCTGAGCAAAAGCGTGTCTAAACCCACAGGTTCAGGAGTGTTACTCTTAGCAACGATAAACAATATATTGTGACATTCGTATTGTCGAATCCTACTCTAAATTCCATCGTTTCTAAAAACCGGGGTGGAAACCCCTAAACTGGTGGGTTTAGACACGCTTTTGCACAGGAATTTCTTCAGTATCCTACTGGTTAGAGGGGCTGCCTTCGTAGCTTAGAGGTTCCAGGTTCGATCTCCATCCTGGCCATTAAACTATTGACAAGCTTCTTTAAGTAGATGAAGATAATCATTAGTTAGAATTGTGAATAGATATTGGGTGTTACGGTTAGGTTCCGGATGCATGAATGCAATCTACTGCTGGCGACTTCCGCTCTGGAGGAGGGCATCGACCTGCCGCGCTGCAACTTAGTGTTGAGATGGGACGTGCCGCCGTCGTGAGTACTAATCTTCTTCTATCTAAATATATATAACTCAAAGGTGACTGACTGACTGACATAGTGATCTATCAACGCACAGCCCAAACCACTGGACGGATCGGGCTGAAATTTGGCATGCAGGTAGATGTTATGACGTAGGCATCCGCTAAGAAAGGATTTTGATCAATTTTACCCCCAAGGGGATAAAATAGGGGAAGAATAATCCCGAAATTTTTGTTAAGTTAAATTACACGCGGATGAAGTCGCGGGCACAGCTAGTATATATATAAAAATTAATGTTTGTCTATATGTCCTTTATAGGATCGTGAACTATGCATTTGATCACGTCATGATCTTCAGCAAAGTGTTGTGCATGAGCCCACAAAGGTTTCTGAGTTGGTACGACCAATCTTTGGCAGCGTAGTAACGCGCGCAGGTTACAGCTAGTAGTAAATAAATATCGCCAGGCAGACACCAACTGTACGGTCCCAAACTAAGCAAATCATGTGCTATGGGTACCGTACAATGGACTGGGGGCGATACCGGTGACACCCAGACCGGGGCGAATTACGATAAGGCCATTTCCTATATTCACCTCGGCGGGTATCAAACCCGCAACCACCATGTGCAGTGAGCCGAGAGGCCGGTGCTCGAACCACTGCGCCGATCGGTCGTCGTTACCTATGGCCATCGGCACCTTGTCGCGTTGTGTAGTGTGTGGGTGGTTGTGTAGTGAATGGGATTGGTTGACTCACTTTCCTCCTAACACCATTGTCGTTAAATTATATTAACTTCATTAGCATGGAAGGTATCACACCAAATCAATTATCTTATTATCCACCTCTGTTTTATTAATTATTATTTTGGTTTGTAAACGCTTAATTTGATGTAAGTATGAGTAGGTATGCAAACCCCACTAAACTAGCTTTCTCATTTTATTTATATTCCTAAATCTTGAGTGAGATTTGATTATTATTTACTATTACTTATTTAGTGACAATGGTGTTGCCTGCTCATATTTTTTTATGCTGTTCGTGAGAATGTACACCATCTTTAATTCATTGAAAATAGTAATCATTGAGTTTCTTTCCGGATCTTCTCAGTGGAAGCGGCATTCCGAGCCGGCCTAGACACTGACTATTCATAAATGCTTTGTTGGCTTACGTGAATAAAAACAATGTTGAGTGAGTGGTTGTGTGTTGAGTGGGTGGTCGTGTGTTGAGTGGGTGGTCGTGTGTTGAGTGGGTGGTCGTGTGTTGAGTGGGTGGTCGTGTGTTGAGTGGGTGATCGTGTGTAGAGTGGGTGGTTATGTAGTGAGTGTGTGGTCCCTCACAGTTACCGCTCGTACGTGTCGTGCCGCGGGCGCGCGCGCGCCGCGCGGGCCGCCGCCGCGCTGCTGGCCGCGCGCGGCGCCGCGGGCTCCGCGCTGCTGCTGCACCACCTCGCCACCTACAGGGAGCTCGACCAGGTAAGAAAGAAACATTTTCATCACATCTATTAAAAGGACGACTTGGTTCGCCTTTAAGTGCACCCAAAGGTGGTGTTTTCTATGATAAACTTTTGGCGGGCAGTGATGAGTTTTTTCATTACTCATAGGTACTCGGAAAGTAGGTCCGAAGTTGTCCGTAGAGCGGGTTGAAAGTAATACTTTTCCGCCCTAGGGAGAATCGCTTTCAACTGACAGCTGTCAAATTATTAAAAATACATTAGTTCTATTTTGTCATTTCTATTGAACCAGGCTCACGGAAAAAAATAAAATAGGCGGCAAATGGCAATCCAACCTTCCTTCGTTTTTTCGAGTTGTATTGTTCATACTTATTCACTCATTTTTTCTTTAGCTAATTCCTGTTTTTATTTTTACATTCCCTGTATTCGTAATGAAAAGCACGGTGTTTACCTCGAGCGAATGACTTGTTTTGTCCCTCGAACTATTGCCATCGCTACACTCTGGCGCCAAACCCCGTCTCGGGGCAAGATAAGTTACCTTCACCCCTTGGGTAACAATGTACACTTGCTCCCTTATGATACAATCTACTATTATTCGACACACATCGCGGGTCAGCGCGAACCGTGCCGAAAGGTAATTGTCTCAGCATGTGCTGGAGAGGAGCGAGACTCCCCCAGCGCCGATTTTCAGCCAAACCCTCCTCAGTGGGTCATACGTGTACCCATTAAGTACTCTTCAGATCGAGGGGGGAGGGGGGAGGAGGCAGCCGGTGAGCATAGATGTGGCAAATTGACTGCAGATGATACATACACGGGCTGGATTGGCCGGGATAGTACCACCCTCTCACAGAAAAATCGACGTCCAGTGCTTGTCTGTGAGGATTACTGTTGAAACCTACGTTGTGTATCTATCAAAGCTAAAAACAGATTTGTAATAATTTAAATATAAATAAAATAAAATAAATATCGCCAGACGAATACAGCAACTGTACGGTTCCAAACTAAGCGACACTTGTACTAGGGGTACCGGACAATGGACTGGGGGCGATCCCAGTGTCACCCAGACCTGGGAAAATTACGAAAAGGCCATTTCCGAAATTTGTCCCGGTGGGAATCGAACCCGCAACCACCACGTGCAGCGAGTCGAGTGCCTGCGCTCGAACCAATGCGGTAAGCGGTCATCAATACAATTATAACATGTTCTTTTGGACGTGTTTATCTCTATACTACACAGTGCATGTCTGTGAAATCCGCTAACCCGCACTAGTCCCAAAGTGGTGGATTATGTCCCGAATCCCCCTCGTAATGGGGGAGGCCCGTGTCCCGGAGTGCGACATTTAAAAGCTAATAATCATATTTGTATGGTCTAATTTTCAGATTATAACAAGAAAATGCGGCTGCGGAATCCAGGATGAACCGCCCCAGGCTGAAGAGGATCATGCGGATGTGTTCACAGTCCTAGTCAAACCTTACACGCCTAATGACACGCGCAAAAATAATGATACAACAGTTAATGATAGTAAAATGAATGTTGACAGTAAAGAATATAATGATAAAGCAGCCAATGCTAGTGAAATTAATGATACAAAGAGTTTGTTGGGCTCGAGTGAGAGAAATGATGTTGTCAATAATGATGTTGGTGATGAAATTAAACGAAACTCTCTTCTAGATGAGAGAGATGATGATTGTAAACAGATAGAGGGAGATAATACTAGAACAATCAATATAAAGGAACAAGATAATGATAAATCAAATGTGAACAAGGAAACCACCATTAAGTGTGTTGAAAATAATGAAAATTGCAATAAAAATCATATAAAAATTAATGACAAACATGAACAAAACGATGAAACAAATGACAAAAATAACGACACTGCCCATTTAGGTTATGAAAGCATTCCTAAAATCATTAAAAATAGTGAAAATAATATTAGTGAAACATTAGATATTAAGGATATTGATACTGATGTTCGGTGTAATAAGTGTGGTATCTGCGAGTGTTGTGTATCTACAAGCGATATTAGTGTGAATAAAAAGGATATTAGTGTAGATAAGTGCGGTATTAAGAAGAATATTAACGATACTGATACAATAGCGAGTGTTGATTTGAATACTGCGATTGCACTAATAAATAGGTAAGATATTTTTTTATTATTTAATAAATTTAATTATTAGAATGTCGACTACATCGCCATCTACTGGGTCCACATTGTAGCTAAGAACCATTTAGGTGATGCTATCTGTCAAAAAAAAACATCAAAATCGGTCAAGTCGTTTAGGAGCACAAGAATTTCGCACAGGCACACCGCAATTTTATCCCTAAATATCACTGACCAATAAGAAAATACATCGTTTATATCCATTATTGTATGAGAATGCTATGAAAAAAGTTATTTCAAGTGTTTTCAACGTCTCACTTCTGGGCCTCCCCTCATTAACGAGGGGGGACTCAGGCCGTAATCCACCACGCTGGCCCAGTGCGGGTTGGCGGATTTCACATGTCTTTCGAAAATTTGTTGGATTTCCAAGCATGCAGGTTTCCTCACGATGTTTTCCTTCACCGTAAGCGAGTGATAATCATTATATCAATTACTAGCTGTGCCTGCGACTTCGTCCGCGTGGAATAGTGTCTTTGGGTAGCATTTCCATCCCGCCCTTTCAACCCCTTTCAACCCTTTTTTCGCATTAAAAAGTTACTTTCGCATTTATAATATAAGTTAGGATGATTCGCACATAGATTTCGAAAAACCCAGAGGTGCGAGCCGGGGTTTGAACCCAGGACCTGGGGTCCGCAAGACGCATGCTTAACCAATCGGCTATCACTGCTGTTAAAGCACTATAAGTAAATAAGGTGCGTATTAATAAGTTAATCCCAAGTCTAAGGGCGGTATTGAGTATGCTTTTGACATTACATTGTGTACTGGGATGACATAAGAATTACATTTCCAAGATCACTCTCAGACTTGAGATCGATTTACTATTACGGAGTTAAGTGTATTGATTCATTAAAAAATAAACGGATGGTCCGATTTGAATGCGGCTCGCGGTAATGTTGCAGGTATTGCGGCAAGCTGCCGTCGGACACGTTCACCCGCCTGGCGCCCCAGTGGTGGCTGGAGGCGGTCTCCCTGCCGGTCCAGGGTTCGAGTCAGACCCGCACCGCGTACATTTGCACCCTGAGACTCCCGCTCAACTGTCCTGTAAAATATAACATTGTTGTGAGTAGCGTTTTCTGTGTGCGTGAGTAGGTATGCACACCTCACTTAACTAGCTTTCTAATTTAAATACCTTTGGTTTGATTTTAAATTGTATTAACTAACTTGAGAGTTGAATGGTTACCAGTTTTTGACAAAAAAATTATAGTTATGTGGGGTAAGTATGAACTAAATTGAATGAATACTGTACTAACATGCAAACTTTTTATTTTAAATTTAATAACTTGTCTAAAAAAACAAGAAAAATATTTAAGGAAATTAGGTTTATTAATAATTATTTCTTAATTATTCTTATATCCGTCTATATCTTACACAGGAATTTATATTGAATTGAAACAATTGTTGTCATTCGTTCTTTACGCAAAATCACTCACTGCCCCAAAACTATTAGTTTTAGTATGGTAACATTATTTTTCTTTGAACTGTCAAGTTAGTGAATACGGTTAAAAATCGAACTATAAGTCTGAGTGAGATTTGATTACTATTCACTTATTTAGTGACAAGTGTCGCCTGTTCACATTCTGTTGCTGTGCCTGAGAATGTACACCATCTTTTATTCATTAAAAACAGTAACCATTGTGTTTCTCGGCGGCTCTTCTCAGTGGAAGCGGCATTCCGAGCCGGCGGTAGATACTGACTGTTCATGAATACTTTGTTGGCTTACATGAATAAAAACTAGTTTGAGTGAATGGTTACATGACAAAATCAATGTAAAAATGCTGAAAAGTGACAGCTTTCTTTGATATAACAAAGTCGGTAAACGCGCGCGATCCGCCTGATGTTAAGCAGTTACCGTAGATGCTTGCAATACCAAAGGCATTGCTCGCACTAGTGTTGCCTTACTATCGATAGGTTGTCAATACTATCGTGACCTCGAAAAATAGTTACAATATCGATAGCCCTATCGATAGTATCTATCCAAGAAATTGTGCAATACTATTGATACTATCACTATTATAGCGTATTTTACTGTAGCACTATCGATAGTATTGTAAAATTTCAATAGTTTCGATAGGGTGGGTTATCGATATTATGACTATTTTTCGAGGTCAACTATCGATACATCAACTATCGATAGTTAGGCAACACTAGATCGCACGGTGCAGACTTAAGGGGAGTGGGACAGATGATGTAAAACTTTATTATTTACTAGCTGAGCCCGCGACTTCGCCCGCGTGGAATTTAACTTAACAATAAAGCCCGGTCCCGCGTTCTAAGCCCGCGCGACAGGACCCATTTTGTTTTTCTAAAATAAAAGTAGCCTCAGTTACTGCTTATAACATCAGCTATCTAACAGTGAAAGTCCCGTCAAAATCAGTCCAGCCGTTTCGGAGATACTCTTTGATTTCAAGTGTTTTTATTTTTTTACGCGGAACCCTAATTGTTTTTCTAAAATCAAAGTAGCCTAAGTTACCCGCTATAAGATCAGCTATCTGCCAGTGAAAGTCCCGTCGAAATCGGTCCAGCCGTTTCGGAGATTACCCGGAACAAACACACAGACAGACAGACAGACAAAAATTTTTTAATTCGCGTTTTTGCTATAGGTATCGTATGTACTTTCATATGCATTTAGTGAAAAGGTGTTATTTTGATATTACAAACAGACACTCCAATTTTATTTATTTGTATAGATTTGTTTATATTAGAGTTGTGTAGCTCGCGAGCTAATGACACAAAAGATATATTATATCGTTACCAAAGAGCTATTCTCTCTTTAGCTCATCTGATTTCAAATTATATCTCTATATCTCTACGGATATAGTTTCAATTTGAGTTACTGAACAAAGTGATTGACATGTAGTAGACAGGTGACATAGCTCACTAGCTCTTTGGCTCAGATGAGATAGAAATTGCACACGACGTAAAAAAAGAGACTAGCGATACAAAGCACTGCGCATGAGCGTTGGCCGGCCGTCCGCTATTGGATAATAGATCGTAGGAAAATCGATCTTTAAATCAAATGAATAGAGTACTAATTTTGAGACTTTGTTTTTGTAAACATTCAAAGTTGCTTGTATTATTTCAAACCGTTTGTTTTATTTACTTACGAATTACTTACGCCTATGACTGAACTGAGTAATAGTAATTTTGTTTTTGGTATGTAGTGTATCGGATTGTAATAATTTTATTTTGTGTAGGTAAAGCGTAAAAGAAGGGCAAACCAACAAACACGCTTTCGCATTTTATTACCTATTAAACATATTGCTAACACGGTATATGGTATTGGTTTTTACCTACAAGTAGGTCTTCTGAGCTTGTATAAAACACATCGCTAGTTCGCTCAGTCTTCAAACAAATCTTTATATCACTAGTGAGCTACTGATATACAAGAGTGATATATATCACTGCACTGAGCTGAAAAGATATATATATATCGGTTCAGCTCAGTGATACAATCTGCGCATCTTTAGTTTATAGGTTTTTGGTAGATATACCAGCCATAATCTATGGAACTGGAATTCAAAAAATATAAATTTGATTTTGATTTTGACTTTGACATGATCTCGTGTTACCAGAGCTTTGTGGGCATCAATGTAACGAAACCATAGCGCGAGCTAATTTTCAACTAGCGACATCTATCGGCGAACTTTCTTATTATTCGACTGAACATTTATTGCTCACTGGTGGACATAAAACTGCGTTACTACGCAAAAGTATTTTAATTATGGCGCCTAATATATACAATAAACTGCCAGAAAATATTCAAATTAATACAGTTTAAATATATTCTGGAGGCTCGATTCCCATCGGGGCTAATTTCGGAAATGACTTTTTCATAATTTGCCCAGGTTTGGGTGTCACTGGGATCGCCCCCAGTCCATTGTACGGTACTCATAGTACAAGCGTCGCTTAGTTTGGGACCGTACAGTTATTATTTATTTATTTATTTTATTTAAACTTTATGCACAAGTATAAAACACAATGTACAAAGGCGGACTTAATGCCTTAGGCATTATCTACCAGTCGACCTTAGGGTGGTGCAGAAACAACATGGCGGGTGCAACTTAAACGAGTTATTATTGTGTTATTATTGTGTTATTAGTTTCCATATAGTGTTGTATGCCAGTTTAAAGTAGAATGCTTATTATTATACAACAAGCTGACCCGACAGACGTTGTCCTGTCTTAACTTAGAATATTGAATTCGAATTGTTTCTCTCAAAATTTAGATTTTTTTCTTTCATAAGAACCTTCTCCTTACAATAACAAACCCAACAAAAAAATAATTAGCGAAATCGTTCCATCCGTTCACGCGTGATGTGATGACCAAGGAAATAGAGATTCATTTTTATAAATAAATCTTATAAAATTCTCGTTTCACAATGTTAGTTACCATACTCCTCTGAAACGGCTTGACCGATTTTGATTAAAGTTTATATGCATATTCAGTAGGTCTGAGAATCGGCTACTATCTATTTTTCATACCCCTAAAAGACAGGACAACGTCTGTCGGGTCAGCTAGTATAAGATAGATATCACCAAAATATTATGTAACTATTTGATTTGAACATAAAATGTATAATTGTATAGTGTTGTGTTTCGTCTAGTGCGTGAGAGGTTTGTTCTCAAACATCCTGTATATATTGGTATGTTTGTGTCAGGGTCACCCGATGCCGACGAGGGTGCTGGCGCGCCGCATGGTGGCGCTGCAGGCGTGCCGGATACTGCACAAGTCTGGGGAGCTGGACGATCAGCTGATGCCCATCGGTACGTGCTTTAACTGGCCTTATCGTTTTCTTATATTTACGCGAATACTACACATATTTTACGGATTTTATCGCGTTTATTTAGTTTGTTATGTTCCCAACGTTTCGGCTGCTTTACAGCAACCATGGTCACGGGGGGACTGAGGTGTTAGACGTCCTGATGTCATAGTTAATAACTGGGTACCCTCATATTAAGTTGTTGTTTGCGGTCCGATCCATGGATATATATCCGAGAAACTCCATGGACACATCTATAGATGTTCGCTACTGAAATGGGTACGGAAACCTTCATTGTGCACGTCAGGACGTGCACTTATCCGGTTTTTTTGAAGTCTGCAAAGTACAAGTTTCGCTTCTGCGAGTGTTTGCAGCGTTCTCCGATAGATGGCGCTAGGTGAAATTTAGCTCGCACTATGGTTTCGTTACTTTTATTTGATCAAGTGTTCGGGTGGTGGTAGTCACGGCGACGGAAGGACTGGACAAATTTCACCCTAGGGTTTTTGTCTGGTTAAATAGGTTTTTTTAATATTTTTGGAATCTGCTCCATTCGAAAGTGTAGTGTAGCGGGTTCATGTACTAATAACCTGCCAGTTCTTGACACGGGCCTCCCCTAGTCCCCTCAGTACGAGGGGGATTCACGCTGTAATACACCACCCTGGCAAGGTGCGGGTTGGCGGATTTCATAGACTTTCTAAGAAATGCAGATTTCCACGCGATGATTTCCTTCACCGTAAGCGAGGGATTATAATTCGCACATGAATTTCGGACCCGAGAGGTGGAAAAAAATGAATTGGTTAAGCACGCGTCATGCAAGGACCTGGTGCATGATGCGTGCTTAACCAATCGGCTATCACTACTATACATAATATAAAAGATTCATTTTAAACCAGCGCGCAAACTGTTACGTGTTCTTCTATAGATCGATGTTATTTATATTTTCTAAGACTTGAAAGTCCTCGCGATGTTTTCCTTTGCCATTCTAAATATTTTAATTAATAATTAATCTGTTTTTAACCGACTTCCCAAAAGGGTTAAGTTTCAATGTTCATCTGTATTAGTGATGTAACGAATATTGTTTTCTTATATTTACGCGAATACTACACATTGAAATAAAACTATTTTTCGGATTTTATCGCGTTTATTTAATTTATGTTCCCGACGTTTCGGCTGCTTTACAGCAGCCATGGTCACGGGGGGACTGAGGTGTTAGACGTCCTGATGTCATAGTTAGTAACTGGGTACCCTCATATTAAGTTGTTGTTTGCGGTCCGATCCACGCAGAAAGTGCTCACAGTGTCTCGAGGTCTTGCAATGGTACACTTGGTTTTGGATTTAATTATATTAATTACTGGATCCCAAGTTGGTGGTAGCACCCAGCCATCTTCCCTATTGAAATTAGGATGTTTTTTAATTTCAATGGCCTCACGTATCATCCTTGGTCGGAATCGGTGTTCTTTTGCGAGGATCTGTGGATTATCAAATCTGATATAATGGCGGGTGCGGTCCTGTACATGTTCACAGATTGCAGACTTCGTGGAGCGCCGGTGTTTCACGTCAGCTATATGTTCTTTTACGCGGGTTTTAACTGATCTTTTAGTTTGCCCTATGTAGGAGAGCCCACATTCACAGTCGAGTTTGTATACCCCTGCATCTTGTAGAGGAATGTGACACTTGACAGGTGGTAAGAACTGACTAATCTTCTTTGGTGGCTTGAAATAAGTTTTGATTGAAGCACGTTTCAAGATGTAGCCAATCTTGTCTGTGACACCTCTTATATATGGTAGTACAGCAGGTAGACGCTCGACTGTGGCTGGTTTCACTCGGTCACTGTGATGGAGGCGCGGGATCCGAAGCTTGTTGTCATGCAATACTTGCTTGACGTGACGGATCTCGGCAGCCAGGTGTTGCTCATCACAGATCCCTTGTGCTCTCTGAAACAAAGATTTACCCACGGTAGCTAACTGTGTTGGATGGTGGTGAGATTCACCGTTTAAGTACCTATCAGTATGGGTCTTTTTCCTATACACGGTGTGGCCTAAGGTGTTATCAGGATTACGGATTACTAAAACATCTAAGAATGCTAGAGTGTTGTTGGCCTCTAACTCCATTGTAAATTTGATTTTAGAGTGTATGGAGTTAAGATGGTCAAGAAATGCTGTTATTTTGTCAGATGGTAATATTGTGAAAGTATCGTCTACGTACCGCTTGTAGAATCTTGGGGTCACAGGTGAAGTGCGAAGGGGAACATAAATTAAATAAACGCGATAAAATCCGAAAAATAGTTTTATTTCAAGATGTAACGAATGTTGGATTTTTGACATTCGCGAATGCGAATGCGAATATTGGGCTCCAACATTCGCGAATGCGAATGCGAATGCGAATGTTGACTTTCAAATAAAAAACTCTTAAACGGATTTTTTTGAAACCCCGACAAAAGAGCTGATAATATTCAAACGGTTGAATCGACTTTCGTGAAACATAGCTGAGAACACTCTCGATCATAATACCTTTCTAAAAAAGAAACAAAATTAAAATCGGCATACCACATACACACAAATACACATGTTAAACTTATAACACCCCTTTTTTCATCGGGGGTTTATAAAGAACGCGCAAAATGTTAGACTGGTTTGACATTTCGTGTCGGCCGAACATAGCCGAACCCATACAGGTTGAAAGAACGATGTTAGTCACATCAATTCGAAGATATTTGTTTTGAGTTGAGGGAAGTTTAGTATTATTGCATTGATCCAATTTATTTGATAATCAAATTTTATTGAGTTAATATTTAATTAGACTAACAAGAGCAATAGAGAAATATCCTATTTATAATTTAGTGACCGCTCAATTTTGTTTTTTAATCTCAAATATAAGTAAATAAGTGCATTGTGTGCAAGTGAGCTAAGTTACGATCGAGGCTAGTTTGCAGCCAGAGACTAACGCGAGGGCTGTGCTGTGATGGAGCCGAGGTGTGTAATTAACAATGCTCACGCGTTTCATATGACATTTTACAACTTACTTGCGAGTAAAAAATATTTAGAATATTACAATCATAATTGAAAAAAACACAATTCATGATTTTTTTAAGACCTAGATAATTGCAGGATGAATAAAAAATAAAACAACAGGGCGCGCCGTAAGTTTTAAGGTTCCGTAGTCAACTCGGAACCCTTATAGTTTCGGTACGTCCGTCTGACATCACAATAATTTTATTCAAAAAAAATAGTTTATGTATCGCTAAAAACTGTTTTAAAATTTTGAGTGCAATATTATTCCATTGTCCCTCCCGTACATAAGAAAGGGGAGTGAAAAAAATGTTTACACACCCCCTCGATTACGGTATTGTTCAGTAAGTATTTTAAAATAACTTGAAGGTTTCTTTCACAGTTTTTTAATATTAATTCCCGTTTACGAAATATTGAGCTTCATTGTGGCCTTTTTTTACGTTAGTAGCAAGATTCATCCTTTAAATTAGAACCAATAAATTGTTTACTATAGGAAATAAATAGTTGTTTACTACCTATTCAAAATAAATATAATGAATTAAAAAAAAAATGTTTGGATTGAGTCTCAAACAATGCACCACTGATTGTGATCTCAGTCTAATCACAACTTAATTATTTGAATTAAAACTCCATATAAGAATGTCCAATTCCATTTTAGTTTATGGCTTCCATCGTTTATTGATGATTTCGCCAGTGTCAAGTAACAAATAGCAATTGCAAACATTTAATAACAATACAAAACAAAAATGTGGCCGTCCACTTCGGAAAACCAGAATGGAGGCCATCATCAGTCCAAAAAGATAATAAAGGTTTATGTCACTTTTGCCGAAAATGTCTATGATGCCGGTTTAATAAATTTAGTAACAGAATATTTTACTATCTTATGAGTTCCGTACTATCGACAAGTGGCGGGATGTATACGGAACCCTAGAGTATGCGTAGTCCGACATGCATTTGGCCAGCTATATATTTTATCTATTGGTCTGGCAAACCCGCTAACAAGTATTATATTATATGAAATATAATAAATCGAATGTTTATAATTTGTTTTATTTAAATGATTAATGTATTTATTTATAATATTAAAATAAATATTTTTAATTTATTGGTTTTAAATATTTACTATATTTAGGACAAATCTTTGCTAAGATTAAAAAAAATTAAAGTCAATAGCACTAGTTGCGTAATAAGCTGCTTTAAGAACCTTAAAGCGGTGCAATAAAGGCCACCCTATGAGCAAGTTTGTTTAAATAATATATTATTCTTACTAGTTGTATTAAAATTCCATATCCATCTATAGATAATTTCCTTTTTGTTTAACAAAAACATTCGCCAAACATTCGCATAGATTCTTGCGAATGCGAATGCGAATGTCAAAAAATATGCGAATATTCGCGAATGCGAATGCGAATATTCGTTACATCACTAATCTGTATGTGTGTTAACTTTTTATATATCACTAGCTGTGCCCGCGACTTCGTCCGCGTGTAATTTAAGTATACAAAAATTTCGGGATTATCCATCCCCTATTTTATCCCCTTGGGGGTAGAATTATTCAAAATCCTTTCATAGCGGATGCCTACGTCATAACATCTACCTGCATGCCAAATTTCAGCCCGATCCGTCCAGTGGTTTGGGCTGTGCGTTGATAGATCACTATGTCAGTCAGTCAGTCAGTCACCTTTGATTTATAAGATGTTCACCGATTTATCTGTCAATTGAGGACAGATTTAGAAAATTCTTGCGGTGCCACTATGTTAGAACTATTTATTTTATTTACATGAATTCGCAACGACTACAAATGAAAGAAATCATAAGGTCCCTAGTTATTTTTAGCTTTTTAGTGGACCCAGGTTATTAAGCAGTCAGTTTATTTTTTTATTTTAACATCTAACCAATTTTCATAGGACATGTGAAATCCGCCAACCGGCACTGGGTCAGGTTGGTGGTTTACAGGCTGAATGCCCCTCGCAGTAGTGAGGGGAGGCCCGTCCCCAGGAGTGGAACGACGAAAGAGCAAAATTATTATCTACTATATAAAAATAAGTCGGGTTTTCCTTCCTGACGCTATAACTCCAGAACACACGAACCGATTTCCACGGTTATGCATTCGTTGGAAAGGTCTCGGGCTCCGTGAGGTTTATAGCAAAGAAAATTCAGGAAAAATTTCAACAGAACGCGGGCGGAGTCGCGGGGCACAGCTAGTTATTATATAAATAAAATATATTGTTGTGTGGTAGGTACACATCTATACAAATAAATAAAATTGGAGTGTCTGTTTGTAATATCAAAATAACACCTTTTCACTAAATGCATATGAAAGTACATACGACACAAATAATAAAAACGCGATTTAAATTTTTTTTCTCTGTCTTTGTGTTTGTTCCGGGTAATCTCGGAAACGGCTTGACCGATTTTGACGGGACTTTCACTGGCATTTAGCTGATGTTTTAAGGAGTCATTTAGGCTACTTTTATTTTAGAAAAACAAAAAAAAGGGTCCTGTCGCGCGGGCTCATAACGCTGGAGCGGGCGTTTTTGTTAAGTTAAATTCTACGCGGACGAAGTCGCGGGCTCAGCTAGTTATATAAATAAAAAATGTGTGCGAAATATAGTGAGTTTTAAAATAAGACCTTTTTTAACAGGTAAGGAGAACTTCAAGGCGGTGGAGCTGGAGGCGGGAGGCGGTGGGAGCGGGGGCGCGTGTGGGGGGAGCAGTGGGGGAAGCGGGGGGAGCGCGGCGGGCGACGCGGCGCGCCCCGGCACCACCAAGCGCAGACAGTATTACTACAAACGGGTCAGTTTGCAATACACAGTGTTGACTACTAGGTACCATCAACAACGTCCAGGGTGTGGGCCCCGGGCGTTCCATGACGACGACGACCCTGAGGAGGACGAAGGCGGGTGTGGCTCCCCGCCGCCGTGCACTGAGACGGTGCAGGGGAGAGCGAGCATCTGCTCCCCCCGGGACGAGCTCCCACTAAGGAGCAAGGCATATGAGGGGCCTCGGCGAAGTTCCGCAAGGAGAACCCGGAGCACCTCCGACGTGCTGAAGGCGGCCACCGGGGAGGTTTTAGTGGGTAAGAATCCCACATACCCCAGGCCTCTCCCACAAGAGACCTGGGGATCTTTTGAAGATTTCCTCCTCGACAAAAAAAAAAAAAGGTACCATCAACAAAGCTGACGCTTGATCAATTTTTCTCTTGCAGGCAGTAGTCATATGATGCCTCGGCCATTATGTTGTTGTCCAATGAGACGAAAAGCGTCCGATGAGACAAAAGCCCTTTTTTTAGAAAGCCATTTGTTTCGATGGTTTTTATGACCATGCTAGTCGCATGTGGCTGCTGGTCACTGCATACAAAATGCAACCTTAAGGTGATCAAGCGTCGAGTTTGTTGATTGTACCTTGACAACATGACATAATTCTCTCCATCCAAAGGTTGTCTGGAAGAGATCGCTATCTGCGATAAGACCGCCCAATGTACACTATATTGTTTTTTTGTGTTATTAGATATATTCCGAACTTTAGTGTGCAATAAAGAGTTATTCTATTCTATTCTATTCTATTCTATTCTATTCTATTCTACAGTCGTTATTTTATTTGTATTTTTAACTAGCTGACCCGACAGACGTTGTCCTGTCTTAACTTTGAATATTGAATTCGAATTGTTCCGCTCAACCCTCTTAAATTTTTCTTTCGTAAGAACCGTCTCCTGACAATATAATAATAATACAACAAAAAAAAATACTGATATTGTTCCATCCGTTCACGCGTGATGTGAAGGCCAAGGAAATAGAGATAATTTTTTATATCCTACTAATATTATAAATGTGAAAGTTTGTGAGTGTGGATGTATGTTTGTTACTCCTTCACGCAAAAACTACTGAACGGATTTGGATGAAATTTGGAACACAGATAGTTTATAACCGGGATTAACATATAGGATACTTTTTATCCCGATAATCCCGACATTTTTGTTACGTTAAATACTACGCGGACGAAGTCCGTGGGCACAGCTAGTATGTATATACTAGGTGATACAAAAAGGGTATACTATTTTTTTTGCAACTTAACTTTGTAAATCTCAAACTATCGGCTTTGTGGGACAGTTGAAGTACTAAAGGTTTTGTAGACTTTTGAAATATGTAAACAGCTGTATTCCTAAAACACCTTTTGTTTTTCAAGTTTCCTCTAAAGCTGATGGTTTTAGAATTACAAAGACAAGTTTTGAAAAAAATAGTATACCCATTATGTGTCACCTTGTAGATTACCTTACTACGCCGACAAAATAGAGGGAGTATGGTTTGACCGGTATGTATGTTCATCAGTTCCCTCATAACTACTGAACTATTATAAATAATAATGTAGCCCTTTTCATGTCCCACTCCTGGGCACGGGCCTCCTCTCACTGCGAGGGGGATTCAGGCCGTAATCCACCACGCTTAGGCCGGTGCGCGGTTGGCCGGTGCGCGGTTGGCGGGTTTCACACGTTTTTAGAAAATTGGTTAGTACGAGGGATGCCTTTTAAGTTTTGTCGTTTGAAGAAAAAAACACAACTAGAACCTTATAGTACTTTTTATTGTTTTTCAAAGTATTCACCACGTAGCTTAATACACTTTTCCATTCGCTCAAACCAGTTATTATAACATTTATACCACTCTAAAGTGGGGGTGTTCACAATGGCTGACTTGAAAGCGTCGACTGCTTTTTCACCGGACTGGAACCTTTGACCACGAAGACTTTTCTTAATTTTAGGAAATGTAAATAAATCGTTAGGGCTTAGGTCAGGACTGTATGGAGGATGAGCAAGAATTTCTACTTTTTCCTGCTTCAAATACTCAATCGTTTGACGAGCGCTGTGTGAGATTGCGTTGTCGTGGTGCAGGATGATGCGTCGCTTTGAGTTAGATTTTCGAAGTTGGCGATGACTTGTGGTAAACAAACTGTGGTATACCACTCTCCATTAACCGTTCTACGATCTTCAAGTGCAATAGTCGCAATATGGTCGGTTTTTCCAATGAACGTGGCCACCTCCTTCTTTGAAGTGCTTCGAGAACGAACAACTTTAGTCGGTTTTGGCTTGTCTTGAAAGACCCAGATTGTAGATTGTTGTTTGGAATCAGGATCGTAGGCATAGATCCAAGATTCGTCACCACTGATGATGACGTAGACGTGATTTGACTCTCCTTGGTTGAACCTTTGCAGAGTTTTCTTACACCATCTGACGCGGGCCGCCTTGTGATCGTCGGAAAGCCGATGCGGTATCCAACGGCAATCTAGCTTTCTTACACCAAGCGCTTCATGCAAGATTTTCTGAATGGTTGTCCCTGAGATGCCTAATAGAGCCTCTATCTCTCGATACGTCACATGACGATCTTAGAGAATTTGTTGTCTCACAGTAATTATGTTATCTTCAGTGAAGGCGGATTTTGGCCGTCCTTCGCGAGATTTGTCACTAAGACTAGTATGTCTACGCTGGAATTATAAATACCAGCGTTCAGCAGTCCGCAGACATGGGGCTTCATCACTGAACACAGATGTTAGCTCTTCAAAACACTGAAGCCGTGTCAGGCCTCTTCTAAAGTTGTAGAAAATTATTGCACGAACATTTTCCTTAGAAAGATTCATTTTCGTACGTAACCTGACAGATTCTAATCGACGCTGTGACTAAACAATAGCATTCATCCTAAAACTTTCAATTGTTTTGAGATTCGAAATTTAAACATATTCGAATATAGAACAGTTCCAAATTCAAAATTGCCGGGAAATATGGAAACGACAGAACTTAAAAGGCATGCCTGGTATTTCTAAGACATGCAGGTTTCCTCACGATGTTTTCCTTCACCATAAGCAAGTGATGATCATATAGAAATTGTATACTTACGGAGTCACCAGGATGGTTGTAAGTTATAGTTAGACCCGGCAGATGGCACTGTTGTCGATATGCATAAAATTAACTGTAGGCTAGAGTACCTGTGTGAAAAAGCTAGTAATATTCTATTGTTATCAGACTGCCTGGGCCTTCACGGATTGCCAGCCGGTGGAAGACACCAGCGACTCTGAAATAGATCCTCCTGGCGACCAAGCGAAGCCTTCATCCCCTCCTACTGTGAAGGAAACCAAACCAGGTATGTCCTTTCAGTAGGAGCCTCTCCCAACGTTTGTTTCTTTAGTTTTTAAAAGATTCCTATTAGCCCCTCCAGCTAAGCTAATTGCTTGTTTTAGAAGTGGGCTCACGTCAATAGGTTTATGGCCAGGATGGGGATCGAAGCCGGAACCTCTCCGCTACGAGGGCGGCCCCTAACACTAAACACTAGGCTATTGACGCCTTACATTATAGTTTTGATGTGAAACATGTAATGCGACATTTGACGACCGCTCGGCGTAGTGGTTCGAGCGCAGGCCGCTCGGCTCACTGCACCGGGTGGTTGCGGGTTCGATTCCCGTTGCGGCATATTTCGGAAATCTCATTTTCGTAATTCGCCCCTATCTGGGTGTCACTCCGCAAAATATATAAGATGGTGTACATTCTCAGGAACAGCAACAGAATGTGACCAGGCGACACCATTGTCACTGAATAAGTGAATAGTAATCGAATCTCACTCAGATTTAGGTGTTTAAATTGCAAAGCTAGTTTAGTGAGGTGTGCATACCTACACCTCACACTTTTAACCGGTGTTTTTTATGTGACTGGTCCCGCCACACACTCCCACCACTGTAACTCCTGTAAACCAGGATCGACAATGGTGACCAATAATGACGGCGAGGTTTGACCCTCGACGAGTCCCGGGGACAAGTTGAATTGTCTTGAAACCCGCACGAATTTAATTCAAAGAAATAATAGGAGGAGTTGGAAGAAAAAAATACCACTTCCCTCCGGTGCAAAGCGGGAGAAAATAGCTGGTATTGGCTGATTGCCATAGAAACAAGACTGTTACAGCTGATTGAAGACCAGTTGTAAGGCACCACGGATTCTAATTAAACTAATTAGACCTAAACTTGTGAGCTGATTATACTTGATCCGATTATATTTGTCTGGTGTTTTTATCCTCCCCTCCGCTCCCCTCCACTCCCCCGCTCCCCTTCCACTATATTTGTCCGGTGTTTCTGTCCTCCCCTCAACTCCTCTCCGCTCCCCTCCACTCCCCCGCTGCCCTTCCACTATATTTGTCCGGTGTTTCTGTCCTCCCCTCCGCTCCCCTCTACTCCCCTCCGCTCCACTCCACTCCCCCGCTCCCCTTCCACTATATTTGTCCGATGTTTATGTCCTCCCCTCCACTCCCCTCCGCTCCCCTCCACTCCCCCGCTCCCCTTCCATTATATTTTTCCGGTTTTTCTGTCCTCCCCTCCGCTCCCCCCGGTGGGTGTGGGCAGGCGGCAAGCGCAACATGCTGTACGCGATCGTGTCGCGGCTGTGGTGCGCGCTGCCCGAGCGGTACAACACGCGCGGGCGGCGGCTGCACGCGCCGCAGCACGCGCGCCAGGCCATCGGCATACTGATGGCCCGCCACGAGCCCGACAGGTCAGTGGCCAGTGGGCGGGCGCCCTTATCGCACATTTGTTTTATTTTTAAGTTGAAAATAATGAATTGTCAATAATTCGTCGAATTGATGTATTAATATCGATCGATGATCGGTCGACGATCGATCCATGGTGAGATGAGTCGCCGTGAATCGATGTTTGATTGATCATCGATCGACGGTCAATCGATGATCGATCGATGGTGTCGACGTCGATCGATAGTTTCGACACAGAGTCCCGATTGATCACCTATCGATGGTGAGATGAGTCGCCGACAATCGATATTCGATCGATCATCGATCGATGGTTGATAGATGGTAAATGGGAGGAGACGACGTCGGTCGAAAGTTTCCACACGGAGCGACGTTCGATCGATTATCGACGGTCAATCGATTATCGATCGCCGACCAATCGATGGTAGATGAGATGAGTCGACGTCGATCGATAGTCTCTACACAGAGTAACGTTTGATCGATCACCGATTAACGGTTGTGCGATGATGAGATGAGTCGCCATCAATCGATGATCGATCGAATATCGATCGACGGTCGATCGATGGTAGATTGGATGAGGTCTACGTTGATTGATAGTTTTCACACGGAGCAACGTTCGATCGATTATCAATTGTCAATCGATAATTGATCGACGTTCAATCGATAATTGATCGACGTTCAATCGATGGTATAAGATAGTCGAAAGAAGATGGATAAGTCTACGTCAGTCGTTATACAGTGCAATGCTCGATCGATGTTCGATCAATCATCGATGGATGAATGATCGATACATTGTTATATGCTATATGTATGAACCAGCCACCATGTGTCTGTGTGTACAGCCTGCAGATCCCGTCGTTCCCGGTGTACACGCGGTCGGGCGAGGTGCGCGTGTCCGTGGAGCACGCGCCCGGCGCCGACGTGCGGCTGTCACCGCGCCGAGCGCGACGAGTGCGCAGGTAGGGGGGCGGGGGGGCGAGGTGCGCGTGTCCGTGGAGCACGCGCCCGGCGCCGACGTGCGGCTGTCACCGCGCCGAGCGCGACGAGTGCGCAGGTAGGGGGGCGGGGGGGGCGAGGTGCGCGTGTCCGTGGAGCACGCGCCCGGCGCCGACGTGCGGCTGTCACCGCGCCGAGCGCGACGAGTGCGCAGGTAGGGGGGGGGGGGGGGCGAGGTGCGCGTGTCCGTGGAGCACGCGCCCGGCGCCGACGTGCGGCTGTCACCGCGCCGAGCGCGACGAGTGCGCAGGTAGGGGGGCGGGGGGGCGAGGTGCGCGTGTCCGTGGAGCACGCGCCCGGCGCCGACGTGCGGCTGTCACCGCGCCGAGCGCGACGAGTGCGCAGGTAGGGGGGGCGGGGGGGCGAGGTGCGCGTGTCCGTGGAGCACGCGCCCGGCGCCGACGTGCGGCTGTCACCGCGCCGAGCGCGACGAGTGCGCAGGTAGGGGGGCGGGGGGGGCGAGGTGCGCGTGTCCGTGGAGCACGCGCCCGGCGCCGACGTGCGGCTGTCACCGCGCCGAGCGCGACGAGTGCGCAGGTAGGGGGGCGGGGGGGCGAGGTGCGCGTGTCCGTGGAGCACGCGCCCGGCGCCGACGTGCGGCTGTCACCGCGCCGAGCGCGACGAGTGCGCAGGTAGGGGGGCGGGGGGGCGAGGTGCGCGTGTCCGTGGAGCACGCGCCCGGCGCCGACGTGCGGCTGTCACCGCGCCGAGCGCGACGAGTGCGCAGGTAGGGGGGCGGGGGGGGCGAGGTGCGCGTGTCCGTGGAGCACGCGCCCGGCGCCGACGTGCGGCTGTCACCGCGCCGAGCGCGACGAGTGCGCAGGTAGGGGGGCGGGGGGGGCGAGGTGCGCGTGTCCGTGGAGCACGCGCCCGGCGCCGACGTGCGGCTGTCACCGCGCCGAGCGCGACGAGTGCGCAGGTAGGGGGGCGGGGGGGGCGAGGTGCGCGTGTCCGTGGAGCACGCGCCCGGCGCCGACGTGCGGCTGTCACCGCGCCGAGCGCGACGAGTGCGCAGGTAGGGGGGCGGGGGGGGCGAGGTGCGCGTGTCCGTGGAGCACGCGCCCGGCGCCGACGTGCGGCTGTCACCGCGCCGAGCGCGACGAGTGCGCAGGTAGGGGGGCGGGGGGGGCGAGGTGCGCGTGTCCGTGGAGCACGCGCCCGGCGCCGACGTGCGGCTGTCACCGCGCCGAGCGCGACGAGTGCGCAGGTAGGGGGGCGGGGGGGCGAGGTGCGCGTGTCCGTGGAGCACGCGCCCGGCGCCGACGTGCGGCTGTCACCGCGCCGAGCGCGACGAGTGCGCAGGTAGGGGGGCGGGGGGGCGAGGTGCGCGTGTCCGTGGAGCACGCGCCCGGCGCCGACGTGCGGCTGTCACCGCGCCGAGCGCGACGAGTGCGCAGGTAGGGGGGCGGGGGGGCGAGGTGCGCGTGTCCGTGGAGCACGCGCCCGGCGCCGACGTGCGGCTGTCACCGCGCCGAGCGCGACGAGTGCGCAGGTAGGGGGGCGGGGGGGGCGAGGTGCGCGTGTCCGTGGAGCACGCGCCCGGCGCCGACGTGCGGCTGTCACCGCGCCGAGCGCGACGAGTGCGCAGGTAGGGGGGCGGGGGGGCGAGGTGCGCGTGTCCGTGGAGCACGCGCCCGGCGCCGACGTGCGGCTGTCACCGCGCCGAGCGCGACGAGTGCGCAGGTAGGGGGGCGGGGGGGCGAGGTGCGCGTGTCCGTGGAGCACGCGCCCGGCGCCGACGTGCGGCTGTCACCGCGCCGAGCGCGACGAGTGCGCAGGTAGGGGGGCGGGGGGGGCGAGGTGCGCGTGTCCGTGGAGCACGCGCCCGGCGCCGACGTGCGGCTGTCACCGCGCCGAGCGCGACGAGTGCGCAGGTAGGGGGGCGGGGGGGGCGAGGTGCGCGTGTCCGTGGAGCACGCGCCCGGCGCCGACGTGCGGCTGTCACCGCGCCGAGCGCGACGAGTGCGCAGGTAGGGGGGCGGGGGGGGCGAGGTGCGCGTGTCCGTGGAGCACGCGCCCGGCGCCGACGTGCGGCTGTCACCGCGCCGAGCGCGACGAGTGCGCAGGTAGGGGGGCGGGGGGGGCGAGGTGCGCGTGTCCGTGGAGCACGCGCCCGGCGCCGACGTGCGGCTGTCACCGCGCCGAGCGCGACGAGTGCGCAGGTAGGGGGGCGGGGGGGGCGAGGTGCGCGTGTCCGTGGAGCACGCGCCCGGCGCCGACGTGCGGCTGTCACCGCGCCGAGCGCGACGAGTGCGCAGGTAGGGGGGCGGGGGGGGCGAGGTGCGCGTGTCCGTGGAGCACGCGCCCGGCGCCGACGTGCGGCTGTCACCGCGCCGAGCGCGACGAGTGCGCAGGTAGGGGGGCGGGGGGGCGAGGTGCGCGTGTCCGTGGAGCACGCGCCCGGCGCCGACGTGCGGCTGTCACCGCGCCGAGCGCGACGAGTGCGCAGGTAGGGGGGCGGGGGGGCGAGGTGCGCGTGTCCGTGGAGCACGCGCCCGGCGCCGACGTGCGGCTGTCACCGCGCCGAGCGCGACGAGTGCGCAGGTAGGGGGGCGGGGGGGCGAGGTGCGCGTGTCCGTGGAGCACGCGCCCGGCGCCGACGTGCGGCTGTCACCGCGCCGAGCGCGACGAGTGCGCAGGTAGGGGGGGGGGGGGGGGCGAGGTGCGCGTGTCCGTGGAGCACGCGCCCGGCGCCGACGTGCGGCTGTCACCGCGCCGAGCGCGACGAGTGCGCAGGTAGGGGGGCGGGGGGGGCGAGGTGCGCGTGTCCGTGGAGCACGCGCCCGGCGCCGACGTGCGGCTGTCACCGCGCCGAGCGCGACGAGTGCGCAGGTAGGGGGGCGGGGGGGCGAGGTGCGCGTGTCCGTGGAGCACGCGCCCGGCGCCGACGTGCGGCTGTCACCGCGCCGAGCGCGACGAGTGCGCAGGTAGGGGGGCGGGGGGGGCGAGGTGCGCGTGTCCGTGGAGCACGCGCCCGGCGCCGACGTGCGGCTGTCACCGCGCCGAGCGCGACGAGTGCGCAGGTAGGGGGGGCGGGGGGGGCGAGGTGCGCGTGTCCGTGGAGCACGCGCCCGGCGCCGACGTGCGGCTGTCACCGCGCCGAGCGCGACGAGTGCGCAGGTAGGGGGGCGGGGGGGGCGAGGTGCGCGTGTCCGTGGAGCACGCGCCCGGCGCCGACGTGCGGCTGTCACCGCGCCGAGCGCGACGAGTGCGCAGGTAGGGGGGCGGGGGGGGCGAGGTGCGCGTCTCCGTGGAGCACGCGCCCGGCGCCGACGTGCGGCTGTCACCGCGCCGAGCGCGACGAGTGCGCAGGTAGGGGGGCGGGGGGGCGAGGTGCGCGTGTCCGTGGAGCACGCGCCCGGCGCCGACGTGCGGCTGTCACCGCGCCGAGCGCGACGAGTGCGCAGGTAGGGGGGCGGGGGGGCGAGGTGCGCGTGTCCGTGGAGCACGCGCCCGGCGCCGACGTGCGGCTGTCACCGCGCCGAGCGCGACGAGTGCGCAGGTAGGGGGGCGGGGGGGCGAGGTGCGCGTGTCCGTGGAGCACGCGCCCGGCGCCGACGTGCGGCTGTCACCGCGCCGAGCGCGACGAGTGCGCAGGTAGGGGGGCGGGGGGGCGAGGTGCGCGTCTCCGTGGAGCACGCGCCCGGCTCGCTGCCCGGGCACTAAAACGGTGAAAAGCGTAACGCGTTATTTTTATGTTACACTCTGCCTACCCTGTTTCAAAACCCTATGCACGCCACTTATAATATATCTAATATCTACTGCAAAGCTTCGCTTCTTTCGGGCGTCCCTAGACGGCACTGATTATTTTTTTCGTTGGCCGGCCAACTTCATTATTTAGCCATTATTTTTCATTTTCATCTTTAAATATTTTGCCCAAATATATGTTATTTTAAAGAAATTGTTGAAACTGAATTATAATTAAGTCATTTAAAAAAATATATTCTTGAATTAATACAACTTTATGTTATTTCAATTTTACATCGTGCTGTAATTGAGTGACTGTAGAAAAAGTTTGAACATGGTTCCATAGAAATGTGAAAATGGAACTAGTTTTTTTTTTTTATAATTTGACAGCTGTCAGTTGAAAGCGAAACTCCCGGGCCTGAAAAGTATTACTTTCAACCCGCTTCTCAGGCAACTTCAGACCTACTTTCAGAGTATGAGTAATGAAAATAAGTTTTTTGCAAACCATACTTTTCAAGTCACATTTGACAGATAGAGGTTATTGAAATTCCTGTTCTTATTTGGATCGCATTGTACGATGGGGATATCCTAATTGGACAAAAGCCCGAGAGTAAAAAGAAGAGAATAAAAAAATAAAAACTCTTTGCGATGCCGCTCGGGCCCAGGTTCATGCGGTTCGTGTTCGCGGAGGTGCTGCGCGTTCGCCGCCGCGGCATGCGTCTACAGAGCGAGGGAGCCACGCACAACAACTACTACATCGTGCCCACCTGCAAGAGTGAGTACATCATCATCCAGGTCCTTATTCAGACTCAAACTCAAATATTTTTATTTCAAATAGGTCAGATTAACTGGCACTTTTAAAAAGTCAAGAGCTAGGTGCATGTTCCAAAACAAAATCCTATGGAGAAGAACATGCATGATACTCCATGGATACATTTTTTCTTTTCTCTTGTTTTAAATTATGTCTGCGTTTACAGTAGGTTTAATCAGAGGTGTGAGGACAATGTAGGTTAATGCATAAGGCATCACAAATAATGAAGTAATAGAATATTGCCATGACTATAAGCCCGAATTAATACATCGATCACAAGTCTGAGAGCGACCTTGGAAGTGTCATTCGAATTCAAATAGTTTATTTTGTGTAGCCCAACGGGGACACTTACAAATTGTCAATTTTTTTTTTTCTTATAAGAAAAAAAAATCGCGACCTCGACTGAGAAGATCCGGCAAGAAACTCAGCGGGCTTGTCTTTTGAATTTTTGTTATGTGACCAGTACAAAATACCAGTCGCAATGCTTGTGTCATATCATTACAAAATTACATGTCGAAAGCGTAGTCAAGACCGCTCTCAGATTTGAGATCGATTCAATAATGCGGACCTTACAAACTAAAGACAAAAATCTTCTTTTTTTATAACAATCGCTGGTGCGTTAACAATGACATTTGCAAGATCACTCTCAAACTTAAAATACGGGCCTTAGAGTATAGTTAATATTACAGTTTTTTTTTTAAAACCTACTGGCCTCTCTCTCACACGTACAGCGATAGGGGAGGATGGCACTTCGAAGATTGACATCGACTGGGCGTTCTTGGAGCTTATATACCAGCATACAGAAATGCAGAAGCATTCGGAGCTGGAGAAACCCATGTTCTGGCAACAGGACGAAGAGGAGGGGGGCGGGGAGGCGGAAAAGGAAGGTGAGTTTCACCACTTTGAGGGGGGGGGGAGGGGGTAGTATTGTCATAGACTTTGAAAAGGAAGGTGAGTTTCACCACTTTAAGGGGAGGGGGTAGTATTGTCATAGACTTTGAAAAGGAAGGTGAGTTTCACCACTTTAAGGAGGGAGGTAGTATTGTCATAGACTTTGAAAAGGAAGGTGAGTTTCACCACTTTGAGGGGGGGGGAGGGGGGTAGTATTGTCATAGACTTTGAAAAGGAAGGTGAGTTTTACCACTTTAAGGGGAGGGGGTAGTATTGTCATAGACTTTGAAAAGGAAGGTGAGTTTCACCACTTTAAGGAGGGAGGTAGTATTGTCATAGACTTTGAAAAGGAAGGTGAGTTTCACCACTTTGAGGGGGGGGGGGAGGGGGGTAGTATTGTCATAGACTTTGAAAAGGAAGGTGAGTTTCACCACTTTAAGGGGAGGGGGTAGTATTGTCATAGACTTTGAAAAGGAAGGTGAGTTTCACCACATTAATGAGGGGGGCTTGTCAGCGGGTTCGATTCCCGTCAGGGTCAATTTCGGAAATGGCCTTTTCGTAATTTTCCCTGGTCTGGGTGTCACTGGGATCGCCCCCAGTCCATTGTACGGTACCCATAGTACAAGCGTCGCTTAGTTCGGGACCGTACAGTTGGTGTGTTCGTCTGGCGATAATTAAGTTTTAATTTTGTAGCTGAAGAGAAAAGTAAGAAGGGACGCGTGAAGAAGATGGAGAACCCGCTTCTGAAGCCTGGCGAAACGTTCGTGTTCGACGCGGAGAAGTACCGAGAAGCCGTGGTCACCCCATGGTACAGGAACCAGGACCAACCACAGGTAACAAATTAACTATTCTCCCGTCCTATACTACCTACTTATATATAAGTAGCTGTGCCCGCGACTTCGTCCTCGTGGAGTTTAATTGACAAAGTTTCATACAAACTTTCATCCCCTATTTTATCACCTTGGATGTAGAATTAATCCAAATCCTTTCTTAGCGGATGCCTACGTCATAACATCTACCTGCATGCCAAATTTCAGCCCGATCCGTCCAGTGGTTTGGGCTGTGCGTTGATAGATCACTATGTCAGTCAGTCAGTCAGTCAGTCAGTCAGTCAGTCAGTCAGTCACCTTTGAAATATACGAGTATATACATATTAAGATATGGCTTTAAGGTTAGATAGAACTTTGGTAATAATTGCACCGTGACGTCAGTAGCGTTACACCGCGACGTCAGTAACGTTACACCGCGACGTCAGTAGCGTTACACCGCGATGTCAGTAGCGTTACGCCGTGACGTCAGTAGCATTACACGGAGTCGTCAGTAGCGTTACGCCGTGGCGTCAGTAGCGTTATACGATGACGCCAGTAGCTTTACGCCGTGGCGTCAGTAGCGTTACACGATGACGCCAGTAGCTTTACGCCGTGGCGTCAGTAGCGTTATACGATGACGCCAGTAGCTTTACGCCGTGGCGTCAGTAGCGTTACACGATGACGCCAGTAGCTTTACGCCGTGGCGTCAGTAGCGTTATACGATGACGCCAGTAGCTTTACGCCGTGGCGTTAGTAGCGTTATACGATGACGCCAGTAGCTTTACGCCGTGGCGTCAGTAGCGTTATACGATGACGTCAGTAGCTTTACGCCGTGGCGTCAGTAGCGTTATACGATGACGTCATTAGCGTTACACGATGACGCCAGTAGCTTTACGCCGTGGCGTCAGTAGCGTTACACGATGACGCCAGTAGCTTTACGCCGTGGCGTCAGTAGCGTTACACGATGACGCCAGTAGCTTTACGCCGTGGCGTCAGTAGCGTTACACGATGACGCCAGTAGCTTTACGCCGTGGCGTCAGTAGCGTTACACGATGACGCCAGTAGCTTTACGCCGTGGCGTTAGTAGCGTTATACGATGACGCCAGTAGCTTTACGCCGTGGCGTCAGTAGCGTTATACGATGACGTCAGTAGCTTTACGCCGTGGCGTCAGTAGCGTTATACGATGACGCCAGTAGCTTTACGCCGTGGCGTTAGTAGCGTTATACGATGACGCCAGTAGCTTTACGCCGTGGCGTCAGTAGCGTTACACGATGACGCCAGTAGCTTTACGCCGTGGCGTCAGTAGCGTTACACGATGACGCCAGTAGCTTTACGCCGTGGCGTCAGTAGCGTTACACGATGACGCCAGTAGCTTTACGCCGTGGCGTTAGTAGCGTTATACGATGACGCCAGTAGCTTTACGCCGTGGCGTCAGTAGCGTTATACGATGACGTCAGTAGCTTTACGCCGTGGCGTCAGTAGCGTTATACGATGACGTCATTAGCGTTACACGATGACGCCAGTAGCTTTACGCCGTGGCGTCAGTAGCGTTATACGATGACGCCAGTAGCTTTACGCCGTGGCGTTAGTAGCGTTATACGATGACGCCAGTAGCTTTACGCCGTGGCGTCAGTAGCGTTATACGATGACGTCAGTAGCTTTACGCCGTGGCGTCAGTAGCGTTATACGATGACGTCATTAGCGTTACACGATGACGCCAGTAGCTTTACGCCGTGGCGTCAGTAGCGTTACACGATGACGCCAGTAGCTTTACGCCGTGGCGTTAGTAGCGTTATACGATGACGCCAGTAGCTTTACGCCGTGGCGTCAGTAGCGTTATACGATGACGTCAGTAGCTTTACGCCGTGGCGTCAGTAGCGTTATACGATGACGTCATTAGCGTTACACGATGACGCCAGTAGCTTTACGCCGTGGCGTCAGTAGCGTTATACGATGACGCCAGTAGCTTTACGCCGTGGCGTTAGTAGCGTTATACGATGACGCCAGTAGCTTTACGCCGTGGCGTCAGTAGCGTTATACGATGACGTCAGTAGCTTTACGCCGTGGCGTCAGTAGCGTTATACGATGACGTCATTAGCGTTACACGATGACGTCAGTACCGTTACACGATGCATATAGGTATACAGAGTAGCAGCTGCGGCGCCTTACGTTCTATCTATACTAAGTTAAATTCCACGCGGACGAAATCGCGGGCTCAGCTAGTCATACTAATATTATAAAGAGGAAAACTTTGTTTGTTTGATTGTAATTAATAGGCTCCGAAACTACTGAACCGATTTGAAAAATTCTTTCGCTGTTGGGAAGCTACACTATCCCCGGGCGACATAGGCTATAATATATTTTCAAAAAAATTAGGGTCCTTACTAAAACTCGAATAATGTAACCGCAATGTACCCGTGCGAAGCAGGGGCGGGCCGCTAGTACTACATATAAAGCTTCGCTTCTTCCGGCGTCCCCAGACGGAACTGCTTATTTTATTGTGCTCTCGCCTCGGTCCAGTTCTTCCTGGTGGCCGAGATCTGCTGGAATCTGAGTCCTGAGTCTGCCTTCCCGTCGGCGACCCACGGCAGCTTCCGGGAGTACTACACCAGCAAGTACGGCGTGGCGCTGACCCAGCCCGCGCAGCCGCTGCTGGACGTGGACCACACCAGCGCGAGGCTGAACCTGCTCACGCCCAGGTGAGACAGTCTTTATAGGTCCCCTTTACACCTCAGGGGGGGATACCTACTGCCACCCTCTCGCAAAATATGTATCGTTAATAATAAAGTCACAATCACAGTCACAAATACTAAATCATGTTCAGGGGACATGATTTAGTATTTGTGACTGTGATGTCACCCTTTGACCATGGGGTAACGCTTTGACTCTAATGTCACGCTTTAGCCTTTCTGTCACCCTTTGACTGCAATGTCACGATTTGACCATTTTGTCGACCTTTCACAACAATGTCACCCTTTAACAGTTTTATCACCCTATGATTCCAATGTCACGCTATGGCTATTTTGTCACCCTTTTGAAAAGGATGTGACCCTTTGACCATGTTGTCACCCTTTGACAACAATGTCACGCTTTGACCATTTGTCACCCCTTTGCCATTTGTCACCCTTTGAGTTTTTGTCACCCCTCGATTATTTGTCACCCTTCGACCATCTGTCACCCTTTGACAACAATTTCACGCTTCGACCATTTGTCACCCCTTTGCCATATGTCACCCTTTGACCTTTGTCACCCTTTGACTATTTGTCACCCTTTGACCATTTGTCACCCTTTGACCATTTGGCACCCTTTGACCAGTTGTCACCTTTTGACCATTTTGTCACCCTTTGACCGTGTATCCTATCCAACAGATACGTGAACCGCAAGGGCGTGGCCCTGCCCGTGTCTTCGGAACGCACCCGACGCGCCAAACGCGACCGGCTGGACCAGAAGCAGATCCTGGTGCCCGAGCTGTGCCGGGTGCACCCCTTCGCCGCGCCGCTCTGGTTCGCGACCGTCGCGCTGCCCTGCGTGCTCTACAGGTACATACACCCGGGTGTAGCAGTACCGCCGGCTCCACTAGCAACAGATCCTGGTGCCCGAGCTGTGCCGGGTGCACCCCTTCGCCGCGCCGCTCTGGTTCGCGACCGTCGCGCTGCCCTGCGTGCTCTACAGGTACATACACCCGGGTGTAGCAGTACCGCCGGCTCCACTAGCAACAGATCCTGGTGCCCGAGCTGTGCCGGGTGCACCCCTTCGCCGCGCCGCTCTGGTTCGCGACCGTCGCGCTGCCCTGCGTGCTCTACAGGTACATACACCCGGGTGTAGCAGTACCGCCGGCTCCACTAGCAACAGATCCTGGTGCCCGAGCTGTGCCGGGTGCACCCCTTCGCCGCGCCGCTCTGGTTCGCGACCGTCGCGCTGCCCTGCGTGCTCTACAGGTACATACACCCGGGTGTAGCAGTACCGCCGGCTCCACTAGCAACAGATCCTGGTGCCCGAGCTGTGCCGGGTGCACCCCTTCGCCGCGCCGCTCTGGTTCGCGACCGTCGCGCTGCCCTGCGTGCTCTACAGGTACATACACCCGGGTGTAGCAGTACCGCCGGCTCCACTAGCAACAGATCCTGGTGCCCGAGCTGTGCCGGGTGCACCCCTTCGCCGCGCCGCTCTGGTTCGCGACCGTCGCGCTGCCCTGCGTGCTCTACAGGTACATACACCCGGGTGTAGCAGTACCGCCGGCTCCACTAGCAACAGATCCTGGTGCCCGAGCTGTGCCGGGTGCACCCCTTCGCCGCGCCGCTCTGGTTCGCGACCGTCGCGCTGCCCTGCGTGCTCTACAGGTACATACACCCGGGTGTAGCAGTACCGCCGGCTCCACTAGCAACAGATCCTGGTGCCCGAGCTGTGCCGGGTGCACCCCTTCGCCGCGCCGCTCTGGTTCGCGACCGTCGCGCTGCCCTGCGTGCTCTACAGGTACATACACCCGGGTGTAGCAGTACCGCCGGCTCCACTAGCAACAGATCCTGGTGCCCGAGCTGTGCCGGGTGCACCCCTTCGCCGCGCCGCTCTGGTTCGCGACCGTCGCGCTGCCCTGCGTGCTCTACAGGTACATACACCCGGGTGTAGCAGTACCGCCGGCTCCACTAGCAACAGATCCTGGTGCCCGAGCTGTGCCGGGTGCACCCCTTCGCCGCGCCGCTCTGGTTCGCGACCGTCGCGCTGCCCTGCGTGCTCTACAGGTACATACACCCGGGTGTAGCAGTACCGCCGGCTCCACTAGCAACAGATCCTGGTGCCCGAGCTGTGCCGGGTGCACCCCTTCGCCGCGCCGCTCTGGTTCGCGACCGTCGCGCTGCCCTGCGTGCTCTACAGGTACATACACCCGGGTGTAGCAGTACCGCCGGCTCCACTAGCAACAGATCCTGGTGCCCGAGCTGTGCCGGGTGCACCCCTTCGCCGCGCCGCTCTGGTTCGCGACCGTCGCGCTGCCCTGCGTGCTCTACAGGTACATACACCCGGGTGTAGCAGTACCGCCGGCTCCACTAGCAACAGATCCTGGTGCCCGAGCTGTGCCGGGTGCACCCCTTCGCCGCGCCGCTCTGGTTCGCGACCGTCGCGCTGCCCTGCGTGCTCTACAGGTACATACACCCGGGTGTAGCAGTACCGCCGGCTCCACTAGCAACAGATCCTGGTGCCCGAGCTGTGCCGGGTGCACCCCTTCGCCGCGCCGCTCTGGTTCGCGACCGTCGCGCTGCCCTGCGTGCTCTACAGGTACATACACCCGGGTGTAGCAGTACCGCCGGCTCCACTAGCAACAGATCCTGGTGCCCGAGCTGTGCCGGGTGCACCCCTTCGCCGCGCCGCTCTGGTTCGCGACCGTCGCGCTGCCCTGCGTGCTCTACAGGTACATACACCCGGGTGTAGCAGTACCGCCGGCTCCACTAGCAACAGATCCTGGTGCCCGAGCTGTGCCGGGTGCACCCCTTCGCCGCGCCGCTCTGGTTCGCGACCGTCGCGCTGCCCTGCGTGCTCTACAGGTACATACACCCGGGTGTAGCAGTACCGCCGGCTCCACTAGCAACAGATCCTGGTGCCCGAGCTGTGCCGGGTGCACCCCTTCGCCGCGCCGCTCTGGTTCGCGACCGTCGCGCTGCCCTGCGTGCTCTACAGGTACATACACCCGGGTGTAGCAGTACCGCCGGCTCCACTAGCAACAGATGCTGTGTTCATCAGAGTCCCCGGGAACGATATAAATTGTCTTACATTTGAAACAAAGATTTAGAGGAGTTGAAATTCTGTGAGTTGTGTGAACTAATGCGTGTAGAGAGTAATTGAAATTAGCAGAGTTTGTGGAAAGCGTCAATAAATCTTTTTTGATTGCAAACGCAAACGGCATTTTGTATGGTAACAATTGATATACAGGATGTAAGGGGCATCGTAACGAAAACTGATACCATGGATTCAACTCATGATTCTGGACCCCCAGAGTTGGAAATCCCATCGATGTTTGCATGAATTATCCTAAAAAAAATAAGCATTTTTTAATTGATTGTAGCATTAGTCGAGCGTATTGAGTTTTTTTTTAATCACTTGAGATCGATTTGTATTATGATTTAACGCTTAAATCAGTTTAAAATTCTGAATAATTGGAGCATAATTCATCATTATTATTTTTATTATTATTTATTTAAAGTTAAAATAGAACGGCCAGAGGCCAATTACACTAATCAACTACTTACTAAAGATACATTATAATTTCTAAAAATCATTCATCCTTCTCACAAAACCTCAAACATACCAACAAAATCTTCGCCCATTCATCTGCAAACAAATCCATGCATTCATAAAAAATATCGTCGGAAAATTCCAACTCTGGGCGGCTCCAGAATCATGAGTTGAATCCATGGTATCAGTTTTCGTTACGATGCCCCTTACACCCTGTACACATACATACATTTTTTATGTAACACAGTGGACTCACGTCGATAGTTTATTTGCCAGGATGGGGATCGAGCCCGGAACCTCTCAGCTACGAGAACGGCCCCTCTAACCACTAGGCTATTGCATCACAGTGTTCTTTCGCAGAATCAACGCTCTCCTGATAGCGGACGAGATCCGACGCGCTGTCGCCATCGATGTGGGGCTCGGGGTGCCCAAGATCACGGAGGACTCCCTGCCCGGCTTCCAGTGGCCACCGTTGGACTTCGGCTGGAGCCTCGCCGAGGTCAGTGCATAAATAAATATCGCCAGACGAACACACCGACTGTATGGTCCCAAACTAAGCGACGCCTGTACTATGGGCACCGTACAATGGACTGGAGGCGATCCCGGTGACACCCAGACCAGGGAAAATCACGAATAGGCAATTTCCGAAATTTACCCTGATTGAACCCGCAACCACCCGATGCAGTGAGCTGAGCGGCCTACGCTCGAACCACTGCACCAAGCGGTCGTCATAAAAACTGTGATAAACGCATAGATATAGATTCACATAGATAACGCAAATGCATGTACTTCGTGTGTACGAAACCCCGACCAAGCGGCGAGGTTGGTCGCCGCTAACTTACAGTCCGCGCGACTACAGATATAAACAATATGAGTTTGAGCGAGATAATCACTCGAGAGAATCGTAGCGGGCGGAGGGGCATCGGCGGCATCGGTGTCTTTGAAGCGGTTTGGATTTCTCGTCACTAGTGACGTCACAGTAGGTGTTAAACATTCGGCACGCTTGGTTTCAATACAAATCGTGATACTTGCGTTATCTATGTAAATATATCTCCTCCGATTTTGGTATTTAAATAAAATGAGAAAGCTATTTAGTGGGGTGGCATACCTACTCATACTTACATCAAATTAAACGTTTACGAACCAAAATAATAATTGCGTGCCATGCCTTTCGTATTGCCCGCACCTATAGGCTACGGTTACTGATTAAGGTGAAGGCGCCTGTCTAGCCCGCGAAATTCAAAATTTTCGAGTATTTTTATAGTTTATCCAAAATCTGAAAACATTTAAGACAACATTTTGTGATTTGCGACAAACACAGTATGCAGTGCGTTTATTAATACATTTATTTTACTCTAAATATTATCACGGTGGATATGATACTAGTTAATCACTAAATATACAAAAATTGCCAGATTATCTGGATAGCTGTCGTTCTTGAAATGTTTTAGAGTAAGTTGGATATATTAATAAATGCACTGCACACGGTCTTTGTCGCGAATTACAAAATGTGCCTTTTATTATTGTCAGATTTTGAAAAATTTCTTAAAAAACCTCAAAAAATTTGAACTTCGCGGGCTAGATGGGCGCTTTAGCCTTAAGGCTAAAGCTCTCATCTAGCTTTTTGACGACTTTGGAAGAGTAAAGTAAAATTTGAACTATGGATGTAATCTTTTCAGGTGCTAAACGCGGATTCAGAGAAGAACGTGAAGAGAAGAGAGGAGGAAGAGTCTGAGAGTGTGTCGAAAGAGATGCCACTAACGTATGTCGCTTAGTTTGGGACCGTACAGTCCGGAGGTTCTCAAACTTATCTCGTATACAGCCCACTTTGAGAGTGAATTATTTTGTAGTCCCCGATTTTTTTTCTTTTACTATCTATTAAAAATCTATTTGCCATAGTTTCTTTAATAAAAAAGAAATCTATTAAGTGTAGTTGAGTTTAGATTTTAGTGTTTTTTTAGTACTTTAATAACAATAATATGTCAACAACACACTAAATTAGCCATCGCGAATTAATTGTTTTCTAGTGCCCCTTATTTGTTTAAAATTTTACCACATAGGTCACCATAAAGGTCACTTTTGCCAGTGCTTTTTTATTTAAAAAAATCGATTAAGTGTTGTTGAGTTTAGATTTTTTGTTATTTTGAATACTTTAATTACAATAATATGTCAACAACACACTAAATCGGCCATCGCTCCCCTAAACCACTTTAAAACCTCCCCAATTTTATCTGTCCGTTTTACCGCCCCTGACTCTGACATCTGACTCTAGTGACCACAAGGGGGCGTTATTGCCCACTTTGAGAATGCCTGATACGCCCTGGCGATAAGTATTTATATATTATTTTTTCCAGAGAGGAGCAAGAGAATGAAGAAGCAGAAAAGGTACCAGAAGAGACAAAAGAGAAGACCATCAACGATATATTACAAGAGAAAGAAGACGCAGAGAGTGTGAGTATTCTATTTCATTCTGATGCATTTTAGGGTTATGTAGTTAATGTAGGAACCCTTATAGTTTCGCCATGTCCGTTCGTTTAATGTCACAGTAATTTTATTCAGAGACTGTAAGCCCGTATTTATAAAACGAACTCAAGTTTGAGAACGATCTTGAGTACACTTTTGACATGCTATTCTGTACCGGTATGACATAAGAATGACATTTCCGATATCGCTCTTGGACTTGAGTGAGTATCTGTAAACATGTTAAACTTAAGGCTAAAGCGCCCACCTAGCCCGCGAAATTCAAAATTTTCGAGTATTTTTATAGTTTATCCAAAATCTGAAAACATTTGAGACATGTATTAATAAACGCACTGCATACTGTGTTTGTCGCAAATCACAAAATGTTGTCTTAAATGTTTTCAGATTTTGGATAAACTATAAAAATACTTGAAAATTTTGAACAGACAGGCGCCTTCACCTTAAACCCCTCTTTGTTCGTCGGGCGTTCAGAATACCTCTAGAGTGTTGTGTTCTTCCTCCCTTCCCAGGGCTTCGAGATCGGCACCTGGAGCAACGAGATGGCGTCGTCCCTGGCGGAGGATGGGGACGAGCCGCCGCCGCTGCCGCCCAACATCACCTTCTGCACTTCCGCCTCGGGTGAGTCAACCACCGCCCACCGCCCACTTCCCACCAGCACCCATCGCCCACCGCCCACTACCCACCAGCACCCATCGCCCACCGCCCACTTCCCACCAGCACCCATCGCCCACCGCCCACTTCCCACCAGCACCCACCGCCCACTTCCCACCAGCACCCATCGCCCACCTCCCACTTCCCACCAGCACCCATCGCCCACCGCCCACTGCCCACCACCGCCCACTCTCTGATATATGGTGGCGGTTGTGAAATCTAAGCCGTTCTCCTAATTGCATATCGTTTTACAGAAGGCAATCAACCCACATGCACTGCTGTAGAACAAACCCAACCTTGTGTTAGTGGTTCTAGGTTGCTTTCAGTTTGCAGAATTGTGCATGGGTTGGATCCATTTTGCAAAACTACGTCCTACGGCAACGAGTGTACTAGTAAAGCATACGATATCATAGCGAGGAGTTTCAATACACAATTATAAGAAGAATTTAGGCCTTTTGACGTCGCACTCCTGGGCACGGGCCTCCACTCCCTACCAGGGGGATTTGAGGCCGTAATACACCACGCTGGCCCAGTGCGGGTTGGCGGATTTCACCGATCGGAAGAGGGGGGAGGTGGGAGGAAGGCTGGGGGGAGAGGTGGTGGTTAAATCATGCTCATTAATTGTACACCGAACAATTAAATAAGTCTATAATATATATATAACTCAAAGGTGACTGACTGGCTGACTGACTGACATAGTGATCTATCAACGCACAGCCCAAACCACTGGACGGATCGGGCTGAAATTTGGAATGCAGGTAGATGTTATGACGTAGGCATCCGCTAAGAAAGGATTTTGATCAATTCTACCCCCAAGGGGATAAAATAGGGGATGAAAGTTTGTATGAAACTCTGTCAATTAAATTCCACGCGGACGAAGTCGCGGGCACAGCTAGTAATCAATAATTACTAAGGGTATTAGATATTAATATAAATATTATAATAGCTCCAGCGTGTTGTAATGTGTGGCCTTCAATCAAGGTGTTATTTGGTTCTCAGGGGGCGCGAACTGGTATGATCCCGTGGAGAAGCCGAGGAGTCAGTTCAACCCCTCCAGGACTTTCTCCGTGGCCGACAGCGACTGTTCCTTCATCTCCAGGTCAGTGCCGAAGCCCCACTTTTCAGGGTTGCATCACCTCATTTCGCTGGAGCCAGCTGATTACAGCTGATACACGGACTGACTCGCCCGGGAGAGCACCACCCACAGAAGATCCTACTAATATTATAAATGCGAAAGTTTGTGAGTGTGGATGTATGTTACTCTTTCGGGCAAAAACTACTGAACGGATTTGGATGAAATTTGGAACACAGATAGTTTATAACCGGGATTAACACATAGGATACTTTTTATCCCGATAATCTGGAAATTTTTGGTAAGTTAAATACTACGCGGACGAAGTACGAAAGAAAACATAAGACAACTCTATATTTACAACACATGCATAATAATTAAAAACATAACCCACAACTACATTCAAACTAACATGCAAATACACAAAAAAGCAAGCTCACATCATCTAAGAAACAAAAACCAACTACAACTTATAAAAATACGAACTAATTATGGTAAAAAAACGATACTGTTTGAGGGAGTACAGCTGTACAACAAGCTACCTAATGAAATTAAAGATAGTGATAACATGAATTTAAATGTAAACTAAAGGCTTATGTAATTTCTTTGTAACTCTTATCGCACTGGAGGCGAACCTACCTACCTGTTATATTATTTATTACTGTATCTCATTTTAAGTGGACTGTAAGTTCTTATGAGAAATAAATTTCTTTAAACCGAAGTCGCGGGCACAGCTAGTAATAAATAAATGTCGCGAGACTGACACACCAACTGTACGGTACCAAACTAAGCATCGCTTGTACTATGGGTGCCGTACAATGGACTGGGGGCGATCGAAGGATAGAAGGCAGACAAGAGGACGTGGGCCAAATCTAAAAGATGATTCTAATTTAAAAATAAAATACAAAGACGATTTGAACAAAGAAAATTGGTGTATTTTATTTTATTTTATTTTGTTTTAACACTTTTAGGAAACCTTACATCTAAATAATACAATAACAAAAAGTATAAAGTAAGGTAAGGCCAATTATGAGCTTTCACATGTAAGTAGACGAATAGTACCAGCAGTTACAGGTTCAGGTAGACAAAACTAGTGAAAAAAGAATAGGATATAAGAGAAAAATTATGAACATGAATAGGAAAAAGAGTACAACACAATACAATACAGTAATAATACAGTATTGTTGGATAATTCTCCTACCCACCTAACCGCACCGAGTGAAAAATAAAAAAACAGCGCGCAGCACGACCGACGAGACACTCTGCACTTGATTCTCGGACACGACGGAAGTATTGATTGTGATAGGAAGGTTTCCTTATAGTTCACATATTGATTTCTTATATTTACGCGAATACTACACATTGAAATAAAACTATTAAAAAAAAAGGAAAAAAAAAGTAAAAATAAACGCGATATAATCCGTAAAAATAGTTTTATTTCCTTATAATTATTGTCAAAGTTATGTAAACGTTGTTGTGTGAAGAAATGTTCATTGTGATAATTAAATCGTAGTAATCTTGATGGTTGTCATATTTTTTAAAGAAATTACTTTGTAGTTTCTTTTAGTATTGTATTTAATAAATCCCTCCATGCTACAATTATAATATTTTTGAAGCGAAGCTTCTATATGGACGATCGGGGAGTTCGCCGCGCGGCCAATCTATCCGTGCTAAGCGTCAGTAGCGTTACACGATATTATATAGGTATACAGAGTGGCAGCTGCGGCGTCCTACGCTTTATACTATAAAGCTTCGCTTCGTTCGGGCGTCCCTAGACGCCATTGATTTTTAACCCCTGCCAAAAAAGAGGGGTGTTATAAGTTTAACATGTGTATTTGTGTATCTGTGTGTCTGTCTGTGACATCGTAGCGCCCAAGCGGATGAACCGATTTCAATTTAGTTTTTTTTGTTAGTTTGGTATTCTGGTCGAGAGTGTTCTTAGCTATGTTTCATGCAAATCGGTTCAGCCGTTTGAAAATTATCAGATCTAATGTAGTTTAAAAAGTAGTCCCATCGGGGGTTTTCTAAGTTTTAAATTTAAGTTATTTATTTAAGAATTGTACCCCTGTCTTATACTCTAGGTAATGTTGAATTAATATTGTTCCAGTGACCTGGATTCTGACGATTCCGACCTGGATTTCGACGGCAGCGATGAGGATACGGACACCAGCGGTTTCTGCAGCAGTAAAAATTCTAACGGTTAGTTTAAACATACTCCCGGACTTTAACCGCAATAGTTAAACCACACAAAGCCAAAAGCCAAAGCAGTGATAGCCGATTGGTTAAGCACGCGTCTTGCGGGCTCCAGGTCCTGGGTTCAAACCACGGATCGCACTTCTGTTTTTTGTGCGAATCATTACACAAAAATTTCCCCAGACAGACACACCAACTGTACGGTCCCAAACTAAGCAAAGCTTGTGCTATGGGTACCGTACAATGGACTGGGGGCGATCCCAGTGACACCCAGACCAGGGTAAATTACAAAAGGCCATGTCCGAAATTTGCCCCGGTGGAAATCGAACCCGCAACCACCATGTGCAGTGAGCCGAGCGGCCTACGCTCGAACCACTGCGCCAAGCGGTCGTCAAAATTAATTCTAATTTAACCCTAATTTTTTCTAGTAATTAATATAGCTTATGTTACTCAGGAATAATGTAGCATCCTAATGGTAAAATAATTTTTGAAATCGGTCCAGTAGTTTTTGAGTTTACTCGTTACAAACATACAAAATACAAATCTTTCTCTTTACAATATTATTATAGATTATTTTGGTTCGTAAACATTTAAATTGGTGTAAAGTGTGAGTAAGTATGCCGACCTCACTAAACTAGCTATCTCATATTATTTAAATACCTAAATCTGAGAGAGATTTGATTACTATTCACTTATTTAGTGACAATGGTGTCGCCTGCTCACATTCTGTTGCTGTTCCCGAGAATGTACACCATATTTTATTCATTGAAAAGAGTAGCCATTGTGTTTCTCGGCGGCTCTTCTCAGTGGAAGCGGCATTCCGAGCCGGCGGTAGATACTGACTGTTCATAAATGCTTTGTGGGCTTACATTAATAAACAACAAGTTGGATTTTGAGTTTTGAATCTGTGTGCTCTGTCTGTCTCCCAGCGGCCATGGGGGTCCGTATAGAGTATAAAACCGCTCACGAGGCGGAGGCTGTGGACCTTGAACGCAACAAGAAGGTGAACCCCGCCCCGCTGCCGGACCCCGCGGACGATGCTGATGATAGAGCCGCCTTCGAGCGGCTCGTCAGAGCCGGCACCGCTCCGGAGGAGGTGAGGACTGGGGAGATGGGAGGGGGGACTATGAGGAACTGTAATAAGATGTATATTAATTATACCATTTATCATCCAATCTTGACCATATGTCACCCAATTGTGACCATTTGTCACCCAAGCGTGACCATTTGTCACACAATCGTCACCATTTGTCACCCAATCGTGACCATTTGCCACCCAATCGTGAACATTTGGCACCCAATTCTGACCGAATCGTCGCTAATCGGAAAATCCAAGTTTATTTTATCAAACAACATCGACATCGAAATCTAGTCATGCGACATCTAGCGAAATAAATAGTTGTTTGTTTTCAGTGTATAGAAAAATTCCGGGATTCTGTGTCGAGACACAAACAAGAAATCGTCGCCAACGGCCATCTTATCGCTCACAGCGAGAAAATCGCACAAATACTGCCCCCAATCAAAGACCAGACCAGGCCAGACCACCAGACCGCCACAGAGCAGACCATCGGCCAAATATTCCCCTATACACATGAAATGTTGATAGTGGAAAATGGACAAATCAATATTCAGAGTATCGAAAAGAACAAGAGAGTTCTATTGAAACAGCTCAAAGAATCCCTGCCTGGTGAGGTGGTAAAAAAAATGAACTGCTTCTCTATGGTCGACATAGATATAGATTCCCCGGGTTACGTCAACGAGAAAGTGGTGAACGTTGGGTTCGATGAGAGGGAGAAATACGAGAGAGCGGGGCAGGAGACAGATGATTTTCAACCTTATTACGAGCAGAAGAAAGGGGAGTTTGATTTTGATTACCAACCGAAGTTGGAAGGGCATCCAGGGCCGAGTCCTAGTGTCATTCTACAGGTGAGCACATCCACATCACGCTATCACGAAGGTTCGGGCCACAGATATAGATTTACATAGATAACGCAAGTATCACGATTTGTATTGAAACCAAGCGTGCCGAATTTTTAGCACCTACTGTGACGTCATTGGTGACGGGAAATCCAAACCGCTTCAAAGACACCGATGCCGCCGATGCCCTCCGTCTGCTACGATCCCCTCGAGTGATTATCACGCTCATACTCATATTTTTATATCTGTAGTCGCGAGGACTGTAAGTTATCGGCGACCAACCTCGACGTTTGGTCGGGGTTTTTGGACACGCTAAGTACATACATTTGCGTTATCTATGTAAATCTATATCTGTGGTTCGGGTAGTACCACCCTCTCACAGGATATCCGCGTAAAGTAAGCCGCGTTTAGTGCGATGAGTGAGAGAATCCCAACCCCTCCCTCTCTATCTATTCCACTCTCCTTTAGGGCGGCCACGTGCGAGCAATGTCTTTGGTATTGCAAGCATCAATAGGCTACGGTAACGGCTTAACATGAGGCGGGTCGTACGCTTGTTTGACTTTGTTATAATGTACATTCTGATAATATCCGATCGCGAAAATGTCCGATCCCAAAAAATTCCGGTTCCGAAAATGTCCAATCCTGTAAATGTCCAATCCCGTAAATGTCCCATCCTGAAAATGTCCAATGCTGAAAATGTCTAATCCCGTAAATGTCCAATCCTGAAAATGTATAATCCTGTAAATGCCCATTGCAAAAATGTTCAGTGCAATAATGTCAAATCCCGAAAATGTCAATGCCAAAAATGTACATTCTGACAATGCCCAATCCCGAAAATGACATTCTGACAATGCCCAATGGTCCCAAAAATGTCCATTCGGACTGTGTCTATCCCGAAAATGACCGGTCCTAAAAATGTCCAATCCCGAAAATGCCCATTCCAAAGACCTGGGGGTGGTTTACTTAACTTGTCCGATCCCGAAAATGTCCAATCCCGATAAAGTCCGATCCCGAAAACTTCCAATCCCGGAAATGTCGACACCCAAAAATGCCAATTTCATAGACCAGGTGGTCTCTGGCACAACGAACGGACTACTATGCTAAATAGCCTGCAAGTGACATCTGGAGCAGTTTATTACACAGACCTTGTGGAAACCAGGGACAATTTCCGTGCGTTCAAGCGCTTCTGCCATACCTATTATTGGAATCAAGTATAATCAGCTCACGAGTTTAGGTCCAATTAGTCATATAACGATCCGTGGTGCCTTACAACTGGTCTTCAATCAGCTGTAACAGTCTTGTTTCTATGGCAATTAGCCCATACCAGCTACATATATTTTGTCTCCCGCTTTGCACCGGAGGGAAGTGGAAATATTTTTCTTCCAACTCCTCCTATTATTTCTTTCGATTAAATTCGTGCGGGTTCCAAGACAATTTAACTTTTCCCCGGGACTCGTCGAGGGTCAAACCTCGATGTCATTATTGGTCACCATTGTCGATCCTGGCTTACAGGAGTTACAGTGGTGGGAGTGTGTGGCGGGACTAGTCCCAATAAAAAAAAAAAAAAAAAAGACCAGGTGGTCTAATAAACTCCGTGCTCCTCCAGGCGCTGACGATGTCGAACGCGAACGACGGCATCAACCTGGAGCGGCTGGAGACCATCGGGGACAGCTTCCTCAAGTTCGCGATCACCGCCTACCTGTACTGCGCGCACCCCACCGTCCACGAGGGGAAGCTCAGCCACATGCGCAGCAAACAGGTCGGTACTGTGACAACCGGGTTTTTAGTAAAAAAATATTAAAAAAAAATAAAAAAATATCCCTTTTGACGTCCCACTCCTGGGCACGGGCCTCCCCTCAACACGAGGGGGATTCAGGCCATAATCCACCACGCTGGCCCAGTGCTGGTTGGCGGATTTCACATGTCTTTCGAAAATTGGTTAAACCTTCTAAGACATGCAGGTTTCATCACGATGTTTTCCTTCACCGTAAGCAAGTGATAATCATATAGAAATTATGAATCGCACATGGATTTGGAAAGACCCAGAGGTGTGAGCCGGGGTTTGAACCCAAGACCTGGTGCTCGCAAGACGCGTGCTTTAACCAATCGGCTATCATAGCTTTATTTCTTAATATAGTGTTTAAAAATACATGTTTACACAACTGTTCTCCGATGTCTGCGCACCGCAATTCTTATAATTTCAACAGCTCTCTTTTCTTAAATTCATTATTTTATAATCAGCCAGGAACGTCTATCGATAGTGGCCAGTGCGCCGACATGTACCTTACATTCCTCTCGGCATGGGAAAAAAAATATTAAAGCAAAAAAAATATATATGGTCTGCCAGAGAGCTATGGAACGCAGCATACTAGGTGTGAAACGGACCGATCGGGTCGGAAACACCATTCTGCGCGATAAAACTCGCATCGCGGACGTGGGAAAAAAGACTGCAAAGCTGAAGTGGGAGTGGGCCGGACACGTCGCGCGCATGGACCCGCGGAGGTGGGCCAATATCAGCACTAGCTGGATACCTGCCAATAACCGCCGCCATCGGGGTAGACCAAGAAGACGGTGGCGAGATGACTTAGACACCTTTGCGGGAAAGTCGTGGCCGGAAATTACCCTGGACAGAGCAGCGTGGAAGGTTAAAGGGGAGGCCTTTGCCCAGGAGTGGGACAGCATTACAGGCTAACAAAAAAAAAATGCACACCCACCGTCCACGAGGGGAAGCTCAGCCACATGCGCAGCAAACATGTCGGTGATATACATGATCAAGGGGAGAACAAAATAAATCATCACTACATAGTATAAAACAAAGTCGCTTCCCGCTGTCTGTGTCCCTATGTATGCTTAGATCTTTAAAACTACGCAACGGATTTTGATGCGGTTTTTTAATAGATAGAGTGATTCAAGAGGAAGGTTTATATGTATAATACATGCATAATATAGTAGAGAAACACTGATAAAAAATACCCGTGCGAAGCCGGGGCGGGTCGCTAGTGATTAATAAAAAACAGTGCTGTCTAGGGACGCCCGAAAGAAGCGAAGGTTTATAGTATAAAGCGTAGAGCGCCGCAGCTGACACTTGGTATAACTATATATTATATCATGCGTGTAACGCTACTGACGCTTTGCACGAATAGAGTGGCCGCGCGGCGAGCGCACCGAACGACCGTATTGAAGCTTCGCTTCAAAAGAAATGTCGCAAAAAGAAATGTAAAGTCCCGCTGAGTTTCTTGCCGGATCTTCTCAGTCGCGTTCCGATCCAGTTGTAGGCTTACGGAAGATATGTAAAAAATTCAATTTGTAAGTGCTCCCGAAGGCCTTAACAAAATGAACGTTATGACTTTGATATGGCCAGGTGTCGAACCTGAACCTGTACCGGCTGGGGCGGGGTCGGCGGCTTGGCGCGCGCATGATCGCGTCCAAGTTCGAGCCGCACGACAACTGGCTGCCGCCCTGCCACAAGCCGCCCCACACACACCACCATGCGCACGTGAGTACCGCACACACACACACACACACACACACACACACACACACACACACTCCCCACACACACCCCACACTCCCCACACACACCCCACACTCCCCACACACACCCCACACTCCCACACACACCCCATACACACCCCCCACCCACACCCCATACACACCCCCCACCCCTACACACCTCCCCCACACCCTTCCCACACACACACCCCTCCCACACACACACTCTCACACCCCTCCCACACACTCTCTCACACCCCTCCCACACACACTCCCACACCCCTCCCACACACACTCCCATACCCCTCCCACACACACACTCCACGCACACCTCCACACATTTCCCCACCCCTACCCCTACACATTCATACACACACACCGCCCTCCCACTCACACACTCACACACACACACTGTGCCTAAGATCCCCGTAAATTTGATATCATATCTACGTCTCATACGATGAGTGCGAAGGCCCGAAGACCAAATTAATTTAGATGACACCCTGCTTTCTTTGTAGCTTCTTAGCTATGTTGTTTGTTTGTTGTATTCGTCAGGTGGACACTCCGAACCCTGAGGCATCTCAAGACGCGACCGGCTGCTTCATCCCGTACAATTTGATCACGCAGCACAGCATACCAGGTCCGTATAATCCAACTAATATTATAAATGCGAAAGTTTGTGAGTGTGGAGGTATGTTTAAAACTACTGAACGGATTTGGATGAAATTTGGAACACAGATAGTTTATAACCGGGATTAACACATAGGATATTTTTTATCCCGATAATCCCGAAATTTTTGTTAAGTTAAATACTATGCGGACGAAGTCGCAGGCACTGCTAGTAATATAATAAAAGCATTTGGCGAAATTTTAATAACCTGCATTATTAGACAATCTAATCAATTTACGAAAGACATGTGAAATCTCCCAATCCGCACTGGGCCAGCGTGGTGTGGCCGTACCGAGGAGTGGGACGTCAAAAAGGGTTTTATTTTATTTTATTTATTTAATGAAAAAAAAACCTATAATTGTTGCAGACAAATCGATAGCGGATTGCGTAGAGGCGCTTATAGGCGCTTACTTGCTGGAGTGCGGGCCCCGTGGGGCGCTGTTGTTCATGGCGTGGCTCGGCATCCGCGTGCTGCCCTGCCACCGCGTGCCGCTGCCGCCCGGACACCCCTACGTGGCCGCCGCCGCCAGCCGCAAGCACCACCAGGTACTGCCGCCGCACCAGCAGGTACTGCCGCCGCACGAGCAGGTATAGCGTGGCTCGGCATCCGCGTGCTGCCCTGCCACCGCGTGCCGCTGCCGCCCGGACACCCCTACGTGGCCGCCGCCGCCAGCCGCAAGCACCACCAGGTACTGCCGCCGCACCAGCAGGTACTGCCGCCGCACGAGCAGGTATAGCGTGGCTCGGCATCCGCGTGCTGCCCTGCCACCGCGTGCCGCTGCCGCCCGGACACCCCTACGTGGCCGCCGCCGCCAGCCGCAAGCACCACCAGGTACTGCCGCCGCACCAGCAGGTACTGCCGCCGCACGAGCAGGTATAGCGTGGCTCGGCATCCGCGTGCTGCCCTGCCACCGCGTGCCGCTGCCGCCCGGACACCCCTACGTGGCCGCCGCCGCCAGCCGCAAGCACCACCAGGTACTGCCGCCGCACCAGCAGGTACTGCCGCCGCACGAGCAGGTATAGCGTGGCTCGGCATCCGCGTGCTGCCCTGCCACCGCGTGCCGCTGCCGCCCGGACACCCCTACGTGGCCGCCGCCGCCAGCCGCAAGCACCACCAGGTACTGCCGCCGCACCAGCAGGTACTGCCGCCGCACGAGCAGGTATAGCGTGGCTCGGCATCCGCGTGCTGCCCTGCCACCGCGTGCCGCTGCCGCCCGGACACCCCTACGTGGCCGCCGCCGCCAGCCGCAAGCACCACCAGGTACTGCCGCCGCACCAGCAGGTACTGCCGCCGCACGAGCAGGTATAGCGTGGCTCGGCATCCGCGTGCTGCCCTGCCACCGCGTGCCGCTGCCGCCCGGACACCCCTACGTGGCCGCCGCCGCCAGCCGCAAGCACCACCAGGTACTGCCGCCGCACCAGCAGGTACTGCCGCCGCACGAGCAGGTATAGCGTGGCTCGGCATCCGCGTGCTGCCCTGCCACCGCGTGCCGCTGCCGCCCGGACACCCCTACGTGGCCGCCGCCGCCAGCCGCAAGCACCACCAGGTACTGCCGCCGCACCAGCAGGTACTGCCGCCGCACGAGCAGGTATAGCGTGGCTCGGCATCCGCGTGCTGCCCTGCCACCGCGTGCCGCTGCCGCCCGGACACCCCTACGTGGCCGCCGCCGCCAGCCGCAAGCACCACCAGGTACTGCCGCCGCACCAGCAGGTACTGCCGCCGCACGAGCAGGTATAGCGTGGCTCGGCATCCGCGTGCTGCCCTGCCACCGCGTGCCGCTGCCGCCCGGACACCCCTACGTGGCCGCCGCCGCCAGCCGCAAGCACCACCAGGTACTGCCGCCGCACCAGCAGGTACTGCCGCCGCACGAGCAGGTATAGCGTGGCTCGGCATCCGCGTGCTGCCCTGCCACCGCGTGCCGCTGCCGCCCGGACACCCCTACGTGGCCGCCGCCGCCAGCCGCAAGCACCACCAGGTACTGCCGCCGCACCAGCAGGTACTGCCGCCGCACGAGCAGGTATAGCGTGGCTCGGCATCCGCGTGCTGCCCTGCCACCGCGTGCCGCTGCCGCCCGGACACCCCTACGTGGCCGCCGCCGCCAGCCGCAAGCACCACCAGGTACTGCCGCCGCACCAGCAGGTACTGCCGCCGCACGAGCAGGTATAGCGTGGCTCGGCATCCGCGTGCTGCCCTGCCACCGCGTGCCGCTGCCGCCCGGACACCCCTACGTGGCCGCCGCCGCCAGCCGCAAGCACCACCAGGTACTGCCGCCGCACCAGCAGGTACTGCCGCCGCACGAGCAGGTATAGCGTGGCTCGGCATCCGCGTGCTGCCCTGCCACCGCGTGCCGCTGCCGCCCGGACACCCCTACGTGGCCGCCGCCGCCAGCCGCAAGCACCACCAGGTACTGCCGCCGCACCAGCAGGTACTGCCGCCGCACGAGCAGGTATAGCGTGGCTCGGCATCCGCGTGCTGCCCTGCCACCGCGTGCCGCTGCCGCCCGGACACCCCTACGTGGCCGCCGCCGCCAGCCGCAAGCACCACCAGGTACTGCCGCCGCACCAGCAGGTACTGCCGCCGCACGAGCAGGTATAGCGTGGCTCGGCATCCGCGTGCTGCCCTGCCACCGCGTGCCGCTGCCGCCCGGACACCCCTACGTGGCCGCCGCCGCCAGCCGCAAGCACCACCAGGTACTGCCGCCGCACCAGCAGGTACTGCCGCCGCACGAGCAGGTATAGCGTGGCTCGGCATCCGCGTGCTGCCCTGCCACCGCGTGCCGCTGCCGCCCGGACACCCCTACGTGGCCGCCGCCGCCAGCCGCAAGCACCACCAGGTACTGCCGCCGCACCAGCAGGTACTGCCGCCGCACGAGCAGGTATAGCGTGGCTCGGCATCCGCGTGCTGCCCTGCCACCGCGTGCCGCTGCCGCCCGGACACCCCTACGTGGCCGCCGCCGCCAGCCGCAAGCACCACCAGGTACTGCCGCCGCACCAGCAGGTACTGCCGCCGCACGAGCAGGTATAGCGTGGCTCGGCATCCGCGTGCTGCCCTGCCACCGCGTGCCGCTGCCGCCCGGACACCCCTACGTGGCCGCCGCCGCCAGCCGCAAGCACCACCAGGTACTGCCGCCGCACCAGCAGGTACTGCCGCCGCACGAGCAGGTATAGCGTGGCTCGGCATCCGCGTGCTGCCCTGCCACCGCGTGCCGCTGCCGCCCGGACACCCCTACGTGGCCGCCGCCGCCAGCCGCAAGCACCACCAGGTACTGCCGCCGCACCAGCAGGTACTGCCGCCGCACGAGCAGGTATAGCGTGGCTCGGCATCCGCGTGCTGCCCTGCCACCGCGTGCCGCTGCCGCCCGGACACCCCTACGTGGCCGCCGCCGCCAGCCGCAAGCACCACCAGGTACTGCCGCCGCACCAGCAGGTACTGCCGCCGCACGAGCAGGTATAGCGTGGCTCGGCATCCGCGTGCTGCCCTGCCACCGCGTGCCGCTGCCGCCCGGACACCCCTACGTGGCCGCCGCCGCCAGCCGCAAGCACCACCAGGTACTGCCGCCGCACCAGCAGGTACTGCCGCCGCACGAGCAGGTATAGCGTGGCTCGGCATCCGCGTGCTGCCCTGCCACCGCGTGCCGCTGCCGCCCGGACACCCCTACGTGGCCGCCGCCGCCAGCCGCAAGCACCACCAGGTACTGCCGCCGCACCAGCAGGTACTGCCGCCGCACGAGCAGGTATAGCGTGGCTCGGCATCCGCGTGCTGCCCTGCCACCGCGTGCCGCTGCCGCCCGGACACCCCTACGTGGCCGCCGCCGCCAGCCGCAAGCACCACCAGGTACTGCCGCCGCACCAGCAGGTACTGCCGCCGCACGAGCAGGTATAGCGTGGCTCGGCATCCGCGTGCTGCCCTGCCACCGCGTGCCGCTGCCGCCCGGACACCCCTACGTGGCCGCCGCCGCCAGCCGCAAGCACCACCAGGTACTGCCGCCGCACCAGCAGGTACTGCCGCCGCACGAGCAGGTATAGCGTGGCTCGGCATCCGCGTGCTGCCCTGCCACCGCGTGCCGCTGCCGCCCGGACACCCCTACGTGGCCGCCGCCGCCAGCCGCAAGCACCACCAGGTACTGCCGCCGCACCAGCAGGTACTGCCGCCGCACGAGCAGGTATAGCGTGGCTCGGCATCCGCGTGCTGCCCTGCCACCGCGTGCCGCTGCCGCCCGGACACCCCTACGTGGCCGCCGCCGCCAGCCGCAATCACCACCAGGTACTGCCGCCGCACCAGCAGGTACTGCCGCCGCATGACCAGGTATACTGCCGCCGCACGAATAGTTACCGAGTTTGAGGTACTAAACCGAGACACCATAGAGGCTCCAGAGCAATTTTTTTTTCATTTGATGTCTCACAGGAACCGGCACCACCACCACAGTCTCCTAAACGCCAGCGGAGCGCCTCCACGTCCTCGGAGTGCTCTTCATCTGACGAGGAGTGCGGGAAGCGCCACGAGCCGGTGCCGGAGCTGGACTGGTCCTGGCGCGGCCGCCAGGTGGGCTCGCTGCGCCCCTACCAGGATGAGAACGGCAGGTGGATGCAGGTCAGTAGCGGGGGGGGGGGGGGGGGGGGAGAGGGGAAGCTGGTGGCAGGGGGGGAGCCACCCACAGATATAGATTTACATAGATAACGCAAGTATCACGATTTGTATTGAACCAAGCGTGCCTAATTTTTAACACCTACTGTGACGTCATTAGTGATGGGATATCCAAACCGATTCAAAAACACCGATGCCGCAGATGCCCCTCTGCCCGCTACGATTCTCTCGAGTGATCTCGCTCACACTCATATTTTTTTATATAACTGCTGCAACGACAGACGCGAGCGGACTGTAAGTTAGCGGCGACCAACTGCGAAAACGCCAAAGTTCCGGGTGTTGCCCATACTGCCTTCAGCCAGGAATGCCTCATAAGGAAGAAGTGGGGGGTTCGGACGCGCGAAGTACATGCATTTGCGTTATCTATGTAAATCCTACTAATATTATAAATGTGAAAGTTTGTGAGTGTGGATGTATGTATGTATGTATGCTTGTTACTCCTTCACGCAAAAACTACTGAACGGATTTGAATGAAATTTGGAACAGATAGTTTATAACCGGGATTAACATATAGGATTTTTATCCCGATAATCCCGAAATTTTTGTTACGTTAAATACTACGCGGACGAAGTCCGTGGGCACAGCTAGTCTACATATATGTGGAGACACCAAATGGTGGGGAAGAAGTTTCATACTCAAGTATTAGTTGCGAGCCAGGTTCCCCGTACCGCCCCCCCGTGGGCGCTGAAGCCCTCCATGGGGGGGGGCGGCTGGTCTTGTGACGCTTGCGTGTGTTGCAGCCGATATTCGGCGAGCTGAAGGCACCGCCCTCCCCCTTGCTGAGGTACATTGAGGACCCCGAGGGCGAGCTGGAGCAGATGTTGTCAGGTAAGACGTCGTTAGTATGGTGCCAAGCGTCGTTAGCATGGTGTCAAGCGTTATTAGCATGGCGTTAAGTTTCATTTGTATGGTGCCAACCGTCATCAGCATGGTGCTGTACGTCATTGGCATAGCGTCAGGAGTCATTAGCATGGCGCCGAGCGTCATTAGCATGGCGTCAAGTGTCATAACCATGGCGTAAAGTGTTATTTGTATGTTGCCAAGCGTCATTAGCATGGTGCCAAGTGTCATTCTCATGGCGTCAAGTTTCATTTGTATGGTGCCAACCGTCATCAGCATGGTGCTGTACGTCATTGGCATAGCGTCAGGAGTCATAAGCATGGCGCGTGAAACAAAAAGGGTATACTATTATTTTAGCAACTTTGGAAATCTAAAACTATCGGCTTTGTGGGACAGTTGAAGTACTAAAGGTTTTGTAGACTTGTGGAATCTGTCAACAGCTGTATCCCTGTAACACCTTTTGTTTTTCACGTTTCCTCCGAAGCTGATAGTTTTAGGATTATAAAAGTTAAGTTTTGGAAACAAAATATGTCCTCTATGTTTCAACCTGTATGCGCGTGCGCAGGGTACGAGGCGCTGGAGCGCACGCTGCGCTACCGGTTCCGGGACCGCGCGCTGCTGCTGCAGGCGCTGACGCACGCCTCGCACCACTGCAACCGCCTCACCGACTGCTACCAGCGCCTCGAGTTCCTCGGCGACGCCATACTAGGTAGGATCCTTTAAAAAAAAAAAAGCACGCGTCTTGCGGGCTACCAGGTCTCGGGTTCTAACCCCGGCTCGATTTTTCGAAATCTATGTGCGAATCATAATTTTTATATGTTTATCACTTGCTTGGAAACCTGCATGTCTTAGAAGATTTAACCAATTTTCGAAAGACATGTGAAATCCGCCAACCCGCACTGGGCCAGCGTGGTGGATTATGGCCTGAATCCCCCTCGTGTTGAGGGGAGGCCCGTGCCCAGGAGTGGGACGTCAAAAAAAAAAAGGGATAAAATTATTATTATTTATTATATGGTCGGTGGTTGCAGACTATCTGATCACGCGGCATCTGTACGAAGATCCGCGGCGACACTCGCCCGGCGCGCTAACCGACCTGCGCTCGGCGCTCGTCAACAACACCATCTTCGCGACGCTCGCCGCCAGACACGGCTTCCACAAGTGAGTTGCGCCGCCACCGACACTGACACTGACACTGATACTGATACTGACCCTGAGACTGACACTGACACTGATACTGGCACTGACACTGACAATGAGATGAGATGAGATGAGAGGAGATGGGATGCTGAGATGAGATGAGATGCTGAGATGAGATGGGATGCTGAGATGAGATGGGATGCTGAGATGAGATGAGATGCTGAGATGAGATGAGATGAGAGGACATGGGATGCTGACATGAAATGCTGAGATGAGATGAGATGGGATGCTGAGATGAGATGAGATGCTGAGATGAGATGGGATGCTGAGATGAGATGGTATTCTGAGATGAGATGAGATGGGATGCTGATGAGATGTGATGAGATGCTGAGATAAAATGGAATGTGCAATGGGATATGGAATGGCCTCCACTGAAACTCGTCTCGACACTCAGACACAAAGTGGTGACACCAGAGTCCCCCTGTCTGCCACCGACTCTGACACTGACATAGATTCTGATCGGTATCAGACACTGACCCCGACTCTGTCACCGTCACTGACACTGACCCCGACACTGACACTGATATAGACATTGAGCGAAGTCGTTCCGCGTGATGCGATGACCAAGGAAATAGAGATTCATTTTTATCCTACTAATATTATAAATGTGAAAGTTTGTGAGTGGATGTATGTATGTATGTATATTTGGTACTCCTTCACGCAAAAACTACTGAACGGATTTGAATGAAATTTGGAACACAGATAGTTTATAACCGGGATTAACATATAGGATACTCCCGGATTTTTATTCCGATAATCCCGAAATTTTTGTTACGTTAAATACTACGCGGACGAAGTCCGTGGGCACAGCTAGTATTATATAATACAGATTATATTATCATAAACATTGTTGGCAGGTACTTCAGGCACATGTCGCCCGGCCTCAACGAAGTGCTGACCAAGTATGTGAAGATACAGGAGGAGAACGGACACTCCATCAGTGAGGAGGTGCGTCACACATCGCCCACAGACCAATAGGCCGTAGACGCCGCTCAGCCGGGCACCCGCCACTCGCCTAACACTTGACATTTTGTTTGGTCGACCTTGAAACGGTCGCCAATCGAAATTCGCTGACAACTTTTGACGTTTGTATCGACGACCGCTTGGCGCAGTGGTTCGAGCGTAGGCCGCACGGCTCACTGCACATGGTGGTTGCGGGTTCGATTCCCGCCGGGGCTAATTTCGGAAATGACCTTTTCGTAATTTGCCCAGGTCAGGGTGTCATCGGGATCGCCCCCAGTCCATTGTACGGTACCCATAGTACAGGCGTTGCTTAGTTTGGGACCATACAGTTGGTGTGTCAGTCTGGCGATATTATTATTATGATTATTATACAATTGTGGAAGTAAGCGGTGTCTTGTTTTATTGGTCTCTGAATTTGGTTTGTCGTGCCTCTGGGGTTTTCGGATTTCGTGTGGGAATCTAATCTCCAACTGAGGTTACCACTTTTTGCGACAATAGATAGCATGTATCCTTATCCAGGGTCCAATCTATCTGTATGCCAAAATTCATCGAAATTGGTTCAGCGGTTTAGGCGTGAAAACGTAACAAACACAGACAGACTGACAAGAGTTACTTTCGCATTTATAATAGCAGTGATAGCTGATTGGTTAAGGACGCGTCTTGCCAGGTCCTGGGTTCAAACCCCGGCTCGCACCTCTGGGTTTTTCGAAATCTAAGTGCGAATCATAATTTCTATATGATTATCACTTGCTTACGGTGAAGGAAAACATCGCGGGGAAACCTGCATGTCTGCAAAATCTAAACAATTTTCGAGAAACATGTGAAATCCGCCAACCCGCACTGGGCCAGCGTAGTGGATTACGGCCTGAATCCCGCTCGTAGTGAGGGGAGGCCCGTGCCCAGGAGTGGGACGTCAAATGGGTTAAATTATTAGTATTATATAAGTTTGTATTATGTATTCTAGCATTACTTGATACAAGAGGATGAAATGGAGCAAGCGGAGGATGTGGAGGTTCCCAAGGCTCTCGGAGACCTCTTCGAGTCCGTGGCGGGTGCCATCTTTCTGGATTCAGGTGAGATAATAAAAAAATCGCCAAGTGCTTGCACAATGAAGGGTTCCGAGTCATTGAAGGTAATCTGGTTAAAATTTCACCCCAGGTTGAAATAGGTATTAAAGTTGTATACATGCTACTACCGCCATCTATCAACATCATTAAATACTAAGAAAAAAATTACCTATTTCAATAAAAAATAAAAGTTTTTGTATATTTTTTGTTAGCTCAGATTTCGCGTTTGATTTAGAAACCGATTATAAATAGTGTGGTTTTTTATTTGAATGGGTTTACTTTTAGATTGGTCGTATATAAATTCTATCCAAATCGGTTCAGTGGCGCACTGGTTCGAGCGTGGGCAGCTCGGCTCACTACACAAGGTGGTTGCAGGTTCGATTCCTGTTGGGGTGAATTTCGGAAATGGCCTTTTCGTAATTTGCCTTTTCGTAATTTGCCCCGGTCTGGGTGTCACTGTAATCGCCCCCAGTCCATTGTACGGTACCCATAGTACAAGCGTCGCTTAGTTTGGGACCATACAGTTGTCGTGTTCGTCTGGCAATATTTATTATTATTATTTAATAAAGGGGTGTTTCGTCTGGTGCAGGCATGTCGCTGGACGCGGTGTGGAAGTCGTACGTGACTCTGATGGGCGCCGAGCTGGAGGCGTTCAGCGCGGCCGCTCCCAAGTCGCCCGTGCGGGAGCTACTCGAAGCCGAGCCCGACACCGCCAAGTTCGGGTGAGAATAAGTATAGTTTAGTTTGGGTGAGAGTTAGTATAGTCAAGTTTGGGTGAGAGTAAGTATAGTCAAGTTTGGGTGAGAGTAAGTATAGTCAAGTTTGGGTGAGAGTTAGTAAAGTAAAGTTTGGGTGAGACTAAGTATAGTTTAGTTTGGGTAAGAGTAAGTATAGTCAAGTTTGGGTGAGAGTTAGTAAAGTCAAGTTTGGGTGAGAGTTAGTAAAGTCAAGTTTGGGTGAGACTAAGTATAGTTTAGTTTGGGTAAGAGTAAGTATAGTCAAGTTTGGGTGAGAGTTAGTAAAGTCAAGTTTGGGTGAGACTAAGTATAGTTTAGTTTGGGTAAGAGTAAGTATAGTCAAGTTTGGGTGAGAGTTAGTAAAGTCAAGTTTGGGTGAGACTAAGTATAGTTTAGTTTGGGTAAGAGTAAGTATAGTCAAGTTTGGGTGAGAGTTAGTAAAGTCAAGTTTGGGTGAGACTAAGTATAGTTTAGTTTGGGTGAGAGTTAGTATAGTCAAGTTTGGGTGAGAGTAAGTATAGTCAAGTTTGGGTGAGAGTAAGTATAGTCAAGTTTGGGTGAGAGTTAGTAAAGTAAAGTTTGGGTGAGACTAAGTATAGTTTAGTTTGGGTAAGAGTAAGTATAGTCAAGTTTGGGTGAGAGTTAGTAAAGTCAAGTTTGGGTGAGAGTTAGTAAAGTCAAGTTTGGGTGAGACTAAGTATAGTTTAGTTTGGGTAAGAGTAAGTATAGTCAAGTTTGGGTGAGAGTTAGTAAAGTCAAGTTTGGGTGAGACTAAGTATAGTTTAGTTTGGGTAAGAGTAAGTATAGTCAAGTTTGGGTGAGAGTAAGTATACTTAAGTTTGGGTGAGATAAGTAGAGTCATGCTTGGGTGAGATAAGTAGAGTCATGTTTGGGTGAGAGTAAGTATAGTCAAGTTTGGGTGAGAGTAAGTATACTTAAGTTTGGGTGAGATAAGTAGAGTCATGCTTGGGTGAGATAAGTAGAGTCATGTTTGGGTGAGAGTAAGTATAGTCAAGTTTGGGTGAGAGTAAGTATAGTCAAGTTTGGGTGAGAGTAAGTATAGTCAAGTTTGGGTGAGAATAAGTATAGTTTAGTTTGGGTGAGAGTTAGTATAGTCAAGTTTGGGTGAGAGTAAGTATAGTCAAGTTTGGGTGAGAGTAAGTATAGTCAAGTTTGGGTGAGAGTAAGTATAGTCAAGTTTGGGTGAGAATAAGTATAGTTTAGTTTGGGTGAGAGTTAGTATAGTCAAGTTTGGGTGAGAGTAAGTATAGTCAAGTTTGGGTGAGAGTAAGTATAGTCAAGTTTGGGTGAGAGTAAGTATAGTCAAGTTTGGGTGAGAATAAGTATAGTTTAGTTTGGGTGAGAGTAAGTATAGTCAAGTTTGGGTGAGAGTAAGTATAGTCAAGTTTGGGTGACATGTTCGACCGCGTGTTGCGCAGCAAGCCGGAGCGGCTGGCGGACGGGCGGCGCGTGCGCGTGTGCGTGGAGGTGTTCGGGCGCGGCGCGTTCAAGGGCGTCGGCCGCAACTACCGCATCGCTAAGGGCACAGCCGCCCGCTGCGCGCTGCGGCACCTGCGGCAGCGCCGCGCGCGCTGACGCCGCAGTAGCACCACCCGCTCACAGAACATCGCCGTGGAGAACAATGGCCAGTATTAATAAATCGATCGCAAGTCTGACAACTCAAAGTCAAAATTGTTTTTGTTCACGTAAGCCAATAAAGCATTTATGAACAGTCAGTATCGACCGCCGGCTCGGAATGCCGCTTCCACTGAGACGATCCGGCAAGAAACTCAATGGTTACTCTTTTCAATGAATAAAAGATGGTGTACATTCTCAGGAACAGCATAAAAATATGAGCAGGCAACACCATTGTCACTAAATAAGTAATAGTAAATGATAATCAAATCTCACTCAGATTTAGGTATTTAAATAAAATTAGAAAGCTAGTTTAGTGGCGTGTGCATACCTACTCATACTTGCATCAAATTAAACAGCGATCTTGCAAATGTTATTCTTATGTCATGCCAGTACAAAATGATATGTCAAAAGTGTCCTCAAGACGGTCCTCAGATTTGAGATCGATTTATTAATAGGGGCCTATGATAGCTAAGTTTATAATGTTCCCTTAGCCTGTTAGACGACTGATTAATGATTCTTAAGTAAAAGTGATTGATTTTAAGGTCTACATGTAAAATAAATAATGATTAAATTTAGTCCTCTTGACGTCCCACTCCTGGGCACAGGCCTTCCCTCCCTACGAGGGGGATTCAGGCCGTAATCCATTACGATGGCCCAGTGCGGGTTGGCGGGTTTCACAAGTCTTTCGAAAATTGGTTAGATTTGAAGACATGCAGGTTTCCTCACGATGTTTTTATTTTCCTTCATCGTATGCGAGTGATAATAATGATATAGGAATAATGACTCGCACATAGATTTAAAAAAACCCAGAGGTGCGGGCCGGGGTTTGAACCCAGGACCTGGTGCCCAACCAATCGGCTTTGAGTCTAAAGTTCCCAATAATAATAATGTAGCCGGTAATCGAAACGAGACTTCTGCTTATGTTACGACAATGAGGATTTTTTAGTTTTTTTTTTATACCAAAGTCGGCAGAAGAACTAGCCTATACTAGGTGAAACAGAAAGGGTATACTATTATTTTTTGCAACTTGACTTTTTATATCTAAACTAGCTGTGCCCACGGACTTCGTCCGCGTAGTATTTAACGTAACAAAAATTTCGGGATTATCGGGATAAAAAGTATCCTATATGTTAATCCCGGTTATAAACTATCTGTGTTCCAAATTTCATCCAAATCCGTTCAGTAGTTTTTGCGTGAAGGAGTAACAAACATACATACATACATCCAGACTCACTAACTTTCACATTTATAATATTAGTAGGAAGTATCGGCTTTGTGGGACAGTTAAAGTACTTAAGGTTTTGTAGACTTGTGAAATATGTCAACAGCTGTATCCCTGTAACACCTTTTGCTTTTCAAGTTCCCTCCAAAGCTGATAGTTTTAGAATTACAAAGTTAAGTTTTGAAAAGAAAAGTATACTCTTTCTGTTTCAACCTGAAGGTACTTGCAAGATACTTCCAATGGCATTGCTCGCATGTTGTTGGCCTGAAGAGTGGGAATTGGGATAGAGGGAGGACAAGGGGGTTGGGCTTCTACCTCTCTCAGTCAACGTTCGAAACGCAGCTATGATAGCCACTTTACGCAGATCTTCTGTGTGAGGGTGGTGTTACCCCGGATGGGCTAGCTCGCGTATGAGCTGTAGACAATTGGCTCTACAAGCGTGTCCCTATTGTTGGTGTCACAACAACATTTTGACGTTTGACACCAGAATCGTGGAACGTCATGGTTTGCGTGACAGAGCGGTAAAACTGTAATGCTTAATCGTGGTTAATTTAATATTAAGGAATACATTTTGTAAAGATATAGCACAATGTACGCAATAAACGTTTTTATTAACGTTTTGTTTTATTTTTCATACACATACAAATATTATATTAATATAGAATTATCTTATTTTCTGTAAACAGTAGCGCCATCTTGTTTCGCTACAGCGAAACCACATGCACGGCAACTGACAACAGATGGCGCTGAATGCAACGTTTAGTACATTGACGATTTTTTCATTGAAGTCTGAAACACGATGTCAAGATTCTCGAGGCCTGTCTGTATATATTAAGCAATGAAGTTTTAAGTATGATATGTAGTATTGTATTCTCTTTGGTATGATATAATGTTACTATTAAATTCCTTATATTGATTAATGTTATCCTACTTATATCCTAATAATATTATAAATGTGAAAGTTTGTGAGTGTGGATGTATGTTTGTTACTCCTTCACGCAAAAAGTACTGAACGGATTTGGATGAAATTTGGAACACAGATAGTTTATAGCCGGGATTAACACAAAGGCTACTTTTTATCCCGATAATCTCGAAATTTTGTGTTAAGTTAAATTCCACGCGGACGAAGTCGCGGGCTCTGCAAGTAGCATATAAAATTCCTCTATGTAGTAATCCGATGGCTGTATAGTCGGCTGTGGGCCATCTCAGAGCTAGGTCCAATTACGCAAAAGATTCTTACAATCTAAATTGATTCATAATTGAATGGACGCCAATTATTTTTAACGATTTTTATAACGAAATAAAATTTAGTGTGCGGCACCACGGCCGGGGAGTATGGACAGCTTATTGTTATTGATTTTGATATATTATTGTCATTTTAGTTCAATTATTTGTGGATATCCACCGGTAAGACACTGTGAGACTTGTTATTTATTTTTAAGGCCACACACTCCCACCACTTACTCCTGTAAGCCAGGAGCGACAGTGTCCAATGATGACGCCGAGGATTTGACTCTCGACGTGTCCCGGGGGCAAGATAAATAGTCTTGGTACCCGCTCGAATTCAGAGAATACTTAAGAGATAAATATAAAAATGTCGCCAGACTGACACACCAACTGCAACGCAAAGCGTGTACTATGGGTACCGTACAACGGACTGGGGGCGATCCCAGTGACACCCAGACCTGGGCAAATTACGAAAAGGCCATTTCAGAAATTTACCTGACGGGAATCGAACCCGCCAAGCTATGAAGTCACTGGCAGATCCTACTAATATTAATAATGTGAAAGTTTGTGAGTGTGGATGTATGTATGTATGTATGTTTGTTACTCCTTCACGCAAAAACTACTGAACGGATTTGGATGAAATTTGGAACACAGATAGTTTATAACCGGGATTAACATATAGGATACTTTTTATCCCGATAATCCCCAAATTTTTGTTACGTTAAATACTACGCGGACGAAGTCGGGGGGCACAGCTAGTTTATCATGAAACCCTTGACATTACCGAACGCTTTTCGATTTCATTGCAATCATTACAATGATTTTTAACAGTTTCTACCTATGTCGGTAGCAGGTGCTACCTATGAAAACATATACAGGTCGAAACAGAAAGGGTATACTTTTTTTCAAAACTTAACTTTGTAATTCTAAAACTATCAACTTTGAAGAAAACTTGACAAACAAAAGGCGTTATAGGGATACAGCTGTTGACAGATTTCACAAGTCTACAAAACCTTTAGTACTTCAACTATCCCACAAAGCCGATAGTTTTAGATTTTCAAAGTAAAGTTGCAACAAAAATAGTATACCCTTTCTGTTTCACCTAGTATAATTATGATTTTTCACATGTATCTACGGTTCCATTTACATAGATAACGCAAGTATCACGACTTGTATTAAAACCAACCGTGCCGAATTTTTATCACCTACTGTGACGTCATTAGTGACGGGAAATCCAAACCGATTCAAAGACACCGATGCCGCCGATGCCCTCCGCCCGCTACGATTCTCTCAAGTGATTATCTCGCTCATACTCATATTTTTTATATCTGTAGTCGCGTGAACTGCAAGTTAACGGCGACCAACCTCGACGCTTGGTCGGGGTTTCGGACACGCGAAGTACATGCATTTGCGTTATCTATGTAAATCTATATCTGTGGTTCCATCACTACTACAGACTGATGATCAATTCGTATCATAGATAGGTGATGAAGTACAATCGGGTAGCGTGTTGCTGCCAGCGTCGAGGCGCGGCCGGTACCTCGCGAACATCGCGAGGAGACAAGCTGTAGTAAGTAGAGTAGAGTTATTATAAACCGCAACTTATCTAAATATATATAACTCAAAGGTGACTGACTGACTGACTGACATAGTGATCTATCAACGCACAGCCCAAACCACTGGACGGATCGGGCTGAAATTTGGCATGCTGGTAGATGTTATGACGTAGGCATCCGCTAAGAAAGGATTTTGATTAATTCTACCCCCAAGGGGATGAATAATCCCGAAATTTTTGTTAAGTTAAATTACACGCGGACGAAGTCGCTGGCACAGCTAGTTATACATATAAACCTTCCTCTTGAATCACTCTATCTATTAAAAAAACCGCATCAAAATTCGTTGCGTAGTTTTAAAGATCTAAGCATACATAGGGACTGACGACGGCGGGAAGCGACTTTGTTTTATACTATGTAGTGATAAATAAATAACGCCAGACTGACACTCCAACTGTACGGTCCCAAACTAAGCAACGCTTGTACTATGGGTACCGTACAATGGACTGGGGGCGATCCCGGTGACACACAGACCAGGGCGAATTACGAAATTAGCCCCGCCGGGAACCGAAGTTGTAACCACCCGGTGTAGTTTAACGAGCGGCCTACTAAACCACTGTGCCATGCTGTCGTTGTTATAAGATGCTTCTTTATATGCTACGTTATCAGTAGTGTTTACAATGTACTAGCGCGTACTACTTCAAGGAAGGAAAACGTCGCGAGGAAACCTGCATGTCTTTCAAAAGACGTGTACCTACATTCTCCAGCCCGCGCAGTGTACACATGGTGTCCAAGCGTTAGGATTTATTTATTTTGTCGATTCATTGTTATTTTTTGTAGGACGGTACCGGTGTTCATTTCAACAAAGATGCTGACAGGGTAAGGTATATTTTTATTTGCCATTAAGTAGAATCATATTTGGCATTCTTTCAAGTTTAACTACATGTCCTTTGACTTCGGGCGAAATATTTTACTTCTCAAACACATTGATGGACTTTGTCCAATGATAGACCTATCGATGTCCCTACATCTCGCAACTTATATCTTGTATTTAACCAAGACAATGTACCTTCGGGTATATCAACGGACACGCTGTAATTATTTGGTGGACATCAATATCATGTAGGTACCTTATCTGAAAAGGAAGAAAAAACCCTCATTAAATTGCTCTTCCTAGCGGTGATAGCTCAGTTGTCAAACGCACGCTTTAGTACATATGTTAGGCATGTTTGAACCCTGGCTCGCATCCCTGGGATTTCAACCAAGTTCACCATTTGCGGGGAATGATGAAGGAAAACATCGTTAGGAAACATACAAGTCGCGCTGTTCACTGGTCACTCCGGAGCGGTTGCGGCGGGCGCACACGCGGCGCCTGCTCGCGGCCCCGCCGGTGCGCACGCGCACCGCGCAGTATGTCCCGACAGCCCAGGCCGTACATCTACTCAACGCTTTGATTGCGAACCAACCAGACGTTGATATATTCAACATGAAATTACACATGTTTTAAATGACTGCATTAGATTTTTAAGTACCTAAATATAAGCCCCTGTACCTTATTAGCTTGTTGTGCGTCTTGGCATTGCTGTAAGCACAACAAGCATTATATAATAAATATATAAATAATTAAGTCTTTAAAAGTGTGACTCGCTAACAGAATAAGAAATATTAGTGCACTACTGTGTACTATGCCTACCCCCTTTGGAATAAACCGGCGTTATGATGCTTTGTAAAACTCCAGATGAACGCAGACGCCAAGAAGAAAGTGGATGTCCTCTCCGAAGAGCTACTTCCGTACATAATAGCTGAACAGGAGCGGCGTACGACTCTCTACAAGCGCGTCATGACAGCCATACAGAACGGGGAGAAAGGGGTCACGATTGCCGAGATCAGGAACAAATCACCCGCAATCATCAGAAAAGGTAGGCAACTATATCGATAGACATACCTACCCACTGATGGTCTTAAACTAATCAACGCTCGTACTGGGTATAAAATGGCTTGAGCGCGATCCCAATAACACCCAGACAAAATTCTTCCCAGATCAAAAACGACTTAATACCAAGGTCAAAAACGACTTGCTTCCCAGGTCAAAAACGACTTGCTTCCCAGGTCAAAAACGACTTACTATCAAGGTCAAAAATGATTTCTTCCCATGTCAAAAACGACTTGCTTCCCAGGTCAAAAACGACTTACTATCAAGGTCAAAAATGATTTCTTCCCAGGTCAAAAACGACTTAATACCAAGGTCAAAAATGATTTCTTCCCAGGTCAAAAACGACTTGCTTCCCAGGTCAAAAACGACTTACTATCAAGGTCAAAAATGATTTCTTCCCATGTCAAAAACGACTTGCTTCCCAGGTCAAAAACGACTTACTATCAAGGTCAAAAATGATTTCTTCCCAGGTCAAAAACGACTTAATACCAAGGTCAAAAATGATTTCTTCCCAGGTCAAAAACGACTTGCTTCCCAGGTCAAAAACGACTTACTATCAAGGTCAAAAATGATTTCTTCCCAGGTCAAAAACGACTTGCTTCCCAGGTCAAAAACGACTTACTACCTAGGAAAAAAACGACTTACAACCCAGGTCAAAAACGACTTGCTCCCCAGGTCTCTTGTACCGCTGCCCCACCAACCGGCCCCCGAAGGAGCCCGACGGCTCGGGTGTGATAATGTGCGAAGACGGCATCGAACCCTCACCCATCATGTACGACTCCTGCCTCAACGCGGAGGACAAGGAGTTGTTCCTCGCCGACAATAAATACTTCTTTTGTAACCGTAAGTAACGACAAAAGTAACAATTTCATCGACACAAGGAAAATTCGTCTTTATCCCCTTCTGGATTAAGCATTTTTTCAAATAATAAGCATGTCAAGAATCATTCTGTAACTTGAATCGTTGTTTTGTTGAGGCTATCCAACACAGGCGCATACAAATTGTATTTTTTTACATAGTTTCCTTATGTCTTCTTACTTATAATAGGATCAGAACGCGACCTCGACTGAGAAGGTCCGGCAAGAAACTCATAGGTCTTGTCTTGTTTAAAGGGCCAGTTGCTTAAATTTATAGCTATAATAATAATAATAAATATCGCCAGACGTAGGTCATACCACCTTTATGGTAGGTTCGTAGACATACCAACTTTATGGTCCCAAACTAAGCAATGCTTGTACTATGGGTACCGTACAATGGACTGGGGGCGATCCCGGTGACACCCAGACCGGGGTAAATTACGAAAAGGCCATTTCCGAAATTTACCCAGACGGGAATCGAACCCGCAACCACCCGTTGCAGTGAGCCGAGCGGCCTACACTCGAACCACTGCGCCAAGCGGTCGCCAAATACTGCTATATCATTAAATACGGCTTAAGAGAAATGATCAAATTCGAAATTTTCTGCCAGAGACACTATGGCCCAAATCCTCGCATTGACCATATATCTGTCTATCATTAATACCTACCTATGCTGAAGAAGTTAATTTGTACTACTTAACTGGCATTTACAGCTCGAGGGGGCGTCCATTAATTACGTGAGGCATTTTTGAGAAATTTTCGACCCTCCCCCCAGGGGCCATATCGTAAGATCTTCTTCAACTCCCATTGAGAACAAAAATAAAAGGGAAACCCTAAAGGCCATCCTTGCAACTTCCCGCTAATTCGCTGCTCTGCGCGGTTCGGACGAACACGACAAACACTATTGTCTCAGATTTGGCCATATTTTATTCTAGAAATATTTTTTCACGCAACTTTACACCGTCTACTGGTAGAAAAATAATTACGTGATTGAAATAAAACTATATTTACGGATTATATCGCGTTTATTTACTTTTATATGTTCCCGACGTTTCGGTTACTATACAGCAACCGTGGTCACCGGGGCACTTACGTGTAGACGTCCTGATGTCAAAATTTTGTTGGTGTTTTCGGTCCGATCCACGCAGAAAGTGCTCACAGTGTCTCGAGGCAAGACCTCGGTACCGAGTTTTTTTTTTTATACTATGACATCAGGACGTCTAACACCTCAGTGCCCCTGTAACCACGGTTGCTGTAAAGCAATCGAAACGTCGGGAGCATATAAAAGTAAATAAACGCGATATAATCCGTTTTATTTCAATATGTAGTATTCGCGTAAATACAAGAAAACAATTACGTGATATTTGCCAAGACCCCCCTTCCCCCCCAAGTGAGATTTGGGAAGATTTAGCGTGGTCCCCTGCCCCCCTTGAACACCTTACACAATTAATGGACGCTCCCGGACTAGACCACACCAATCCCCTGTAGTACCTACAGGTAGAAACATGTATAGATACTACACCTTTCAACAAAGTATCTTCATCTTCCCAAATCTGAAGGCACAGGGTTTACATTGGAACCGAAATTCTATCACCGACATGTGGTTGCTTCTCTGCTTCACTCCTCGGAGAAGATCAGCGTCATGGGATCATCTCTTTATCCAGGTCACAAGATCGAGGGTCCAGACCTTCCCCGCAACGGCAGCACAGTCATAGCCTGCTCTCCCACCGAGCGAACTTCCCTGAACTACACTAGCCTGAAGTGCGCGCTGGAAGACACTGCTGACGTGGTAGTCCACTACCGCTACTACCCCGACAGGGTAGGAATTTACACTCATAATTATATAGCAGTGATAGCCGATTGGTTAAGCACGCGTCTTGCGGACACCAGGTTCTGGCTTCAAACCCCGGCCCGCACTTCTGGGTTTTTTTAAAATCTATGTGCTAAATATCTAAACAATTTTCGAAAGACATGTGAAATCCGCCACCCCGCACTGGGCCAGCGTGGTGGATTACGGCCTGAATCCCCCTCGTAGTGTGGGGAGGCCCGTGCCTAAGAGTGGGACGTCAAAAAGGCTAAATTATTCAATTTAATTTTTATTAATAAGTAATTCATAATTCATTCGTACTGACGCAATAGGTAATTGTATTGACATATGTACTTACACTCTTTCAATTCATGGCGGTAGAAACAAGCGGGATTAATAATATAATTACAAAGGAATATTAATGTAAATATGATAATAGCTCCAGTGTGTCGCCTTTTAAGAGGTCCTAATGTTTATTTGATACTAGCGGCCCGCCCCGGCTTCGCACGGGTACATTGCGGTTACATTATTCGAGTTTTAGTAAGGATCCCTAATTTTTTTGAAAATATATTATAGCCTATGTCACCCGGGGATAGTGTAGCTTCCCAACAGTGAAATAATTTTTCAAATCGGTTCAGTAGTTTCGGAGCCTATCAAACAAACAAAGTTCTCCTCTTTATAATATTAGTATGATAATCTATGCATAATTTTTCCAGACTTATAAGTACGTGACGGAATTGGACCCGGACCGCGAGATGTGTGACCACTGGAGTCCGTGCCAGATCGGGTACATCTACAGCCTCCCCTCCCCGGACACCGCCACCCCCGCCAACGAGATCTGGCGTGAGTACATACTGAATATACTTCTCAATACGCAATACATCAAAACTGACGTCTTGCGCACCTGAATATTCAAAACTGACGTATTGCGCATTTGAATACGTCAAAACTGACGTATTGCGCATCTGAATACATCAGTTTTTAAATAATTAGTTGACAGAGTTGGGCCTGTCTTCAATCAGCTGTGTTCTAACAGTTCTGTGGCAATCAGCCTGCATTTATTTTGTCTCCATTACTTGGCATTACATTTGCCGGCTTCACTCTATAGTTCTATCGCCTCTACGTTATTCATCTCGTCTGCGAGTAAGTAGTACACAGTACACAGTTAAATGATCTCTGCCGCCGCCGATTATGCCGCGGCATGTGTTGCTGGACCCCCCCGACCCACTCACCGCTCTCCTAGACTCAGATGTCGAGGAGAACGACACACGCACACTCCCCACCAGACACCGACCTCGCCGGCGAGGTCGACGAACCCCCGCTTCCGCTAGGTGCGTCTACTTACCTAGACGCACCTTGGCACCCGACAAGCCCGCTGAGTTTCTTGCCGGATCTTCTCAGTCGAGGTCGCGTTCCGATCCGGTGGTAGATTTACCCTCGCCACCTCTCCTGGCAGTGGCCCAACCCGAGGTCGTGTCCCTTGTGGCGCCCTTGAGCTAGCTGCCCCCCTGCCCCTCTGGCTGGAGCGCACTTGCGCTCGCCCTCTGTCCGGGTGAAGTTGTTATGGCCACTCTGGCCAACAACATATAGTCCAGATCAAAAAAAAAGTTAAATTATCCAACTATTTGCTTTTTCTTATAGATGATTACGGTAAGCGTTGACATCCTACTAATATTATAAATGCGAAAGTCTGTGAGTGTGGATGTATGTTTGTTACTCTTTCACGCAAAAACTACTGAACGGATTTGGATGAAATTTGGAACACAGATAGTTTATAACCTGGATTAACACATAGAATACTTTACTTAAGTCTAAGCGGACGAAGTCGCTGGCAGCAACTAGTTCAGATTATAAAAAAGGGCTCCGATGGTGTTGTCGAATAACTATTATAAAAGATGTGGAATGATCTCCATCGCTAAAATATTTCCTTCGCTTTACAAAATGGGGTTCTTCAAAAGGCTAGTCCACAAGTCTCTAAAAGATCGGCACAGCATCTGTTGCTCTTAATTTGCAAATTTCCTGGGCAATGATCACCTCTTATCGTCAGATGGACCTTAACCAGCATGCCTATGAAGGCTATAATAAACAATAATTATAAAATCGCATAGCAGTGATAGCCGATTGGTTAGGCACGCGTCTTGCGGGCACCAGGTCCTGGGTTCAAACCCTGGCTTGCACCTCTAGGTTTTTCGAAATCTTCGTAATCATTTCTATATGATTATCTTTTGCTTACGGTGATGGAAAACATCGTGAGGTAACCTGCATGGCTCAGAAGATCTAACTAATCTAATTTTCGAAAGACATGTGAAATCCGTTAACCCGCACTGGGTCAGCGTGGTGGATTACGGCCTGAATCCCCTCGTGTTGAGGGAAGGCCCGTGCCCAGGAGTGGGCTTAATTATTATTATAATTATTTTATGAAGTCGCAAAAAAGCTTGACCTACAACATACAAAACTAACTGAAGCATAGTAGGTATCAGACCATTTTTATCTGATAACCGACAAAACCTAGCTACCCAAAAATACATATAATTTCCTTATTGAAATGGCTACGGAACTGTTCATTGTGCAAGGCCCGACATGCCCTTGGCCAGGATTTTCACAAATCCTACTACCTACCCACTTATAAGAATAATAGGTACATATGCTTGATGGTTATTATAATATTTCATTTTATTTTTATTTTCCAGAGGAAAGTATGTAAGGCTATGCTTGGACTGACACGGCAGCGGTGGCGCTCAGTTCAATGTACAAATTGCCGTTCTTCCGCCAAATTGTGTACTTAATAATCCCTACCCTTCGTTTACACTCACTGACGCAATGACTTACATCGATTAATGTAGCTGTATCAGTTATTTGACATCTGTCTGTTATTAATAATATCAATAACAATCTTCTGTCTCACACCCCATTAAGTCGACAACGTGCGAGCGATGGCTTTGGTATTGCAAGCATCTACAGGGTACGGGTAACTGCTTAACATCAGGCGGGCCGCACGCTTATTTGCCGACATATTATACATAAATGTATAAATTATTAGTATAATCTATATAAAAACAAATAAAATAATAATTCAATATAAGTAGTATCGTCAGTGTAAACGAAGGGTAGTGGATTTTTACACTCGTCGCCACCGCATCTGTGTATCGGATTCTTAAATTGTTACTTTTATAATTTTTTCCAATAAATCAAACTATTATTTTTTAATATTCCAGAGTTTGAAGGTAAATACAACGTTATTCTAATAAAATAAACCTGAGTTACTACATTTCATTAAATCAATAATTCTAATCTGTTCACTTTAATATTTTTACAGATGTTGAAAGTAAGATAAATTATCTATGCATACTTAAAACATAATTCGTATTCGTAAAACATAATAAAACATAAAAAAAACTAATATTTCTATAACATCTCTTTCAGAGGATGGTAATGATTTTTTTTATAATATTACTAGCTGTACCCTGCGCGCGTTGCTACGCTGTCAAAGATTGGTCGAACCAACTCAGAAACCTTTGTAAGCTCGTGCACAACACTTTGCTGAAGATCATGACATGATCAAATGCATAGTTTACGATTCTATAAGGGACATACGGACAAACATTCATTTATGTATATTGTATAGATAGATAGATTATTAACGTTATGCTGTCTATCCCGGCTATAACAGTTGTTAAGCCATGTCGGAGGCTTTCGCGCGTCCTGAAAAGTCTGATATCAGAGACTGCCTCAAGCCCATGCTATAAGATGATACCAACACAAGACAACATTTTTCAAAGTTTGTCATTTCTTAATGCAATGTATATTTAAGCGTGCACTGTGAGACCTCACAGTAATGTTTGTGAATACGCTTAATTGTTTGAAGGTCTATTTTAAATAATAATTTTATTCACAGAAATAATAGCAGGTAAGTTTTGTCAATGTTGTTCTTACAAATTACTGAGAGATTTCACCGGTAACAAAGTAGAACGTATTACAATTTTTTTATATAACAAAGTTGGTAAACAAGTTTTCAACTCGCCTGATGTTAAGCAGTTACCGTAGTCCATAGATTCTTGCAATACCAAAAGCACTGTTCGCACTTTGCTGACCTGAATGGGAGTGGCACACAGAGAGAGTATAAGAAGGAGGGGGGTTCGCTTCAGACTATCTCACTCATAGCACGAAAGTTAGCTATGAAAGGCACGTTATGCCTATATTCTGTGAGAGGTTGGTGCTACCCCAGTCAATCGGCTATTGCTTTTATTGACGTATTAATTAACTAGTATTGATTAAATGGCAATGTTAAATCCTTTGCTGATTATTTATTTCCGTTCCAGCTATTCCGGGTAAGGATCGTGGCTTTATATAAAGATGATTAATAATCACAGGAAGGGACTTAGCATATATTAATAAACGGTTTAGCAAATAGTAGCGATCTGACATTCACGACGTCGACACATAGATGGCGCTGAATGCGACGCCTCAATACAATATGCGATTCTTCATATAAAACCTGAATCACGATATTACAGTTCACAAGTATTGTGACTATAAATAAAATACATCGACTACATCCATTGGGGCACACAGCCGCCAGGCGAAACAATCTTCCCTTTTTATCTAAAAATCAATGTGCGAATTTTATTTCCAACAAAGATTATTACTTACTGAACGGTGAAAGAAAATATCGCGAGGCAACCTGCATGTCCTCCAAAAGACGCGTTACTTTTACTCTGTACGACAGACGACTGCTTGGCGCAGTGGTTCGAGCGCAGGCCGCCCGGTTCACTGCACATGGTGGTTGCGGGTTTGATTCCCACCGGGGAAAATTTCGGCTTTTTCGTAATTTGTCCCGGTCTGGGTGTCATCGGTATCGCTCCCAGTCTATTACGGTACCCATAGTACAAGCGTCGCTTAGTTTGGGACCGTACAGTTGGTGTGTCAGTCTGGCGATGTTTATTTTTAACCCCCGACAAAAAAGAGGAGTGTTATAAGTTTAACATGGGTATTTGTGTATCTGTGTGTCTGTCTGTGGCATTGTAGCGTCCAAGCGGATGAACCGATTTCAATTTAGTATTTTTTTGTTAAATAGGTATTCTGATCGAGAGTGTTCTTAGCTATGTTTCATGAAAATCGGTTCACACGTTTGAAAATTATCAACTCTTTTGTAGTTTAAAAGTGGTCGCATCGGGGGTTTGCTAAATTTTAAATTTCAGTTATATTTATTGTTATACTGGTGCGATGGTGATGGTAATGGAGACAGTTGATTGTCGGCAGAGGACAGTCTCATTGAGTTCGTCACTGTGGGCGACAACTACATGACGAGCCGCCGCAAGATCCAGATTCCTGAAGGTTATGTGTACAACGGCACCGGGAAGTATCTCACTGACGATGGGGAGAAACTGGTTGGTGGTCTTTCAACAAGATATTTATCAACCGAGATAGCAGTGGCCAGTGATAGCCGATTGGTTAAGCACACGTCTTGCATGAACAAAGTCTTGGGGGCAAAACCTCTGAGGTTTTCGAAATCGAAATCTATGTGCGAATCATTATTCAATATGATTGTCACTCGCTTACGGTGAAGGAAAACATCGTGAGGAAACCTTAGAAAGTCCTACCAATTTAAAGTTTACTCTCAATGTGATTCACACTCGACTCGATTCAAACTCTTCAAAACTGACGTATCACGTATCTGAATAGGTGCGTTAGTTTTGACAGATACTACAGTTTTGTGACGGCTGAGTCAATCAGGCCCCACTTTGCGGCGATCTATATATATAACTCAAAGGTGACTGACTGACTGACTGACTGACATAGTGATCTATCAACGCACAGCCCAAACCACTGGACGGATCGGGCTGATATTTGGCATGCAGGTAGATGTTATGAAAGCATCCGCTAAGAAAGGATTTTGATTAATTCTACCCCCAAGGGGATAAAATAGGGGATGAAAGTTTGTATGAAACTTTGTCAATTTCAAAACCGAGCGGGCTGAGACTTCGCATGCATAAAGCTACTACGACGTAGACATCCCCTTAGAAAGGATTTTGATTAATTCCACCCCAAAGGGATAAAATAGGGAAAAAAACTTTGCAAAAATTATAAACCGAGCGGGATAAGACTTTGCATGCATAAAGCTACTATGACGTAGACATCCCCTAAGAAAGGATTTTGATTAATTCCACCCCCAAGGGGATAAAATAGGGGATGAAAGTTTGTATGAAACTTTGTCAATTTTAAACCGATCGGGCTGATACTTTGCATGTCTCCCATTATTGAAATTATTATTATTGATGTTTGTGATTATTATTAATTTTTATTTTTTTTCATTATTTGTCTTTTAATTCAACAATACAATTTAATGGGATAATCGGTTTAAAGCCAGCATGATTATGATCAAAATAAAATTTAATTGAATAGAGTATGTAATTTAATATTATTATTTTTTTTAATTTGCACGCCGAAATTAAAGGCAGAATAAGAGAACAATTTTGTACATTTTACCAACCTTCTGTACCTTATTTATGCAAATAAACGATTATTATTATTATTATTATTATGCATAAAGCTACTATGACGTAGACATCCCCTAAGAAAGGATCAAAATCCCACGCGGACGTCGCGGGCTCAGCTAGTCTATATATATAAATGAATCTCTATTTCCTTGGTCATCGCATCACGCGTGAACGGATGGAACGATTTCGCTAATTATTTTTTTGTTGTGTTTATTATTGTTAGGAGCAGCCCCCCTAGCCAAGTGTGTTCGTGTACAAGCGTTTCTACAAAACGCTACGCTTCAATGTATGGAAATGACATTACAAGTCGATAAGTAGATCACGTGACTTATGTCATCTCCATATATGAAGCGTAGCGACTTGTAAAAACGAATGTAGACGAATACACTTGGCTAGAGGGGCAGGTTCTTATGAAAGAAAAAAATAAGAAAGTTGAGCGGAACAATTCCAATTCAATATTCAAAGTTAAGACAGGACAACGTCTGTCGGGTCAGCTAGTTCATTATACAAACAATGATTTGAACGACAACATTTCTCGCAAATCATTTGCAATATATTATGCGTAACTTTACTTGCCATTTAATTGCTTTATATTGTTTCAGAAACGCTACTGCATTGTCCCTATGGTAAGTCCAACTAATTAATTAGTGGATTTGAAAATACCTACCGAAATAATAATGAAATTCATTCATTTATTTAGCACGGAAGGCGTTACACCCAAGCAATTATCTTCTTATCCTCCTCTGTTTTATTTATTATCATTTTGGTTTGAAACATTTAAAATGATGTAAAGTATGAGTAAATCCGAGTAAGATTTGATTACTTTTTAGTGACAATGGTGTTGCCTGTTCACATTCTGTTTCTGTTCCTGAGAATGTACACCATCTTTTATTATATATATTACTTAAAAAGAGTAATTATTGTGATTTCTCGGCGGCTCTTCGCAGTGGAAGCGGCATTCAGAGCCGGCGGTAGATACTGACTGTTCATAAATGCCTTGTTGGCGTACATTAATAGCAACAATTTTGAGTTGAGTTAAAGTACTAAGTCATGTAATTATTCTTATTCATTTCAGGATAATCCCAATACCACTGAAGTTAGTAAATCAATTCATTTTTATACATATTCAACTTGCGACTTACTTCATATTTTCTTTAAATATGGCGCACCAAGTTTAAAAAATTAATTAAGTACTATACAACGCCAAAAACTAACCGTCCACTTTGGAATACCAAAATGGAGGCCCGTTACATAATTATATCTTTAGTATGGTTTGTGTCTAATAATAATATATAAATATATAATAATAAACTAAGCAACGCTTGTACTATGGGTACCGTACAATGGCCTGGGGACGATCCTATTGACACCCAGACCTGGGTAAATTACGAAAAGGCCGTTTTCCAAATTTGCTCCGGCGAGAATCGAGCCCGCAACCACCATGTGCAGTGAGCCGAGCGGCCTGCGCTCGAACCACTGCGCCAAGCGGCCGTCAAGTCGAATGATTCTTCCACATAATACTTACTATCATATTTTAAAAACTACCTTCACTTTTCTAATTCATTTTACATCGTTCTCCAACTCGCAGTGGTATTTTAAATCATACGAATCGATATCTGAAACGGATTCGAAAACTTTAAAGGTTTTTTTTTAATAATATGATACAATTAATACAATTGCAGTGCTACCCGGTAAGTAATAAGGTTTTATTTGATATAACAAGATCGGCAAACAACCGTACGAACCCCCGTGTGTTAAGCAGTTACCGTAGCCTAAAGATGAAGGAAAGAAAAAAGCTTTATTGCAACAAGCCCACAAGAAGAGCTCCAAAAAAAAATCGTGAGGAAATTAAAAACAAAACATAGGTTAGATTATGATGATGATTAGATGCTTGCAACACCAAAGTCATCGCACGCACGCTACCGACCTGAAAGGGGGATCATTCATCGTACCAAATACAGCTATAAAAGTTACTTGCCTTTCGAAAATTGGTTACATTTCCTAAGACATGCAGGTTTCCTCACGATGTTTTCCTTCACCGCAAGCGGGTGATAATCATATAGAAATTATGATACGCACATAGATCGAAAACCCAAACATGCGAGCCGGGGTTTGAATCCAGGACCTGGTTCCCGCAAGACGCGTGCTTAACCAATCGGCTTTCACTGCATATACTAGGTGAAACAGAAAGGGTATATTATTTTTTATGTAACTTTACTTTGTAAATCAGACAGTTGAAGTACTAAAGGGTTCGTAGACTTATGAAATCTGTATCCCTATAACACCTTTTGTTTTTCAAGTTTCCTCCAAAGCTGTTAGTTTTAGAATAACAAAGTTAAGTGTTGGAAAGAAAACGTATAAGTACCCTTTCTGTTTCAACCTGTCGATACAATTACTATTTATATATTTAGACAGCTCTAATTAACCTTGTTGATGCCCTTGCTTTATTACCCTTCGTTTACACTGACGCAATTTGAATTGGAATCGTCAGTGTAAACGAAGGGTAACTTCACCATGCTAGGACAACATCGAGGCGTGGCACACGTATTTTGGGCACCAGCATGTGCGTGTTGCTCTGAAGTTCTCCCCGCTGAGGCCTGACGACGTGGGCTCCTACTACCTGCGGTTCGAGCCCGTTTTGAGGAACGGGAACAAGGCCATCCAGTTCATCAAGTTCATTACCCTGCGTACGTATCTAGGGGCCGTATTAATAATAATAGTCCGTCCTGCAAAAAGCAGAAATTCTGAACACGTGCAAATAGCCAGGAAATTCCTTCAGGCAGATCAAGACAAGATTACCAATACACAACGCACAGATACCACACCGCTCAGACACACCACTTCACAGACTCCCCAACTAAGCAGGCAGACCCCTACCACAGAAGAAATAAGCGCTCAACCTGAATCTCAACCAACAACACTAATAAATACTACATACCCTGGTGTACACTTGGCTTAGGCCCGTGGTCACCAGTAAACCGGTATAAAAGCCGAGGAAAAATTGCACCCAAATATAATAATAACAATTTATTTGCACGGAATGTGGGTATTTTTTACAAAGGTGTTGACAATATAAAATGAATCCCTGTACACTCTGCCATCAAGGGTATGCAAACATAATAGACTTATACTACTTAAAGCTAACCATTAAAAACTAGTATCATTTAGAAAGTCTAATACTGAGTAATATCACCTTTCCAATAACCTTTTGGGGTCGCTCTATATGTCCCATCATTTGCAGCGGTTGACCTCAACATGTGCCTGACATGACAATAAACATCTCACAAAGGGCCTCAACATGTTGGACCCATGTCCCCATGCAAGCCTTCCAAAGGACCGGGCAGAGCCCGTGATACAGAGAGACATAATAATAAGTATCGCCAGACCGAGACACCAACGCTTGTACTATGGGTACCGTACAATGGACTGGGGGCGTCGCGTCGCTTAGTTTGAGACCGTACAGTTGGTGTGTCAGTCTGGCGATATTTATCCACGCGGACGCAGGCGTAAGCAGAAGAAGCTGTTGCTTTATAACTTTGGTCGGTGACAGACGTCGGGATGACCCGCTTCCGGCCGGTGAACCTGGAGCTGATGCCGGGCCAGCATGGCAACACCACGGCGCTCCCGTACCGCTGCAGCAAGTGTATCGTGCGGGGGATCACCCTGCGCGCTGATGATGGAAGCGTTCAGAACCTGGATCACACGCAGTACCGCGTCAAGAAGTACACGGACGAGTCAGTATCGAAATATTTGGGACACAATGTGGGGTCTGACAAAGAATTGATTTGGGCTATTTTGTTGTCACGTCGAACTTATTGTCCGTAATAATCATCATTTTAGCCCTTTTTGACATCCCATTCCTGGGCACGGGCCTCCCCTCAACACGAGGGTGATTCAGGCCGTAATCCACCACGCTGGCCCAGTGCGGGTTGGCGGATTTCACATGTCTTTCGAAAATTGGTTAAATCTTCTAAGACATGCAGGTTTCCTCACGATGTTTTCGTTTACCGTAATTGTCCGTAAACAAAAGTTTTAATTACTTACCTTGCTACAATAGAATGGGCACCGTGTCAGATAAATCTGACAATGTCAGATAATCCAATAAAAAGCTGTACCACGTTGACTTAACGTTAATATTTTCTATTATTTACTAATTCCAGGAAAGGAAAAGAGTGAGTATTAAACATAGCAAGTTATTAAACCGTTTAAGAAATTGTAACCCGACTTTGGAAAAGAAATAAAAGAAAACGTTGCCATATTTATATTATTATTTAGACAAAATGGAACCAACCCACACACACTTCTGCAAACTAAAACCGATCTAGTGCTACTGACACAAGGTCGGTTTTGGTCTACAGCAGTGCATATGGGTTAATACCGTTCTGCAAAACGATATCCATTTATGGATTCAGAATTTTCTCCACTTTCATTTGACATCCCACTCCATATGCATCCAGTAAATAAAGTCTTTGCTATCTCAGCTATAGTTAATAGTACATTGTTACACGAGTGGTGAAAGTGACTTATTTTGTCCCGAGACAGGGTTTGGCGCCCGAGCGTAGCGAGGGCGCTAGTAGTTCGAGGGACAAAATAAGTCTTTCACCCGAGGTAAACACTGTGCTATTCATTACGAATACAAGGAAAGTAAAAATAAAATTAGGAATTGGCTAAAGAAATAATACAAGGAAGTATGAACAATACTCTACAACTTGAAAAAAAAAATAAAGATCAGATTGCCGCCTATTTTGTTTTTTTTCGTTGGCCAGCTGTCGCTGCTGTTGACAGCTGTTGACAGCTGTCAGTTGAAACCGATTCTCCCGGGCCGGAAAAGTATTACTTTCAACCCGCTCCTCAGGCAACTTCAGACCTACTTTCAGAGTATGAGTAATGAAAAAGCCATTTGACGACCGCTTGGCGCAGTGGTTTGAGCGTAGGCCGCTCGGCTCACTGCACATGGTGGTTGCAGGCTCGATTCTCGTCGGGGCTAATTTCGGAAATGGCCTTTTCGTAATTTGCCCTGGTCTGGGTGTCACCGGGATCGCCCCCAGTCCATTGTACGGTACCCATAGTACAAGCGATGCTTAGTTTGAAACCGCACAGTTGGTGTGTCAGTCTGACGATATTTATTTATATCCTACTAATATTATAAATGTGAAAGTTTGTGAGTGTGGATGTATGTATGTATGTATGTATGTATGTTTGTTACTCCTTCGCGCAAAAACTACTGAACGGATTTGGATGAAATTTGGATGAAATTTGGAACACAGATAGTTTATAACCGGGATTAACATATAGGATACTTTTTATCCCGATAATCCCGATTTTTTTGTTACGTTAAATACTACGCGGACGAAGTCCGTGGGCACAACTAGTTTATTATATTTTTTTATTTCTAATTTCAGGCAATCGTACATTGAGTTGGATCTGAAAGAGTTGAGACCTCGAGATTTTGGCGATTATTTCGTAATAATACAAAACGAAGACAATGGTGAAGAAAGAATCAAAGCAATGACTGTCACGGGTAATTCTCTCTCTTTCTAACTACGGACGTAAAAAGAGAGGGGTGATCCTTATGGCTTAGCATTGACTCAACTCTGAGACTAAACTTGAAAACACTTTAAAGAAGTGATCTTGTACTGGGATGACATTAATTTTTAAATCCGCTCTCAGATTTGAGATCGATTTATTAAAACCGGCATAAGTTTCACGCCTTGTAGCTCCAAAACGCATGAACCGATTTCTATGCAATTTGTTTGGTGCATTAGCCGGTTTCGGTGAAATGTTTCTACGCTTTGTTCGATGGAAATCGATTAAGCCGTTTTCAAGATACACACGATATTAAATTCTCTATTTTTTTTTCAGCGCCCGGTATGTCTACTTACTATATTCTGATATTCATACTAATATTATAAAGAGGAAAACTTTGTTTGTTTGATTGTAATGAATAGGCTCCGAAACTACTGAACCGATTTGAAAAATTATTTCACTGTTGGGAAGCTACACTATCCCCGGGTGACATAGGCTAAAATATATTAAAAAAAAAATTTGGGATCCTTACTAAAACTCGAATGATGTAACCGCAATGTACCCGTGCGAAGCCGGGGCGGGCCGCTAGTATATAAAATTTATTATCCATATCAACGTTTTATATCCTATTATATATTTCTCAAGTCTTTTTATCAGAAATGTGAAATACTTTGTATAATACCTACAATCCTACATTACATTATTTATGTGTTGAAGATGATTAGCACAGACATGAAAGGTGCGAGCTGGGAATCGAAGCTGCGCCTTCTAGTTCCCGAAGCGTTTCATCAACATTCGTTATCAAAAGAGTAATGACAAAATAATTAATTATGTACACCTTTCTTTGCAGAAAAAGGTAATATCATTGAACATTGTTGTTTTTAATATAAGTACTAGCTGACCCGACAGACGTTGTCCTGTCTTTTAGGGGTATGAAAACTAGATAGTAGTCGATTCTCAGACCAACTGAATATGCATATAAAATTTCATAAAAATCAGTCAAGCCGTTTCGGAGCAGTTTGGTAACTAACACTATGACACGAGAATTTAGTATTTAAGATTAGGTATATCAATGTGCGAATCATAATTTCTATATGATTATCACTTGCTTACGGTGAAGGAAAACATCGTGAGGAAACCTGCATGTCTTAGAAGATCTAACCAATTTTCGAAAGACATGTGAAATCCGCCAACCCGCACTGGGCCAGCGTGGTGGATAATGGCTTGAATCCCCCTCGTGTTGAGGGGAGGCCCGTGCCCAGCAGTGGGACGTCAAAAGGGCTTAATTATTTATTTTTATTTGGGTACATCAAAGGTCGGCGAACAAGCGTACGACCTGCAATGTTAAGCTGTTACCGTATCCTCTAGATGCTTGCCAAATACTACCGCACAGTACCAAAGGTATTATTGATTAGACACTTTTTAATAATTATAATTAATAATGTAAAAATAACTATTTTTCAGACCACGGTAATGATTATAATTTTATTAATTACTATCTTTATTCTTTAGCTTCGCTAGCCTAGATTTTATTTTCTTATTGTCCAACTATAGCTAAGAACTATACTGAGAACATTACTCCATAAGTAAAATAAAAAAATCATCAATTTCGGTCAAGCCGTTTAGGAGAAGAGTTGCGAACACATAATGAAGACTATTTATGTAATAATAATCATGTCTTAGATAATAATCGGGTAATTTCTTAATTAATTCGAACAATGTTCTTTATTTGAACAATTAAACTGACAGCGTTTAAATTAACTTTGACAATAACAATAAGCAAACATTCCGATGACAACAAATACGTCCGTCGTGTCCGAGAGCCAAGCGCAGAGTGTCTCGTTGGCAGTTTTGCGCGCTCTTTTATGCTTTTGCACTCGGTGAGGTTATGTGGGTAGGATAATTATCTAACACATATTTATCACAAAACATTAAATAATATACTCCAATTAAATTATTTTCAGGCGATCGTAAGTATTGGAATTTTCATAATAATATGACGACCGCTTGGCGCAGTGGTTCGAGCGCAGGCCGCTCGGCTCACTGCACATGGTGGTTGCGGGTTAGATTCCAGCCGGGGCTAATTCGGAAATGACCTTCTCGTAATTTGCTCAGGTCTGGGTGTCACCGGGATCACGCCCAGTCCATTACAGTACCCATAGTACAAGCGTTGCTTCGTTAGGGACCATGCAGTTGGTGTGTCAGTCTGGCGATATTTATTTATTTATCACCATTTTCACTAAATAAGCCTGCCTGCTCATATTCTGTTGCTGTTCCTGAGAATGTACACCATCTTTAATTTATTAATTGAAAAGAGTAACCATTGTGTTTCTCGGCGGCTCTTCTCAGTGGAAGCGGCATTCCGAGCCGGCGGTAGATACTGACTGTTCACAAATGCTCTGATGGATTACATTAATAAAAACAATTTTTAGTTCGAGTTTCTTGAGTTGTACCAGAATTATTATTGAATACTGAATTTTGACCAGAATTTTGTTTCACACAACCCACACTCATCAAGTTCCAAGCCTCAACGCCCATCGCTTAACTCCACAGAAGGCATGGAAATGATTGCTACTTTCAATTCGTTTTCATTACGTGAAATTATATTTTTCTTTCACTGTTATTTCACCTGTGGTTTTTCATAGTCAATGATTTTTATTCATAGTGAATTTTCACTATGAGACGTAATCCTATGAAGTCACTGGTCGATGATTTATCATGAAAACCGCGACAGTACCGAACCGGTTTGCGATTTCATTGCAATGATTTTTATGTATATGGTGCTGTTTATTCGAACCTATCATCATCATCTGCCTAACCTTTCCCTATTATCTAGGGTCAGCGCAGTATGTCTTTTCCTTCCATTAATTCTTGCGGAAATGTTAGTTATGGAAACCTATACAATATGATTTTTCACAGCAGCGATAGCCAATTGATTAAGCACGCGTCTTGCGGGCTACCAGGTCTCGGGTTCAAACCCCGGCTCGAACCTCTGGATTTTCGAAATCTATGTCATCATCATCTGCCTTACCTTTTCCCATTATCTGGGGTCGGCGCAGTATGTCTTTTCCTTCCATACATCGCGCTTTCCCGTCATACTCACATCCACTCCAACCTCGTTCATATCCTTCTTAATACAATCCATCCATCTTTTCTTGGGCCTTCCTCTCGCACTGTATCCATCCACATTCATATTCATCACTCGTTTAGTCACATGCTTCTCATCCCTTCTCATCACGTGTCCAAACCATTCCAGCCTCCTACCTCTCACTTTATCTGTTATTGGCGCTACCCTGACACCAATTTTCGAAATCTATGTGCGTATCATAATTTATATATGATTATCACTTGCTTACGATGAAGGAAAACATCGTGAGGAAACCTGCATGTCTTAGAAGATTAAACCAATTTTCTAAATCCGCCAACCAGCACTGGGCCAGCGTGGTGGATTATGGCCTGAATCCCCCTCGTGTTGAGGGGAGGCCCGTGCCCAGGAGTGGGACGTCAAAAGGGCTAAAATTATTATTAATTAATTATATGATTTTTCACATGCTACCTGTGAAATGTTCCATCATTACTTCACAGTGATTCAAGTGCAACCGATATCGTTGTCGGCGGGGCCGGGAGAGCACTTTGATAAAACCATGATGTACGAATGCGCTACCTGTGAGCTCGATGACATTATATGCCATGGTGACAGCGTACAGCCTGCGGGAAGGATCACTCTTATCATGAACGCTAAAACTATCAACTATAACTTTCCAAGGTAAGATCTGGTGATAGGCATTGGTGGCCATCACTACATAGTATGAAACAAAGTCGCTTCCCGCTGTCTGTCTGTACATAGTGACTTAGATCTTTAAAACTACACAACGGATTTTGATGCGTTTTTTTTTATAAATAGAGTGATTCAAGAGGAAGGTTTATATGTATAATACATGCATAATATCCTAGAGAAACACTGTTAATTTTTGAGCCGTGCGAAGCCGGGCGGATCGCTAGTATATGTATAAATAAAACTTGGATCAAGGGACCAACCTTCTTTAGGTCCAAAATGTCCCTTCCGACTCGCCCTAAATTTGATTTGGTTTTACCACTTTTAGAAAATTTACACTGTCCCCAAAATTACTAACCACTTTGCCAAAATATATGCATGTCAGGGCAACCTTTAAGTAAGTCAGCACGTTGGTAAGACATATACATGTATTATACTTATAATTTTATCGGTGTATGACTTGTTGGTTGTCTAAATAAATAAATAAATAAATAAATAAATAAAATGTTCAATTTCCAAATTAGGTACCACGTCATTCGCAAAATTATTAAATTCCCATAAGGATCATTTTCCCAAAAAATAAAAAAAAACTTTCACAATATAGCCACGTTCCTAAATAAATAATAATGTCCGTTTTCCACTTTCCCAATATTTGTAATTTTTGAAACGAAGCTTCTATACGGACTTTCGGAGCGCCCGCCTGCCACCCTATCCGCGCTAAGCGTCAGTAGCGTTACACGATATATATAGGTATACAGAGTGGCAGCTGCGGCGCCCAGCGCTTTATACTATAAAGCTTCGTTTCTTTCGGGCGTCCCTAGATGGAAATGTTTTTTTTTCAATGCGTCGTGCGTTTGTTTAAGTAAGTACTTACTAAGTTTTATTTAAAAAGTACCTTTAGGGCTAAAGCCCGCGAAGTTCAAATTTTTTTGAGATTTTTTAGACAATTTTCAAAATCTGATAATAATAAAAGGCACCTTTTGTAATTCGCTACAAAGACCGTGTGCAGTGCATTTATTAATATATTCAACGTACTCTAAAACATTTCAAGAACGACAGCTATCCAGATAATCTGGCAATTTTTGTATATTTAGTGATTTACGAGTATCATATCCACCGTGATAATATTTAGAGTAAAATAAATGTATTAATAAACGCACTGCATACTGTGTTTGTCGCAAATCACAAAATGTTGTCTTAAATGTTTCAGATTTTGGATGAACTATAAAAATACTCGCAATTTTAAATTTCGCGGGCTAGACAGGCGCCTTCACCTTGAAAAAAATATCTAATTACTTTTCAGTTTTGAAGACTCGTATTCTTGCGTCTACATGGGAGTGTTCAAGGACAATGACAAATATTATCAGAAAATATTAGCAATTATTGACAGTAAGTACCTATATCTTATTCTTATACGCCTTTTATTAATAATCATGGATTAGCGGTTGTATAGTTACACCATGCTTTGTCTTCCTCTTTCGAATGTCGATTTACTGATGACAGGGAGAGATAGTTGGCTGTGTAACTATTTACCTGCTAAACGTGCTGTTTATTAATTAGGGGGTTAGAGTTAGCGGTCATTGATAATTTCTATATTTTTTTCTGTATTCGGATGTCAAATAGGTAGGTACCTGTCAAAAATGTATCGAAAAAAACTCTGTCGTCCTCATCGTATAAATGACTGGCTTCCATTTTGGTTTTCCAAAATGGCCGGTCTCATTTTTGTATTGTATTGTTATTAACTATGTTTGTTATTGCTATTTGTTACTTGACACCGGCGAAATACCTGTTAAACTGGGTGGGTCATATTTTTAAAGAAAGAATAAATATTAATGACTGCTCACACTAAGAATATCAGCGTCTTGGCTCACACACTTTGAAATGAAACCTATCTACTAATTGGCATATTAACCTTTTTTCAGACAGTTGTAAGTATTTAATATTATACTATCTGCCTTTTATACACAGGCTGTTTTTTTCAAGTGTGCGTAGATGGCCAAATGGAACTAGGTATAGGGTATAGGAAAAATAATCAAGAGTCTCTGTGCAGATTTTAATGAAAATTTTCGGTCCAGCACCGATACATTTATATATGTCGCAGCCAAATAGCTTAATTAGCCGTTCAATCAACAGCCTAGCCTCTTTACTAAACATCGCCGTTCAACTAGCGGCCACAGCCGTAGTGTCGGTTACAACCAAACACAGATATAATCTATATCTGTGGTTACAACATTTCATTTTGCTGTAGCCAAATGTCAAATACGATGTCATTATCTGTCAACAATGTAAGTCAGGACGAACTTGGCTTCTTGTTTTGAATTATCACTTGTATTTAAAAAAAAACTAGCTGCCCTGACAGACGTTGTCCTATCTTAACTTTGAATATTGAATTCGAATTGTTCCGCTCAACAGCTTGTGATCCGTTTTCTTTCATAAGAACCTTCTCCTGACAATAATAAACACAACAAAAAAAGAATTAGCGAAATCATTCCATCCGTTCACGCGTGACGTGAGGACCAAGGAAATAGAAATTCAAAATTAAATTTATTGCTTACATGCTGTATATGCCTAAACGAATTGATGCTTCTGAATATCATCAAAAAATGTATCTCTTTTTCATTTTTTCAGCACCCTGTAAGTTTTTTTTACCTATCATTTCAAAAAACAAACTCTGTTTGAGACACAATATTATTATAATACGCTGGTCAATGATTTATCATAAAAACCGTGACAATACCGAACGCTTTGCGATTTCATTGCAATGATTTTTAACAGTTTCTATCTAGGTCAGTAGCAGGTGCTCCTTATGAAAACCTATATAATATGATTTTTCACATGCTACCTGTGAAATGTTACATCACTAGCACTAACACAAGGTTGGTTTTGAGGTACATCAGGACTCAATTAGTGTTATAATTCCAGTGGTGACGATCCCGAATGTACCAGTGATCCCTTCTCCCAGCGCTGGGCAGCCGTTCCAACAGGAAATACCTTTTACCTGCCAGGGGCAGTGCGCTGTGGAGAGCGTAAGTACTTAGCGCTAGCGCACCAAGAGCGTAGCGTTTTTAAGCGAGCTTCTATACGGAAGTTCGGGGCGCTCGCCGCGCGGCCACTCTATGCGTGCTAAGCGTCAGACGTGAGTAGCGTTACACGATGACGTCAGTAGTGTTGCTGGATATATACAGGTTGAAACAGAACGGGTAAACTTTTTTTTTCAAAACTTAACTTTGTAATTCAAAATTCAGCTTTGGAGGAAACTTGAAAAACCAAACGTGTATAGGAATACAGCTGTTGACAGATTTCATAAGTCTACAAAAGCTTTAGTACTTCAACTGTCCCACAAAGCCGATAGTTTTTGATTTGCAAAGTAAAGTTGCAAAAATACTAGTACTTATACCCTTTCTGTTTCACATAGTATAGGTATTAGGTAAACAGAGTGGCAGCTGCGGCGGCCTATGCTTTATACTATAAAGCTTTGCTTCTTTCGACCGCCCTTGACGGCACTGTTTTTTTTTTCAAAATACTAGCAATGTTAGTTTATCACATTAAAAGTATTCCCGGTTGTAGAAGACTCCCAAAGGTGTATTTAAATAAACGAAAATGTGTTTGCTCAAAATCGTCTATTCGGAATTATAACCGAGCACGAAGTGACTTGCAGTTAAGTTTTTAACTGTCACAAAAAATGCACACGAATGACTTTGATTCGTTGCCTTCAAATTAATACAGGCGCTCCGCAACACCGGTTATGCTTGTGTGGGCTCACGTCAATAGTTTATTGGCCAGTATGGGAATCGAACTCGGAACCTCTCAGCTACGAGGGCTGCCTCTCTAACCACTAGGCCATTGACGCCTTGAAGGTAGTAAGTAGGTAATAGGTAACTTATACAGGGTGTAAAGGGCATCGTAACGAAAACTGATACCATGGATTCAACTCATGATTCCGGACCCCCCAGAGTTGGAATTTCCCGTCGATATTTTCATGAAATGCTAATTACAGCATTTTTAAATTGATTTTAGTTTGGTAATTTAGCGGAAAAGGGAAGATCTTCCAGCCAGGCGGGTGGTATGCCTGGCGGGGCGGCCGCTATGCCCCGCTGGTTATTCTCGGGGTCTTGTATATATAGTGACGATGCTTGCGATTCTTAATATCGTGATTCAGTTTTTCTATGAAGAATCCGTACATTGTATTGAGCCGCTGCATTTAGCGCCATCTGTCCATTTCTGTCGGCGACGTGAATGTGAGGTCGCCACAGTAACGTGCAATTGGTGTGTTAGTGTGGAGAAGCAATAGTGCCACTGACGTATATTTGACGTCCCACTCCTGGGCACGAGCCTCCCCTTCCTACGAGGGGGATTCAGGCCGTAATCCACCACTCTGACCCAGTGCAGGTTGGCGGATTTGCCGTGTCTCTCGAAAATTAGTAACATTTCCTAAGACATGCATGTTTCCTCACGATGTTTTCCTTCACCGTAAGCGAGTGATATAATCATATGGAAATTATGATTCTTACATAATTTTTAAAAATCCAGAGGTGCGAGCCGGGGTTTGAATCCAGGACCTGGTGCCCGCAAGACGCGTGCTTAAACCAATCGGCTATCACTGTTTTTTTTTATTTTGTTTTTTTTGACGATATTCCCACGTTAATTTTTTATTTGTATTTGGCAGGTACACGTCAATGGGATACACGTTCAGGCTGTCAATGCTAGACGAAACTTTGAAATCTCCGTGGCTTATTACGCGGTAAGCGATTGTTTTACAGCGACGCTCAGATCACTTGGGACTGAGCAGCTCAGCCCTCCTAGCCAAGTGGCTTTGTCTACAAGCGTTTCTACAAAACGCTACGCTTAAATGTATGGAAATGACATTACAAGTCGATAAGTAGATCACGTGACTTATGTCATTTCCATACATGAAGCGTAGCGATTTGTAGAAACGCTTGTAGACGAAGCCACTTGGCTAGGGGGGCTGATATCTACAGTCAATAATAATGACAAAGCGTAGCGTATCTTGCCCTACTAGTCCGAATTACTATATGTAACACGTGGTAATCTCAAAAAGCAACACACTGGAGCTATTATATTTACATTAATATCTACTACTCTTTGTTAAGGTGAAGGCGCCTGTCTAGCCCGCGAAATTCAAAATTTTCGAGTATTTTTATAGTTTATCCAAAATCTGAAAACATTTAAGACAACATTTTGTGATTTGCGAAAAACACAGTATGCAGTGCGTTTATTAATACATTTATTTTACTCTAAATATTATCACGGTGGATATGATACTAGTTAATCACAAAATATACAAACATTGCCAGATTATCTGGATAGCTGTCGTTCTTGAAATGTTTTAGAGTAAGTTGGATATATTAATAAATGCACTGCACACGGTCTTTGTCGGAATTACAAAATGTGCCTTTTATTATTGTCAGATTTTGAAAAAAATCTAAAAAACCTCAAAAAATTTGAACTTCGCCGGCTAGATGGGCGCTTTAGCCTTATAACAATTAAGTATTTAAGCAACTGGCGATTTAAATATAAATAATATTACATAATATAAAACGACAAGCCCGCTGAGTTTCTGCCGGATCTTCTCAGTCGAGGTCGCGTTCCGATCCGGTTGTAGTTATATGAAAAATTTGTTAAAATGTCAATTTTTAAGTGTCCCCGTAGGCCTAATCAAAATTACACGTCTTTCGAGAGACCATGGTCTATGTCCCTCCCCTCGCATCGAGGGGGAGTGTGTCGGTGTAATGGGGACAGGCTCACCTTCTGTTGCATTGGGACCGAAATACCATCTGGCCAAATGTGGATAGGTACCATCTGGTATGAGAAAAAAATACAAGAAAAAAAACCTACTGTGAACTTTTGTGGACAGTGGACATTTTGGGAAAGTGGCCATTTGTGGACATTGGTCATTTTAAGAAAGTGGACATTTGTGGACATTGGTCATTTTGGGAAAGTGGCCATTTGTGGACATTGGTCATATTGGGAAAGTGGTCATTTGTGGACATTGGTCATTTTGGCAAAGTGGACATTTGTGGACATTGGTCATTTTGGGAAAGTGGACATTGGTCATTTTGGCAAAGTGGATATTTGTGGACATTGGTCATTTTGGGAAAGTGGTCATTTTGTTCTCATTAGTGTTCCTTTTAGTATTTATTTAGAAACATTTTGTGATTAGGTACTTAATGATGATTTATAATTAATTTTACAGGTTGCCGGGAACACTATAACGATTATAATACCCTATTTCGACCCTGTGTATGAAGGGGCCTACCAAGCTATATTTACGGTGGGGGATGAGACCATAACGAAGACCATTATGGAAATGAAGTAAGCAATATATTTACAGTTTTTTTTAAACTTATGCTTATTGTGTCATCACAAAAAATATATCCTACTTATACTAGGTGAAACAAAAAGGGAATACTATTTTTTTTGCAACTTAACTTTGTAAATCTCAAACTATCGGCTTTGTGGGACAGTTGAAGTACTAAAGGTTTTGTAGACTTGTGAAATCGGTCAACAGCTGTATTCCTATAACACCTTTTGATTTTCAAGTTCCCTCCAAAGCTGTTGGTTTTAGAATTACAAAGTTAAGTTTTGAAAAAAAAGTATACCCATTATGTTTCACCTTGTATATATAGTATATATATCCTACTAATATTATAAATGTGAAAGTTTGTGAGTGTGGATGGACTCGTATGTATGTATGTATGTTTGTTACTCCTTCACGCAAAAAACTACTGAACGGATTTGAATGAAATTTGGAACACAGATAGTTTATAACCGGGATTAACATATAGGATACTTTTTATCCCGATAATCCCGAAATTTTTGTTACGTTAAATACTACGCGGACGAAGTCCGTGGGCACAGCTAGTAATATTATAAATGCGAAAGTTTGTGAGTGTGGATGTATGTTTGTTACTCCTTCACGCAATAACTACTGAACGGATTTGGATGAAATTTGGAACACAGATAGTTTATAACCGGGATTAACACCTAGGATACTTTTTATCCCGATAATCCTGAAATTTTTGTTAAGTGAAATACTACGCGGGCGAAGTCGCGGGCATAAACTAGTAAAAAAAAATATCGCCATACTGTCACACCAACTGTACGGTCCCAAACTAAGCAACGCTTTAATATGGTACCGTACAATGGACTGGGGGCGATACCGGTGACACCCAGACCAAGGCAAATTACGAAAAGGCCAAACCGAAATTTTCCCTGGCGTGAATCGAACCCGCAACACCACGTGAGAATAACCTAACCTAAGCTTTGTTAAAAACGCGCCTTACACGCGAGAGATAGATTGCCTTGGAGAAGGACTTGGGTCACCTGTTGTCCCGAAAATATATTACTTTGAGGATGGAAATTTGTGTCTAAATCCTACTAATATTATAAATGTGAAAGTTTGTGAGTGTGGATGTATGTATGTATGTATGTATGTTTGTTACTCCTTCACGGAAAAACTACTGAAGGGATTTGAATGAAATTTGGAACACAGATAGTTTATAGCCGGGATTAACATATAGGATACTTTTTATCCCGATAATCCCGAAATTTTTGTTACGTTAAATACTACGCGGACGAAGTCGGTGGGCACAGCTAGTTAAATCTATAAAGTTATTATTCTCTTGTTCTAGTGTACCAAAGACTGGCCCTCAATACACTGACGGTACGTATAACCCTACTAATATTATAAATGTGAAAGTTTGTGGGTGTGGATGTATGTTTGTTACTCCTTCACGCAAAAACTACTGAACGGATTTGAATGAAATTTGGAACACAGATAGTTTATAACCTGGATTAACACATAGAATACTTTACTTAAGTCTAGGTCGACGAAGTCGCGGGCAGATACTAGTTTATAATAATTAGATGTAAGCAGGTATTATTTTCACAATCCATTCATTTGGTTGAAATTCGACTAGAAATAGTTTTTGAGTATATTTCTGAACTAATCAAAGCTCAATCATATACAAACACGTATGCCACAAGCGGTCACCCATCTGCTTAAGTCTTTTTTTGATATTAATGGCCTGGGCCTAATTCTGTTAACTAAAACTGACGTATCGGGTATCTGAATACGTCAGATTGACAGTTTGTCTATAGGAGAAGTTTCAAAACTGAAGCATTTCGAGTTGAGCGAGATGGGAGCGGTTAACAGACTTGGGCCCAGCGCACACCGCTGGAGGCGCGGCGGAGAACAATTGAAGACAACAATCTAAATATATATAACTCAAAGGTGACTGACTGACTGACATAGTGATCTATCGACGCACAGCCCAAACCACTGGACGGATCGGGCTGAAATTTAGCATGCAGGTAGATGTTATGACGTAGGCATCCGCTAACAAAGGATTTTGATTAATTCTACCCACAAGGGGATAAAATAGGGATGAATAATCCCGAAATTTTTGTTAAATTAAATTACACGCGGAGGAAGTCGCGGGCACAGCTAGACTATACAAATAAATAAAATTGGAGTGTCTGTTTGTAATATCAAAATAACACCTTTTCACTAAATGCATATGAAAGTACATACGACACCTATAGCAAAAACGCGATTTAAATTGTTTGTTGTCTGTCTGTCTGTCTGTCTGTATGTTTGTTCCGGGTAATCTCCGAAACGGCGGGAGCGATTAAGTTAAAATCCACGCGGACGAAGTCGCGGGCTAGTACAAAATAAAGTCGCACGCGGTGCTCGGAGCGCCCACGCTCGATTCTTATATTGACCGTATGTCAAGGTAGTTAAGGTTTATATTAAATTGTTGTCTTCAATTGCTCTCCGCCGCGTCTCCAGTGGTGTGCGCTGGGCCTTGGAGTCCCTTGTGTTCCCTGTGCTTCTGTTTCGTGAAAGTGGCATGCGCACAGAAGTTTCTCCGCGGCTGCAACCCAACAGTACACCTCCTCTGCCTGGATTTTAACTCACGACCTTCGAAATAAAAGCCAGGATCATACCCACTGGGCACCCACGATCCAATTATTGTTTGTAGGTTGTGATAAAAACGGAGATAAGACAACTGAAGCCACAGGGGAAGATAATGCAAACAACGGTGAAGTAGTCAGTGAAGTAGTCAGTGAAGCAGTCAGTGAAGTAGTCAGTGAAGCAGGCAATGAAGCCTCCACCGAAGAAACAAGCGCCGAGGCAACCACTCCAGACCCTAGCATTACTTAAATAAAATAATTGTCAAATAAAATCTTACCACAAAAATCGATCCATCGTCGATTTTTTTTTTAATTAATTGATGCACAAAGCAAATAATAAAATATATAATATGATTACAAGCGAGATTGCAATATATGGCTCGTTAATAAATCTCTCTCTCAAGTCTGACGTTTTGGACAAGTCATTTTATTTTGTTTCAGTTAAATTAATTTAATTTTTTTGGCTTAGGCCGCTGTCATTACGGTGACTTTTAGAATCTTGATTTTGTTCATATATAAATCATTAATTGCATTTAGTATTGTGTACCATGTTGGATTCCATAAAAAAATGACATAAGAATGACATTTCAATGATCGCTGTCAGATCGATTTATTAAATAATATGGGCCTAAAGTGGCCTAAAGCGACCAAGCGTACGTGCTGGCCGAAAATAATACCTAATAAGTATTAACATAATAACTATTAAAAATTAAAGTCAATCTAAACTAGGACAGGTAACGTTGTTCGTTGAAATTTGATTACGATAAATTTGAAAAAATAATTATCAATCATACTAATATTATAAAGTGGAAAACTTTGTTTGTTTGATTGTAATGAATAGGCTCCGAAACTACTGAACCGATTTGAAAAATTCTTTCACTGTTGGGAAGCTACACTATCCCCGGGTGACATAGGCTATAATATATTTTCAAAAAAATTAGGAATCCGTACTAAAACTCGAATAATGTAATCGCAATGTACCCGTACGAAGCCGGGGCGGGCCGCTAGTATATTATATTTTTTTTAATTAAATTAATTATATTGCCTAACCGTTCCTACTAGAGGATTATAAAATAAATATTGTTTTTATATTGCAAAGTAACAAGATTTATGATCCATTGGTTAGGTACCTATCACCCTTGCTCTGCATGAACAGCTGAGATAAGATTTGATTCTTCTATTATCTTTGAAAATATAGCACACACATTTTAAAATGTTTTGAATTTAATGTTAAATATAAGGTGCCTATGTAAATCTCATAATAAAAGGTTTTGATTTTAAATTTGCGGCATGTAATCGACTTTGATTTCCTAACACAATAGCATATTTTTTTCAGAATGAATACTAGTTCTTTTATTGATTACATTTAGACGTTCGCCGCGACCCGTATCTATGCCACATCTATGCTTGCATTTTTTAATTAAGGCTAAAGCGGCCACCTAGCCCGCGAAGTTCAAATTTTTTGAGGTTTTTTTAATTTTTTTTCAAAATCTGTCAATAATTAAAGGCACATTTTGTAATTCGCGACAAAGACCGTGTGCAGTGCATTTATTATTATATCCAACTTACTCTAAACATTTCAAGAACGACAGCTATCCAGATAATATGGCAATTTTTGTATATTTAGTGATTTACTAGTATCATATCCACCGTGATAATATTTAGAGTAAAATAAATGTATTAATAAACGCACTGCATACTGTGTTTGTCGCAAATCACAAAATGTTGTCTTAAATGTTATCAGAATTTGGATAAACTATAAAAATACTCGACAATTTTGAATTTCGCGGGCTAGACAGGCGCCTTCACCTTAAAAATAATAAGTAAATGGCGGGAAATGGAACTGACAGTGATGTTGGATGTCATTTTGTTTTTTATTTCGGTTGGAGTGTAGCCTTAGGGGCGCTATGACTTAGGTTTAGGTTAGGTTATAGGTTAGAACAGTGAGCAAAACGCGCCAGAATCCGAATGTGTCATTAGGTTATGTTAGTTCCCAGTTAGGGGGGCTATGGAGCCAGGACTAAGATGAAGTTTAAGGATTTTTTTTGTTTTGTTTTGATCACTTTTCTAACCTAACCTAACCTAAACCTAAACCTTTTTTTTTTTTTAACGTTGGAAAACCCTTTATGGGTTCCCTCACGCCTCGGGGGAGACGAGAGGGGTATGTGGGAGTCCTGCACCTGAAGGGCGCAGTATACCCACTAAAAACCAACGGTGTACCACCCTCCGCCATGCAGAGGGGCGCCCCGGGTCCACTGAAATGCTCCGAGACGCCCCGGCGGACGGCCCGGCAATGACTTGCCGGGCCACAGGCGCTAAAAGGGGGAGGACCTGGTACCACCCCAGTCATCCCCCAGACGGCCGAAAAGTCATAGCGCCCCTAAGGCTACACAATGACCTTTATTTCTAACCTAATTGGTACATTATACATGTTTGAACTGTTTGCGAAATAATTTAATAGTCAAACGAACTTACCAGTAAGTGAAGTGAAGGACGAGATAATAAGATGCATTTTAACAATTTACGAGTAACCGCAGAGTACCTACATTACTTAGGTAAGTAATTTCCATATATTTCCATATATTTACCTAAATTGTAACCGTACCTACCGTAGTGTTACATACTCTTTGGTACCTACAAATAGGTACAAGCATTGCTTAGTTTGGGACTGTACAGGTTGTGTGTTAGACCCGTGGATAAAAGCGATCTTGATTACCTATGAGTTGAGTACCCTTAGATTTAACAATAGGTGAGTAAGTACCTATGTTTTGATGTGATTTTGTACTGTATGACATAAGAATCAATGATAATAGAAGTTAAAAGGTACCATTTTACTTCTAATATCATTGATAAGAATGATATTTCTTGAATATTTCCAAGAGCGCTCTCGGACATGATATTATTGATTTGTTAGGGGCCAGTCTCCCGATATTTAGGTACTTAAATATTATTTGTAGAATGATGTCTCAGAAGAGGTGTAAAATTAAACGATCCATAATCTATTTAACACAATATAATCACATTAATAATTAACGTCACAATTCACTAGAATAATAAGTATCACAGTACTAACCTTAGTCTGCTTACAATGGCGGTTCGTCCCCAACAGCCGCCCGTCAAGATGGTCGACCGAAAGATAATCATTCAAGCGCGAATGACAACCGCGTTTGACACAGCCTTTCTGACATTTACTTATAATGAAATTAAAGTGTACTACCCACTAGCAGAATTAAACGTATGATTATGAATCTACAATTAGTATATGATTAATGATTGCGTAACATATTATTGATAGATATTCAGATGTTTTTGCAATGGATGACAACGAACGAGATAGGTCCGATATCGTTTATTACTGTTTAGTACTAGTGCTAGCAGTGATAGCCGATTGGTTAAGCACGCGCCTTGCGGGCACCAGGTCCTGGGTTCAAACACTGGCTCGCACCTCTGGGTTTTTCGAGATCTACTTATGTGCGAATCAGAACTTATATAGGTAATATCATTGTCACTTGCTTACGGTGAAGGAAAAGATCGTGAGGAATCCTGCATGTCTTAGAAAATCTAAACAATTTTCGAAAGACATGTGAAATCCTTCAACCCGCACTGGGCATCCCACACAAAATGTTCATCAAGTATATGTCGCCGCCAACTAGCTTAATTCGCCGTTCAATTAACAGCCTAGGCACTTAACTAAACGGCGCCGTTCAACTAGTGGCCTGAATGATATTCAGCCATTTGATCAAACAGCTAGGCAAATGACTTGGATCGATGACGTTTAACTACTTGCCTAGCCGTTTAATTACCTGCCTAGCCTGTTCATTTCAACTTAGTTCTACTTTCTGCCACCTAGCGCCGAAACTCACTAAACTGTCAATATCTCTATATTCTATATTCTCTTTGGTCAATATGGCGTCGAAAAAAAACAACTTTGATGGAATAATTTTATTAGGTACTTAGGTTTTTTACGATTTTTTTAGATCCACCGAATCTATTTGCCGGGCGGGGTTTCTGTGGGGTCATAAAAAAATAACCCTAACCTAAACCCATCCAGGTCGTTCTGCTTGGGTAGTATTTTGAAAAAGTTTTATAGTACTTAAATGTCAACCAGTTGCCTAAGCATTAGCCAGCCAGTTTATTAAATGTTGTTATAGACGATACGGCTGAATATCATTTAGGCCATTAGTTGAACGGCGCTGTTTAGTTAAGTGCCTAGGCTGTTCATTGAACGGCGAATTAAGCTATTTGGCTGCGACATATATACAAGGTGCTCTGTGATGTTCATATCATTCGTCGTAAAACAGTATGTGGCGTGCAGTTGGTAGTGCCACCTGGCGTCAGCAGCTCGTAGCGCCGAAGCAAGCAATAATTACAAGTTATTGGAAATAGTGCGTGCTACGTGCCGCCGATAACAGATGGCGCTTACTAAACAGTATGGTTCCAATCTAAGCAGAAGAGCATAGATCGTCCTCCTTTTTTGGAAGTCAGTTAAACAAAGATGTTTCGATGCTTATTAATTTATTAGGTCAAAAACATATTTAACACCAAAATTAACATTTACAGTCACACAGATCGTTATTATGCAAATTACATAATTAAGCCAATACCTGCTGTTCTTATCAAATCACGATTATTCTAAAGATACAGGTTAAATTATTGCTGTCTCCGTCAAACATAAGGTCTATGAGTAGGACGGCACTGCACAAGACGACAACAGGATTAGCGCAAATGTCATTAATTATTCTTATTATTACAAACAATCAAACATTCAAATTTCGAATTTATAACAAAAATGGCGGATTCGGAGTCAATTATCGTTTGGGTGCAGCGCACACTGAAACAAACCCACATTCATTTAAAGCTATGTGCCCACCCATGCTACCCTTTTGCGTGAGTCATGCGTTCACGGCATTATAACTCATACGTTATAAGGCAACTTTCGCACGGTAACACGGTGATCCGTCGTTCGAATCGATAGTGTACACACACTCGATATTGACACCAATATCGATATCGATTTACTTAATCGAAGACGATATTGGAGGTCACAAGAAATCTATGCAATCTTGAACATCGTACCGATAAATCGATAGAGTATGGCTCTGCGAACGGACGGTTCGATTTTTGTCTCATTCTGACTATGAAGGCATGAAGTTATTTGAGATGTCTGATGCCACGTCTTATTATCGTTCCGCCTTTATCGCTCGATCGCAACGATTTTCTTTAGATCGAGCGAAGCGACGGATCGCATCGTATATAGGGTTCTTTACACTTTCAAGCAAAATATTCTACAGTACATAATATAGATAGATTACAGGAAAGGTATAGAACATTAGCCTTTTTAAATAAGTTAATTTCAATGTGACACGTTCTGACTATTATGACATTGACTTGTCAACTTGCAACGAACGTGCTTCATCGTAACCACCCTATGTAAGGGGCTATGCACACCACGATTTTTAAACGCGCCGTTGACGCGCATTTGTAGCGATACGCATGCGAGTCAGACGCAGCCTGCAGACTTTTGTAGGATAAAAGCGCGCTGTCGACCCACGTTTCTAAAACGCGCGTCGACGGCGCGTTTAAGAAACGTGGTGTGCACAGGCCCTATAGTGGAGACAGCGGGGTGACATTTAAATTATGTGAATTTAGTTTCAGTGTGACTGTCCCATAAAATTCGTATTAAACTATTAAATTCGTATACTTAATTCTACTGATTTTATTACATTCTATTTCACATACAAAGTGCCGTGGATGCGATTCACACATTTTAGTTCCGTATTTTTCCGCGGTCCTTTCTATGTGAAATACACTGTAGTTTATTCCTACTTCCGACTTTGGCCCAAGACTACGTCACGGTAAGTGTTGCCATTGATTGACAACTACCATCCGGATAAGGAGCGTTGTTATCTGCTCCATAGCTAATGACGTAGTCTTGGGCCAATCACGTGGCTTAGCTGTGACTGAATCATGTTTTATAATGCTTTTTACAACGTTCTTGAGATCACTACGGATACATCTTAGGTGGAGATCAAACATATTTGAATTTACTTAACAAGGAACGCCTCCAGACTTCTTGGTAGCGGTATTGTAACTACTTGAATGACTGCTCGACTTGCTGGAACTGGAATAACTGCTGGAGCTGCTCGAGCTGCTCGACGATTGATACGCGGATTTCGTTGCTGATTTCTTATTCTTATCATCAACAATAAGCGTCGATTCAGATTTGCTAGCCGATTGAGATGCCTTCGATTCTGCATCGGAATAAGATTCAGAAATGGTTCCTGACTTCGCATCGTAATACGTGGTTTTGTGTTTGTCCTTCATTGCCATCGAGGCGCTTGATTTGCTAGCTGTTTGCGAGTAGCTTATGCCGCTATGGTCGTCTTTGTAGCTCACAGCTTCTGCGGAGCTCTGCGCGCTACTTTTTACACGCGCTTCTTTTTCTTCCTTTACGACCACTTTGGAGCCGTCTCCACCGGCACTTTCAGTGCAACTGCTTACATTGCTCTCCGCATCACTGTTTTCGTATGATGACTTCTTTTTCTGTTTTACGACGACCGATGAGCCGGCCTGACTTTCGGAGGAAGCTTTCGTGTTTTGATCTTTGCAATTCTGAGAGTCCTTGGAACTGCTGCTACCATGAGAAGCAGCCCAAGAGTCAGTGTAAGAGTGTTCCTCATCAGTCTCACCACGGGATCCGGAATGGGATTCATTTTCGGAGTATCCTTTACCCGTCTTAGCGTGGGTTCCGGAATATGAATCAGTTTCAGAGTGACTATGGTCATTCTCAGCACAGGACCCGGTATAAGAGTCAGTCTCGGATTTCCCATTACCGGTCTTAGAGCTCGATCCAGAATAGGAGCCAGTTTTAGTGTGCCTTTGGTCAGTTTCAGCACTCGATCTAGTATATGAGTCCGTCTCCGAGTATCCCCCACCCTCCTTAGCGTGGGATCCAGAATAGGAGTTAGCTTTAGTGCGCTTTTGGTCAGTCTCCGCACAGGATTCAGCATAGGAGTTAGACTCTGAAGAACCTTGACTAGTCTTAGATTTAGATCCAGAATGAGCGTCAGTTTTAGAATGTGTTTCGTCGGTCTCAGCACTGGATTTAGCATAGGAGTCAGACTCTGAATAATCTTTACCGGTTTTTGTTTGGGATCCAGAAGAGGAGTCAGACTTGGTGTGTTCGTGGTCAGACTTGCTATGAGATTCGGCATAAGACTCAGCTTCGGAGTATCCTTTACCTGTCTGAGCTTGGGATTGAGCACAAGACTCACTCGAGGTGTGGCTTTGGTCAGATTCAGTCTGAGATGCAGCATGGGAACTACTTTGTGAATTTGTACCATCAGAACTAGATTCGGATCCAGCACATGACTCAGACGAGGTGTGGCTTTGGCCAGATTCAGATTGAGATGCAGCATGAGAACTACTGTGGGAATTATTGCCATCAGATCCTGACTCAGATCCGGCATGGGAACTACTGTGGGAATTATTGCCGTCAGATCCTGACTCAGATCCGGCATGGGAACTACTGTGGGAATTATTGCCATCAGATCCTGACTCAGAGCCTGCATGAGAACTACTGTGGGAATTATTGCCATCAGATCCTGACTCAGAGCCTGCATGAGAACTACTGTGGGAATTATTGCAATCAGATCCTGACTCAGATCCGGCATGGGAACTACTGTGGGAATTATTGCCATCAGATCCTGACTCAGAGCCGGCATGGGAACTACTGTGGGAATTATTGCCGTCAGATCCTGACTCAGAGCCTGCATGGGAACTACTGTGGGAATTATTGCCATCAGATCCTGACTCAGATCCGGCATGGGAACTACTGTGGGAATTATTGCCATCAGATCCTGACTCAGATCCGGCATGGGAACTACTGTGGGAATTATTGCAATCAGATCCTGACTCAGATCCTGCATGAGAACTACTGTGGGAATTATTGCCATCAGATCCTGACTCAGAGCCTGCATGAGAACTACTGTGGGAATTATTGCCGTCAGATCCTGACTCAGAGCCTGCATGGGAACTACTGTGGGAATTATTGCCATCAGATCCTGACTCAGAGCCTGCATGGGAACTACTGTGGGAATTATCGCCATCAGATCCTGACTCAGATCCGGCATGGGAACTACTGTGGGAATTATTGCAATCAGATCCTGACTCAGATCCTGCATGAGAACTACTGTGGGAATTATTGCCATCAGATCCTGACTCAGAGCTGGCATGGGAACTACTGTGGGAATTATTGCCATCAGATCCTGACTCAGAGCCTGCATGAGAACTACTGTGGGAATTATTGCCATCAGATCCTGACTCAGAGCCAGCATGGGAACTACTGTGGGAATTATCGCCATCAGATCCTGACTCAGATCCGGCATGGGAACTACTGTGGGAATTATTGCCATCAGATCCTGACTCAGATCCAGCATGGGAATTACTGTGGGAATTATTGCCATCAGATCCTGACTCAGAGCCGGCATGAGAACTACTGTGGGAATTATTGCCGTCAGATCCTGACTCAGAGCCTGCATGGGAACTACTGTGGGAATTATTGCAATCAGATCCTGACTCAGAGCCTGCATGGGAACTACTGTGGGAATTATCGCCATCAGATCCTGACTCAGATCCGGCATGGGAACTACTGTGGGAATTATTGCCATCAGATCCTGACTCAGATCCGGCATGGGAACTACTGTGGGAATTATTGCAATCAGATTCTGACTCAGATCCTGCATGAGAACTACTGTGGGAATTATTGCCATCAGATCCTGACTCAGAGCCTGCATGGGAACTACTATGGGAATTATTGCCATCAGATCCTGACTCAGATCCGGCATGGGAACTACTGTGGGAATTATTGCCATCAGATCCTGACTCAGAGCCTGCATGGGAACTACTGTGGGAATTATCGCCATCAGATCCTGACTCAGATCCGGCATGGGAACTACTGTGGGAATTATTGCCATCAGATCCTGACTCAGATCCGGCATGGGAACTACTGTGGGAATTATTGCAATCAGATCCTGACTCAGATCCTGCATAAGAACTACTGTGGGAATTATTGCCATCAGATCCTGACTCAGAGCCGGCATGGGAACTACTGTGGGAATTATTGCCATCAGATCCTGACTCAGAGCCTGCATGGGAACTACTATGGGAATTATTGCCATCAGATCCTGACTCAGATCCGGCATGGGAACTACTGTGGGAATTATTGCCATCAGATCCTGACTCAGAGCCTGCATGGGAACTACTGTGGGAATTATCGCCATCAGATCCTGACTCAGATCCGGCATGGGAACTACTGTGGGAATTATTGCCATCAGATCCTGACTCAGATCCGGCATGGGAACTACTGTGGGAATTATTGCAATCAGATCCTGACTCAGATCCTGCATGAGAACTACTGTGGGAATTATTGCCATCAGATCCTGACTCAGAGCCTGCATGGGAACTACTATGGGAATTATTGCCATCAGATCCTGACTCAGATCCGGCATGGGAACTACTGTGGGAATTATTGCCATCAGATCCTGACTCAGAGCCTGCATGGGAACTACTGTGGGAATTATCGCCATCAGATCCTGACTCAGATCCGGCATGGGAACTACTGTGGGAATTATTGCCATCAGATCCTGACTCAGATCCGGCATGGGAACTACTGTGGGAATTATTGCCATCAGATCCTGACTCAGATCCGGCATGGGAACTACTGTGGGAATTATTGCCATCAGATCCTGACTCAGAGCCTGCATGGGAACTACTGTGGGAATTATCGCCATCAGATCCTGACTCAGATCCGGCATGGGAACTACTGTGGGAATTATTGCCATCAGATCCTGACTCAGATCCGGCATGGGAACTACTGTGGGAATTATTGCAATCAGATCCTGACTCAGATCCTGCATGAGAACTACTGTGGGAATTATTGCCATCAGATCCTGACTCAGAGCCTGCATGGGAACTACTATGGGAATTATTGCCATCAGATCCTGACTCAGATCCGGCATGGGAACTACTGTGGGAATTATTGCCATCAGATCCTGACTCAGAGCCTGCATGGGAACTACTGTGGGAATTATCGCCATCAGATCCTGACTCAGATCCGGCATGGGAACTACTGTGGGAATTATTGCCATCAGATCCTGACTCAGATCCGGCATGGGAACTACTGTGGGAATTATTGCAATCAGATCCTGACTCAGATCCTGCATAAGAACTACTGTGTGAATTATTGCCATCAGATCCTGACTCAGAGCCGGCATGGGAACTACTGTGGGAATTATTGCCATCAGATCCTGACTCAGAGCCTGCATGGGAACTACTATGGGAATTATTGCCATCAGATCCTGACTCAGATCCGGCATGGGAACTACTGTGGGAATTATTGCCATCAGATCCTGACTCAGAGCCTGCATGGGAACTACTGTGGGAATTATCGCCATCAGATCCTGACTCAGATCCGGCATGGGAACTACTGTGGGAATTATTGCCATCAGATCCTGACTCAGATCCGGCATGGGAACTACTGTGGGAATTATTGCCATCAGATCCTGACTCAGAGCCTGCATGGGAACTACTGTGGGAATTATTGCCATCAGATCCTGACTCAGAGCCGGCATGGGAACTACTGTGGGAATTATTGCCATCAGATCCTGACTCAGATCCGGCATGGGAACTACTGTGCGAATTATTGCCATCAGATCCTGACTCAGAGCCTGCATGGGAACTACTGTGGGAATTATCGCCATCAGATCCTGACTCAGATCCGGCATGGGAACTACTGTGGGAATTATTGCCATCAGATCCTGACTCAGATCCGGCATGGGAACTACTGTGGGAATTATTGCAATCAGATCCTGACTCAGAGCCGGCATGGGAACTACTGTGGGAATTATTGCCATCAGATCCTGACTCAGAGCCTGCATGAGAACTACTGTGGGAATTATTGCCATCAGATCCTGACTCAGAGCCAGCATGGGAACTACTGTGGGAATTAACGCCATCAGATCCTGACTCAGATCCGGCATGGGAACTACTATGGGAATTATTGCCATCAGATCCTGACTCAGATCCAGCATGGGAATTACTGTGGGAATGATTGCCATCAGATCCTGACTCAGAGCCGGCATGAGAACTACTGTGGGAATTATTGCCGTCAGATCCTGACTCAGAGCCTGCATGGGAACTACTGTGGGAATTATTGCAATCAGATCCTGACTCAGAGCCTGCATGGGAACTACTGTGGGAATTATCGCCATCAGATCCTGACTCAGATCCGGCATGGGAACTACTGTGGGAATTATTGCCATCAGATCCTGACTCAGATCCGGCATGGGAACTACTGTGGGAATTATTGCAATCAGATCCTGACTCAGATCCTGCATGAGAACTACTGTGGGAATTATTGCCATCAGATCCTGACTCAGAGCCTGCATGGGAACTACTATGGGAATTATTGCCATCAGATCCTGACTCAGAGCCTGCATGGGAACTACTGTGGGAATTATCGCCATCAGATCCTGACTCAGATCCGGCATGGGAACTACTGTGGGAATTATTGCCATCAGATCCTGACTCAGATCCGGCATGGGAACTACTGTGGGAATTATTGCCATCAGATCCTGACTCAGATCCGGCATGGGAACTACTGTGGGAATTATTGCAATCAGATCCTGACTCAGATCCTGCATGGGAACTACTGTGGGAATTATTGCCATCAGATCCTGACTCAGATCCGGCATGGGAACTACTGTGGGAATTATTGCCATCAGATCCTGACTCAGAGCCTGCATGGGAACTACTGTGGGAATTATTGCCGTCAGATCCTGACTCAGAGCCTGCATAGGAACTACTGTGGGAATTATTGCCATCAGATCCTGACTCAGAGCCGGCATGGGAACTACTGTGGGAATTATTGCCATCAGATCCTGACTCAGATCCGGCATGGGAACTACTGTGCGAATTATTGCAATCAGATCCTGACTCAGATCCTGCATGAGAACTACTGTGGGAATTATTGCCGTCAGATCCTGACTCAGAGCCTGCATGGGAACTACTGTGGGAATTATCGCCATCAGATCCTGACTCAGATCCGGCATGGGAACTACTGTGGGAATTATTGCCATCAGATCCTGACTCAGATCCGGCATGAGAACTACTGTGGGAATTATTGCCGTCAGATCCTGACTCAGAGCCTGCATGGGAACTACTGTAGGAATTATTGCAATCAGATCCTGACTCAGAGCCTGCATGGGAACTACTGTGGGAATTATCGCCATCAGATCCTGACTCAGATCCGGCATGGGAACTACTGTGGGAATTATTGCCATCAGATCCTGACTCAGATCCGGCATGGGAACTACTGTGGGAATTATTGCAATCAGATCCTGACTCAGATCCTGCATGAGAACTACTGTGGGAATTATTGCCATCAGATCCTGACTCAGAGCCTGCATGGGAACTACTATGGGAATTATTGCCATCAGATCCTGACTCAGAGCCTGCATGGGAACTACTGTGGGAATTATCGCCATCAGATCCTGACTCAGATCCGGCATGGGAACTACTGTGGGAATTATTGCCATCAGATCCTGACTCAGATCCGGCATGGGAACTACTGTGGGAATTATTGCCATCAGATCCTGACTCAGATCCGGCATGGGAACTACTGTGGGAATTATTGCCATCAGATCCTGACTCAGAGCCTGCATGGGAACTACTGTGGGAATTATTGCCGTCAGATCCTGACTCAGAGCCTGCATAGGAACTACTGTGGGAATTATTGCCATCAGATCCTGACTCAGAGCCGGCATGGGAACTACTGTGGGAATTATTGCCATCAGATCCTGACTCAGATCCGGCATGGGAACTACTGTGCGAATTATTGCAATCAGATCCTGACTCAGATCCTGCATGAGAACTACTGTGGGAATTATTGCCGTCAGATCCTGACTCAGAGCCTGCATGGGAACTACTGTGGGAATTATCGCCATCAGATCCTGACTCAGATCCGGCATGGGAACTACTGTGGGAATTATTGCCATCAGATCCTGACTCAGATCCGGCATGGGAACTACTGTGGGAATTATTGCAATCAGATCCTGACTCAGATCCTGCATAGGAACTACTGTGGGAATTATTGCCATCAGATCCTGACTCAGATCCGGCATGGGAACTACTGTGGGAATTATTGCCATCAGATCCTGACTCAGAGCCTGCATGGGAACTACTGTGGGAATTATTGCCGTCAGATCCTGACTCAGAGCCTGCATGGGAACTACTGTGGGAATTATCGCCATCAGATCCTGACTCAGATCCGGCATGGGAACTACTGTGGGAATTATCGCCATCAGATCCTGACTCAGATCCGGCATGGGAACTACTGTGGGAATTATTGCCATCAGATCCTGACTCAGAGCCTGCATGGGAACTACTGTGGGAATTATCGCCATCAGATCCTGACTCAGATCCGGCATGGGAACTACTGTGGGAATTATTGCCATCAGATCCTGACTCAGATCCGGCATGGGAACTACTGTGGGAATTATTGCCATCAGATCCTGACTCAGAGCCTGCATGGGAACTACTGTGGGAATTATTGCCATCAGATCCTGACTCAGATCCGGCATGGGAACTACTGTGGGAATTATTGCCGTCAGATCCTGACTCAGAGCCTGCATGGGAACTACTGTGGGAATTATCGCCATCAGATCCAGACTCAGATCCGGCATGGGAACTACTGTGGGAATTATCGCCATCAGATCCTGACTCAGATCCGGCATGGGAACTACTGTGGGAATTATTGCCATCAGATCCTGACTCAGAGCCTGCATGGGAACTACTGTGGGAATTATCGCCATCAGATCCTGACTCAGATCCGGCATGGGAACTACTGTGGGAATTATTGCCATCAGATCCTGACTCAGATCCGGCATGGGAACTACTGTGGGAATTATTGCAATCAGATCCTGACTCAGATCCTGCATGAGAACTACTGTGGGAATTATTGCCATCAGATCCTGACTCAGAGCCGGCATGGGAACTACTGTGGGAATTATTGCCATCAGATCCTGACTCAGATCCGGCATGAGAACTACTGTGGGAATTATTGCCGTCAGATCCTGACTCAGAGCCTGCATGGGAACTACTGTAGGAATTATTGCAATCAGATCCTGACTCAGAGCCTGCATGGGAACTACTGTGGGAATTATCGCCATCAGATCCTGACTCAGATCCGGCATGGGAACTACTGTGGGAATTATTGCCATCAGATCCTGACTCAGAGCCTGCATGGGAACTACTGTGGGAATTATCGCCATCAGATCCTGACTCAGATCCGGCATGGGAACTACTGTGGGAATTATTGCCATCAGATCCTGACTCAGATCCGGCATGGGAACTACTGTGGGAATTATAGCCATCAGATCCTGACTCAGAGCCTGCATGGGAACTACTGTGGGAATTATTGCCGTCAGATCCTGACTCAGAGCCTGCATAGGAACTACTGTGGGAATTATTGCCATCAGATCCTGACTCAGAGCCGGCATGGGAACTACTGTGGGAATTATTGCCATCAGATCCTGACTCAGATCCGGCATGGGAACTACTGTGCGAATTATTGCAATCAGATCCTGACTCAGATCCTGCATGAGAACTACTGTGGGAATTATTGCCGTCAGATCCTGACTCAGAGCCTGCATGGGAACTACTGTGGGAATTATCGCCATCAGATCCTGACTCAGATCCGGCATGGGAACTACTGTGGGAATTATTGCCATCAGATCCTGACTCAGATCCGGCATGGGAACTACTGTGGGAATTATTGCCATCAGATCCTGACTCAGAGCCTGCATGGGAACTACTGTGGGAATTATTGCCATCAGATCCTGACTCAGAGCCTGCATGGGAACTACTGTGGGAATTATTTCCATCAGATCCTGACTCAGAGCCTGCATGGGAACTACTGTGGGAATTATTGCCATCAGATCCTGACTCAGAGCCTGCATGGGAACTACTGTGGGAATTATTGCCATCAGATCCTGACTCAGATCCGGCATGGGAACTACTGTGGGAATTATTGCCATCTGATCCTGACTCAGAGCCGGCATGGGAACTACTGTGGGAATTATTGCCATCAGATCCTGACTCAGATCCGGCATGGGAACTACTATGGGAGCCTTTACCTTTACCGTTTTTATCACACTTGTTCTTATCATCATGATCATGTTTATCGGCCTTATCATGCTTGTCATGTTTACCGTGTTTGTCACATTTGTTCTTATCATCAAGATCATGCTTGTCATGTTTATCGTGTTTATCACACTTGTGCTTATCATCATGATCATGTTTATCGTCCTTATCATGCTTTTCATCTTTACCGTGTTTATCACCCTTGTTCTTATCATCATGAGCATGCTTATCATCATGATCATGTTTATCGTCCTTATTATGCTTGTCATGTTTATCGTGTTTGTCACACTTGTGCTTATCATCATGATCATGTTTATCGTCCTTATCATGCTTTTCATCTTTACCGTGTTTATCACCCTTGTTCTTATCATCATGAGCATGCTTATCATCATGATCATGTTTATCGTCCTTATTATGCTTGTCATGTTTATCGTGTTTGTCACACTTGTTCTTATCATTGTGGTCATGTTTATCATCCTTATCGTGCTTGTGATCTTTACCGTGTTTGTCACACTTGTTCTTATCATCATGATCATGCTTATCATCATGATCATGTTTATTATCCTTATCATGCTTGTGATCAGAGCCAGCACATGACTCAGTCGAGGTGTGGCGGTCAGATGCTGACTGAGATTCCGACTGAGATGCAGCATGGGAACTACTGTGGGAGTGGTCAGATCCTGATTCGGAGGCAGCACATGACTCAGACGAGGAGTGGCTTTGGTCAGATTCAGACTGAGATGCACCATAGGATCTACAGTGGGAATTTTTGCCATCAGATCCGGACTCAGAGCCAGCATATGACGCAGTCGCGGTGTGGCTTTGGTCAGATTCAGACTGAGATGCACCATATGATCTACTGTGGGATTTTTTGCCATCAGATCCGGACTCAGAGCCAGCATATGACGCAGTCGCGGTGTGGCTTTGGTCAGATTCAGACTGAGATGCACCATAGGAAATACTGTGGGAATGTTTCCCATCAGATCCGGACTCAGAGCCAGCATATGACTGAGACGAGGTGTGGCTTTGGTCAGATTCAGACTGAGATGCACCATAGGAACTACTGTGGGATTTTTTGCCGTCAGATTCGCCATGAGATACGGCATAAGAGGCAGTCTGGCTGTGAGCTTGGTCAGACTCAGCATGGGCTTCAGATGAAGAAGAAGTTTTGACGTGTCCTTTGCCTTTAGTTTCCGACTGTGAGCTGGATGAGGAGCTGGATTGAGAATGGCTGCTGCTGCTGCTGCTCTGAGCCCTGGAACTACTCCAAGAGTTAGAGTGTCCATGTGTTTTTATTCCTCCTTTGTCGCCAGAACAGTCTTTTTTCATTTTATCTTCATGATCATGTTTATCATCCTTATCATGTTTGTCATCTTTACCGTGTTTATCACACTTGTGCTTGTCATCATGATCATGTTTATCACCCTTATCATGCATGTCATCATGACCATGTTTATCATCCTTATCATGCTTGTCATCCTTGTCGTGTTTATCACACTTGTGCTTGTCATCATGATCATGTTGATCATCCTTATCATGCTTGTCATCATGACCATGTTTATCATCCTTATCATGCTTGTCATCCTTGTCGTGTTTATCACACTTGTGCTTGTCATCATGATCATGTTGATCATCCTTATCATGCTTGTCATCATGATCATGTTTATCATCTTTATCATGCTTGTCATCATGACCATGTTTATCATCCTTATCATGCTTGTCATCCTTGTCGTGTTTATCACACTTGTGCTTGTCATCATGATCATGTTTATCATCTTTATCATGCTTGTCATCATGATCATGTTTATCATCTTTGTCATGCTTGTCATCCTTGTCGTGTTTATCACACTTATGCTTGTCATCCTTGTCGTGTTTATCAGATTTGTGCTTGTCATCATGATCATGTTTATCATCCTTATCATGCTTGTCATCCTTGTCGTGTTTATCACACTTATGCTTGTCATCCTTGTCGTGTTTATCAGATTTGTGCTTGTCATCATGATCATGTTTCTTATCCTTATCACATTTATCATGTTTGTCGTCCTTATCATGCTTATCACACTTATCATGTTTGTCGCCCTTATCACACTTATCGTGTTTATCATTCTTGTCATGTGAGCAATCTTTTTTATTATCTTTGTCGTGTTTATCATCTTTATCGTGCGTACAACCACATTTTTCTATTTTCTTCGACTCCGAGTGACATCCTTGACCGCCGCCACCGCAGGCTGCAAGTAAATTAAAATCTATTCAACCAAAGCTTTTGATTTACTTAATCAGATCAAATATACTACATCTGATTAGACTGGACAAAAGCTTTAAATATATAAAGACAAATACTTCAAACGACCTACGTTTAAACTACTAAGTACTTGCATCAAACGATCGCCCATAGTAATAATAATGTCGCCAGACTGACACACCAACTGTATGGTCCTAAACTAAGCAACGCTAGTACTATATAGCATATACTTGTAATATAGCATACCTGCCTAGTAGAAATAAGTTTATGACATGGCAATATTCTGGGCCTATTACTTTATTATTATTATTATTATTATGCATTAACCTACATTCACACAAAAGATCGGAAAGAAACTGTTATTCCTGCGCTTCGTACGGTGCCACCTCCCTCTCTCGCCCAACTCTCTCCCAATCCCCATATCTAGGCTACGGTAACTACAGAATATAAGAAGACGGTCTAAATATATATAACTCAAAGGTGACTGACTGACTGACTGACTGACTGACTGACTGACTGACTGACTGACTGACTGACATAGTGATCTATCAACGCACAGCCCAAACCACCGGACGGATCGGGCTGAAATTTGGCATGCAGGTAGATGTTATGACGTAGGCATCCGCTAAGAAAGGATTTTGAATAATTGTACCCCCAAGGGGATAAAATAGGGGATGAAATTTTGTATGAAAATTTGTCAATTAAATTCCACGCAGACGAAGTCGCGGGCACAGCTAGTTATATATATACAGGTTGAAACAGAAAGGGTATACTTTTTTCAAAACTTAACTCTGTAATTCTAAAACTATCAGCTTTGGAGGAAACTTGAAAAACAAAAGGTGTTATAGGAATTCAGCTGTTGACAGATTTCACATTTCTACAAAACTTTAGTACTTCACTGTCTCACAAAGCCGATAGTTTTAGATTTACAAAGTAAAGCTGCATAAAAATAGCATAGACAAAAGTTCAGTGAGGTGGATAGTGGCCAGAATACCCCTCGTACTGAGGGGAGGCCCGTGCCAAGAAGTGCTAAAATTTGTATAACTATTTTAATTATTTACCTTTGGGCCTCGGATAGGCGAGGGCGACTGCTAATACCTGGAAATGTTAACAATTCTTAAGTAATATTTAAAGTTGCAACACATTACACACTTGTAGCCAAAGAGGTGTGACAAGCACAGAAAACACGTTTTGTTTGAAATGCCAAAGGTACCGTAAAATGGGGTAAAGGATATGAAATCTTGAAGTTAGTGCAGCCTCTTGGGTGGGCCTAATATCCCTCCCACCTGGACCCTATCAGTGGGGTCAGTTAGTAAAGTGACGGACACTTTACTGCAATTGGGCCCACTGGCAATACGTCAAACTGACGTATGACGTAAATGAATACTGTCAAAAGTGACGTGTTCTGATACGCGAAACGTCAGTTTTGACGTACTGTGTAGTCAAGTAGGAGTCGAGTGGAGCCACAGTGGTTAAAAGAGTTTGGCCCCAAACTCCTGGGGGGGAACCCAAAAACCGTGGTTCACCACTTTGGTTCCAATCGCCCACTCACACACATTTATGAACATACAATGGTTAATATTCTATCCACATGACACATAATAATACAAAGAAACACAAGTTTTGGGAGTTAATACAAAAACTACATCGCTTTTTCTCTTCTGACCAATAAGTCGGTGAAATTACTTTTTAAAACTGTTACTGTTATTTGAGTTTTCATTAGTAAATTGTCGTATACAGGGCGACTTCGAAATCATTGTCAATATTTTGACCCATAACTCTATAGTCTGATTATATTAGAAATACACACATGCCATCGATTTAGTAGTTCTAGATAATTTCAAAAATATGCTTGGAATATCAGGTAAGTATAAAAACCATGATTGCCAATAAGAAAGCTTGCTTCTTGTTCAGTAACGCCATCTGTTGGCAGTAGTACATAACGCACATGATTCCCGTTATCGAGGAGTCAAGGAGCTACGGGTCGTTGACAACAGATGGCACGGATTACGAGACACGAAACTGGCCCGTATCTATTTACCCTCTTATAAACTTGGATTAACGGGTGTATAGCTAGACTGTGCTTTGTCTTCTTCTTTCGAATGTCACATTACTGATGAGAGAAAGAGATAATTCTGGGTGTAACTATTCGCCCGCTATACTACGCTTATTAATAAGGGAGCTAAAGTCGGAAGCAGTTTTAAGTATGCTTTTGTCATGCATTTTTGTACCTACTACTGGTATGACATTTCCAAGAACGCGCTCAGATTTGAGATCGATTTATTAATCGACATTTATAAATCGAGCCTTAGTTCTATACCCAATAATAGATAATAATTTCCTATTCCTGTGGGAATTTAGGGATTAGAAGTATTTAAAAACACACATATAAAGAAATGGTCACATCAATCTCCATCGATTACTTTCAAGTTTTGCTGACACAAACATATGGATGCAGAATTTTTATATATTATACAGTCGGCCAGTTATCTAACTGGCCGACCCGACAGACGTTGTCCTGTCTTTTAGGGGTATGAAAAATAGATAGTAGCCGATTCTCAGACCTATTGAATATGCATGTCGCCGCCAAATAGCTTAATTCGCTGTTCAATTAACAGCCTAGGCACTTAACTAAACAGCGCCGTTCAACTAACGGCCTGAATTATATTCAGCCGTATCGTCTATTACAACATTTAATAAACTGGCTGGCTAATGCTTAGGCAACTGGTTGACATTTAAGTACTACAAAACTTTTTCAAAATACTACCCAAGCAGAACGACCTGGATGGGTTTAGGTTAGGGTTATTTTTTTATGACCCCACAGAAACCCCACCCGGCAAATAGATTCGGTGGATCTAAAAAAAAACGTAAAAAACCTAAGTACCTAATAAAATTATTCCATCAAAGTTGTTTTTTTCCGACGCCATATTGACCAAAGAGAATAAAGAATATAGAGATATTGACAGTTTGGTGAGTTTCGGCGCTAGGTGGCAGAAAGTAGAACTAAATTGAAATGAACAGGCTAGGCAGGTAATTAAACGGCTAGGCAAGTAGTTAAACGTCATCGATCCAAGTCATTTGCCTAGCTGTTTGATCAAATGGCTGAATATCATTCAGGCCACTAGTTGAACGGCGCCGTTTAGTTAAGTGCCTAGGCTGTTAATTGAACGGCGAATTAAGCTACTTGGCGGCGACATGCATATTATAAAATTTCATAAAAATCGGTGAAGCCGTTTCGGAGGAGTATGGTAACTAACATTGTGATACGAGAATTTTATATATAAGATATAGGTAGTCCAGTAAATAATAAAATCCAATAAAGATATGAACTTACGGCTCCTAGAAGCAGCACTGTTAAACCCTTCATTTTGTTTATGTCTCAATCATTTTCCACTTGGTTTATATACCAGCTACCACAAAACCAATGCTGCCATCTGTGCAAATGTTTATTATTTATTTGTTTAACTACAATCACTATTATTAGTTGTTAATTGCGTGACGATAATAAGGGATCAGTAGATAAAGAAGCTTTTTATTTTCTGACAACACCGCCTCCACGGATCCACAATGTAGGCAAGGCAATAAAAACCATGTATGTAACCATAACGTAATGTAAACCATGTAAAAACCATGCAGGCGATCCCAAAGGTACAAATGAAAACATCAAAATCGGTCCAACCGTTTAGGATAATAAATATCGCCAGACTGACTCACCAACTGTACGGTCCCAAACTAAGCGACGCTTGTACTATGGTCACCGTATAACGGACTGGGGGCGATCCCGGTGACACCCAGACCGAGGCTAATTACGTAAAGGCTGTTTCCGAAATTAGCCCTGACAGGAATCGAGCCCGCAACCACCATGTGCAGTGGCCTGCGCTCGAACCACTGCGCCGAGCGGTCGTCAATATAGAAATTAGTTACCAAGCTTTAGCTAACAGACTACAGCTGATATACAGGCTGGCTACCAGGGATAGTACCACCCACACACAGAAGATCAGCGTTAGGTAGCTAGCTATTATAGGTGCGTTTCGCACGATGAGAGAGAATCGAAAGCTGAACCCAATCTCCTTCTTTTCGCCTCTCTCTGTGCCATATCCCTTCAAGAAGGCATCGTGCGAGCAACGCCTTTGGTACTGCAAGCATCTAAAGGCTACGGTAACTGCTTAACATCAGGCGGGTCGTACGCTTGTGTACGAACTTTGTCCTACATATATGAATAACTAGCGACACGCCCCGACTTCGCGCGGCTCTAAAATGATCAGTGTTTCTCTACTATATTATGCACTAGCTGTGCCCGCGGCTTCCTCCGCGTGTAATTTAACTTAACAAAAATTTCGGGATTATTCATCCCCTATTTTATCCCCCTTGGGGGTATAATTAATCAAAATCCTTTCTTAGCGGATGCCAACGTCATAACATCTACCTGCATGCCAAATTTCAGCCCGATCCGTCCAGTGGTTTGGGCTGTGCGTTGATAGATCACTATGTCAGTCACCTTTGAGTTATATATATTTACATGTATTTTACATATAAACCTTCCTCTTGAATCACTTTATCTATTAAAAAGAACCGCATCAAAATCCGTAGCGTAGTTTTAAAGATCTAAGCATAAAACTTTGTTTTATACTATGTAGTGAAGAAACCAACCACTATCATAATTATTACCATTTTCAAAATGTCCTACGGAACTTCATATGAGTAATATAATGTTTTCCTTTTACACAATTGCTTTGAATTTAAATACCTGATTGACGATTATCGCCGTCCCAGTAAATACCTTTATATTATAGGCACTTATACCATACGGTGCATATAATAAACGCATCTGAACAAATATGACGTATTTTTATTATTGCGTTTACTTTTACCAAGTCTTCGCTTTTATATACATTTGTTTTTATATGAGACTGGTCCCGCCACACACTCCACTTACTCCTGTAAACCAGGATCGACAATGGTGACCAATAATGACGTCGAGGTTTGACCCTCGACGAGTCCCGGGGACAAGTTAAATTGTCTTAGAACCCGCACGAAATTAATCGAAAGATAATAGGAGGGGTTAAAAGAAAAAGTTCCCATTTCCCTCCGGTGCAAAGCGGGAGACAAGAATAGCAACAATAAATATAATAAAATTTATATGATGTATATGACTTAGTAGGTAAACAAGTGCCTGATTAATATACCAGGTGAAACAGAAAGGGTATACTATTTTATTTGCAACTTAACTTTGTACATCTAAAACTATCGGCTTCGTGGGACAGTTGAAGTACTCGTACTAAAGGTTTTGTAGACTTGTGAAATCTGTCAACAGCCGTATCCCTGTAACACCTTTTGTTTTTCAAGTTTCCTCCAAAGCTGATAGTTTTAGAATTACAAAGTTAAGTGTCGAAAAAAATTGTTTACCCTTTCTGTTTCAACCTGTAGATATCGCAGCCTATACTATAGGCATAGCTCACTCGTTGCTGATGCTTGATGGGGAGTGGTTTAAAGAGGGGGGAACACAGAGGGTGTTTGGGTTTCTGACTCTTTCGCTCATCGCCCGAAACGCCGCCGTAATAGATACTATACCACAGATATAGATTCACATAGATAACGCAAATGCATGTACTTCGCGTGTACGAAACCCCGACCAAGCGTGGTTGGCGCCCCTAACTTACAGTCCGCGCGACTACAGATATAAACAATATGAGTTTGAGCGAAATATAATCACTCGAGAGAATCGTAGCGGGCGGAGGGGCATCGGCGGCATCGGTGTCTTTGAATCGGTTTGGATTTCCCGTCACTAATGACGTCACAGGAGGTGTTCAAAATTCGGCACGCTTGGTTTCAATACAAATCGCGATACTTGCGTTATCTATGTAAATCTATATCTGTGTACTATACGCTGATCTTCTGTGAGAGGTTGGTACTACACCGATCGAGTCAGCCTTTATATGAGCTGTAGTCACATGGCTACAGTTTGGCTATAGGTGCTAACATTGGTGGTATAAATATAAATATCGCCAGACTGACACACCAACTGTGAGGTCCCAAACTAAGCAACGCTTGTACTATGGGTACCGTACAATGGACTGGGGGCGATCACGGTGATACAGACCGGGGCAAATTACGAAAAGGCCATTTCCGAAATAGCCCCGGCGGAAAATCGAACTCCAACCACCCGGTGAGGCCGAGCGCCCTACGCTCGAACCACTGCGCCAAGCGGTCGTCATTGCAGTCACAAACCCCACTCGCCTAACATCATTGCCACTGGATATTACCTAATAGGTGTAAATGTTACCTAATAGGTCAAGCTGTGATAGCCGATTGGTTAAAGCACGCGTCTTGCACCTCTGGATTTTTCGAAATCTATGTGTGTATCATAATTTCTATATGATTATCACTAAATCACGGTGAAGGGAAACATCGTGAGGAAACCTGCATGTCTTAGAAGATCTAACCAATTTTCGAAAGTCATGTGAAATCCGCCAACCCGCACCGGGCCAGCATGGTGGATTACGGCCTGAATCCCCCTCGTGTTGAGAGGAAGCCCGTGCCCAGGAGTGGGACGTTAAAGGGCTAAATTATTATTAATTTTTTTATTAGGTCAAACTAAACTCAAACTCTAAACTGTGGATAAGTGTGATAAGGGTGATAAGTGTATATATGTCGCCGCCAACTAGCTTAATTCGCCGTTCAATTAACAGCCTAGGCACTTTACTAAACGGCGCCATTCAACTAGTGGCCTGAATGATATTCAGCCATTTGATTAAACAGCTAGGCAAATGACTTGGATCGATGACGTTTAACTACTTGCCTAGCCGTTTAATTACCTGCCTAGCCTGTTCATTTCAATTTAGTTCTACTTTTTGCCACCTAGCGCCGAAACTCACAAAACTGTCAATATCTCTTTATTCTATATTCTCTTTGGTCAATATGGCGTCGGAAAAAAACCACTTTGATGGAATAATTTTATTAGGTACGATTTTTTTTAGATCCACCAAATCTATTTGCCGGGTGGGGTTTCTGTGGGGTCATAAAAAAATAACCCTAACCTAAACCCGTCCAGGTCGTTCTGCTTGGGTAGTATTTTGAAAAAGTTTTGTAGTACTTAAATGTCAACCAGTTGCCTAAGCATTAGCCAGCCAGTTTATTAAATGTTGTAATAGACGATACGGCTGAATATCATTTAGGCCGTTAGTTGAACGGCGCTGTTTAGTAAAGTGCCTAGGCTGTTAATTGAACGGCGAATTAAGCTATTTGGCTGCGACATATACACTGTTCCCTTATTGACGTCAAACGATTAACAACTAATAATAGTAATCGCAGTTAAATAAATAAATAATAAACATTTGCACATATGTCAGCACCGGTTTTGTTCAGCTGGTATATATAAACCAAGTACTTGCAATATGAGTGAGACACAAACAAAATGAAGGGTTTAACAGTGATACTTCTTGGAGTTGGAGCTGTAAGTTTATATATTAACTGGCTTTTTTTATTTACATGGCTTTATTATTTACTATATGGCTTTATTATTTACTATACAAGACGTTTGTAAGTCCAAAATAGTGCTTGGGAGCGCGAAACAAGTTTTTTTGTCTGTCTGTCTGTCTGTCTGTCTGTCTGTGTGTTTGTTCCGGTTAATCTTCGAAACGGCTGGGCCGATTTTGACGGGACATTCACTGGCATATAGCTGATGTTATAGGAAGTAACTTAGGCTACTTTAATTTTAGAAGAACAATTAGGGTATCGCGTAATAAAATAAAAACACTTGAAATCAAAGAGTATCTCCGAAACGGCTGGATCGATTTTAACGGGACTTTCACTGGCAGATAGCTGATGTTATAAGCAGTAACTTAGGCTACTTTTATTTTAGAAAAACAAACAAAACAAATTTGTCCTGTTGTGCGGGCTCAGAACGCGGGAGCGCGAGCGGTTAAGTTAAATTCCACGCGGGCCAAGTCGCGGGCTCAGCTAGTTTATCATAAGTTTATAGAATAATGGTCACCAACTGATCATCACGGTTGTAATAGAAACTGGGTAACTATACAGCTTTTAAGACTATATTATTTGTGTTTTATACAGCTTTTTCTTGTTGTCTGTCGAGTTTCGGTAGTAAATAATAATAACTTTGACACTACAAAATACCTCTTTAGTTTCAAGTGTGTTTCCATTTATGAATTGTTTGTATTTACAGGTATTAGCAGTCGTCCTCGCATCTCCGAGCCCCAAAGGTAAATCAATATCACTACATAGTATAAAACAAAGTCGCTTCCCGCTGTCTGGCTGTCCCACAGATATATATTTACATAGATAACGCAAATGCATGTACTTCGCGTGTACGTAACCCCGACCAAGCGTCAAGGTTGGTCGCTGTTAACTTGTAGTCCGCGCGACTACAGCAGATATAAAAAATATGAGTATGAGCGAGATAATCACTCGAGAGAATCGTAGCGGACGGAGGGGCATCGGTGGCATCGGTGTCTTTGAAGCGGTTTGGATTTCCCGTAACTAATGACGTCACACTAGATGTTAAAAATTCGGCACGCTTGGTTTCAATACAAATCGTGATACTTGCGTTATCTATGTAAATCTATATCTGTGATCTCTCCCTATATATGCTTAGATCTTTAAATTTACGCAACGGATTTTGATGTGTGTTTTTTTAATAGATAAAACACTGATAATTTTAGTTAAGTACTATACAAATTTTAAAAAATACTGTCTATTTGTTGCGGCTAATCTCTGAAACGGCTGGACTGATTGTAACGGGACTTTCACTGGCAGATAGATGATGTTATAAGGAGTAACTAGTTCATCATTAATCTAATATGTATTATAGATGACCATTTGGCATTATCTAGTTTGAACGCAGGTCGCTTGGATCACTGCACCATGTTGTTGCGGGTTCGATTCCCGTCGGGGCAGTTTTGGAAAAGGCCGTTATGTAATTTGCCCTGAGAATCGCCTGGGAACCATCGTGTAATGGACTGGGTTCCGTAAGGTTTCCATCATAGGTCAAGCGTTGCTTCGTTTCGGACCATAACACGGTGAAATTGAATTATATGACCAAATTGTTATGAGAGGTTAAGTGACTCATGATAAGTTACAAAATCATAAATGTATCCCCCAATAATTAAACTTATTGTCCTACGTCTGGAAGATACAAAATATGTGCAAGATAAAATTATAGTTTAGTTAAGACCACAGATATAGATTTACATAGATAACGCAAGTATCACGATTTGTATTGAAACCAAGTGTTCCGAATTTTTAACACCTACTGTGACGTCACAGATGGCGCGAAATCCAAACCGATTCAAAGACACCGATGCCGCCGATGCCCTCCGTCCGCTACGATTCTCTCGAGTGATTATCTCGCTCATACTCATATTGTTTATATCTGTAGTCGCGAGGACAGTAACTTATCAGTGACCAACCTTGACGCTTGGTCGGGGTTTTCGGACACGCTAAGTACATACATTTGCGTTATCTATGTAAATCTATATCTGTGTTTGAGACATACTATAGTTGTGATTAAATTGTGTCGACAACGAAATATATAAAAAAATACTGTCAAATCTTTATATAAAACAAGTTTATAATTATAAAACAAGACCTAAAAGATTTCCCTGGTGCAACTCCACTTATTTTCCATAATTTTATGACTGTACAACTATATAAAATCGCAATTATATTATTATTTGACGACCGCTTGGTGCAGTGGTTCGAGCGCTGGGGGTTGCGGGCTCGATTCCCGCCGGAGCAAATTTCGGAAATGGCCCTTGCGTAATTTGGCTAGGTCTGGGTGACATTGGGATCGCCCCCGGTCCATTGTACGGTACCCATAGTACAAGCGTTGCTTAGTTTGGGACCGTACAGTTGGTGTGTCTGTCTGGCGATAATTATTTATTTATTTGGAGGTCCAATATAGACTCCTGATATTTGAATCATATTTAAAGCTTCAGTACATTAGATTTTATCTGAATCTAAATCTTTTTAATTTCATTTCAGCCTGTCTTAGCGGCGGCCTCGGATGCGTTCAAAAGAAAGTAGAGAAATGTTGTTCCAACGACAAAGATGATAAATGCGACAAGGATGATAAGTGTGATAAAGATGATAAGTGTGATAAAGATGATGACTGTGATAATGATGATAAATGTGATGATGATGATAATTGTAATAAGGGTGATAAATGTGACAAGGATGATAAATGCGATAAAGATGATAAGTGTGATAAGGATGATAAATGTGATAAGTCTAACAAAAAGGATAAGTGTGATAAGGACGATAAGTGTGACAAGTCTGACAAGAAAAAGTGTGATAAATGTGATAAGTGTGATTAGCACTATAAAGATCAGGAGGGTTTTTGATAGTATTTAGCATTTTTTGTCCTCATAATTATCTTAATATTTATCACTATTAATTTCTGTCAATTTAATGTCCTTGTTTGCGGTGGCTCTGTGAATTGAGTCACCCTCTATTCCCTCTATTATGGTTGAGGGGAGTGATGTCGCTTTTCAAGTCATGCCCGTGAGGTGCGCTGTTTGCGGGGACTAACCCCACTCTCCTCTTGGCAACATTGTACTTAAACTCTATTCATTTATTTAGTATAGAATGCATCACACCAATTATATGTGTCACATCCACCTTTGTGTTTTATTTTATTGTAAACAAGTTGTAATGGATGTTAAGTGTGAATACACGAGTTAATTCCCCCATCTCCATTCTACCATCGGACGACAAGACGCACGGATATAACGCATCCATACACCGTGGACATTCCTTCGGTTCGTACCAAGCGTTTCGCTTCCACTTTTATTGTGCGAACTGCCAAGGAATGGACCACCTTGCCGGCGTCTTTGTTCCCGGTTGACTATAACCTGGATGTTTTCAAGTCGAGAGTGAACAGGTACCTTCTAGGCAAGTATGCACCACCGTAGACCACATCGTCACTTACCATCAGGTGAGATTGTGGTCAAATACTTGCCTGTAACTTAATATAAAAAAGAATAGGTATGCACACCTCACTAAACTAGCTTTCTAATTTAAACACCAAAATCTGAGTGAGACTTGATTACTATTCACTTATTTAGTGACAATGGTGTCGCCTGCTCACATTCTGTTGCTGTTCCTGAGAATGTACACCATCTTTTATTCATTGAAAAGAGTAACCATTGAGTTTCTTCCCGGATCTTCTCAGTGGAAGCGGCATTACGAGCCGGCGGTAGATTTAACTATTCATAAATACTTTGTTTGCTTACATGAATAAAAACAATTTTGAGATTGAGTTGAGTTTGAAAGATTTGTAAGAAAACTGTGGTTATTTGTCACAGATAAAAGATTTTCCTCAACATCCTTGAATCTACTGACTTGATGAACGCGAGGCGTGTGACATACACAAACAAACACCAAGATTAATAAAGATTAATAAACCGAACTCAAATCTGAGAGCGATCTTGGAAATGTCATTCTTATGTCATACTGGTACAAAATGTCACGTCATTAGTACAATTCAAGATCGCTCTCAAACTTGAGTTTGATTTATTAATACGGGCCCAAGTCATCTTTATATAGCTATTCCACTTCACTATATTAATGTATGTCAAAGAGAGACACTAATTTGCCCCGGTCTGGGTGCCACTAGGACCGCCCCCAGGACCCATAGTCCGTTGTTTAATTAAGGTGAAGGCGCCTGTATAGCCCGCGAAATAAAAAAAATTCGAGTATTTTTATAGTTTACCTAAAATCTGAAAACATTTTGTGATTTCCGACAAACACAGTATGCAGTGCGTTTATTAATACATTTATTTTACTCTAAATATAATCACGGTGGATATGATACTAGTTAATCACTAAATAAACAAAAATTGCCAGATTATCTGGATAGCTGTCGTTCTTGAAATGTTTTAGAGTAAGTTGGATATATTAATAAATGCACCGAACATGGTCTGTGTCGCGAATTACAAAATGTGCCTTTTATTATTGTCAGATTTTTAAAAATTTCTAAAAAACCTCAAAAAATTTGAACTTTGCGGACTAGATGGGCGCTTTAGCCTTAAGGCTTAATTTGCGACATTACAGTCTGTTTGTTAGTCTGGACATTACTTGCAGTAAAAACTCCACATTTCCCATAAACTGCTGTTACAAAAACGATGTCTATTTTAAGCTGTATACAGGTTGTATACCTACGTAATCCTGTAACAGTTTATTGGAAGTATCCGCTGTAGAGGGCCATGTGGCTCGTTCGGCGTGTGCCGAGTAGGGTGTCCAAATGTACCGAGGTGTGTAAGGACATACCTATTCTGTCGTACGATTACTATGAACTGAGTATACCCAATTTTATAAAAAATAATAGTTTATCATATTACTAGTAGTCCCGTTAACCCCCCTCCAGCTAAGCTAATGGTTGTATTAGGAGCAGTGCCGGATTAACCATATAGCAAGAGTAGCAATTGCTACGGGCCCCGCGCGAAAGGGGGCCCCGCATATGTTAGTTTCTTATCAAAATTATTCTATATTGAAAGAAAATCTCATCTTTGGCTTTTTGTACTTGTCCAGAGCCTAACAGCGCCTATAGTCATTTACTAAATGCCCACAAAATTGTAACCTATAGATGGCAAATAAACGTATAGACTATCGATTTGTTTTTTTACCACTTTATACGTAAGAACCCATAGTAGATCAGGGGCTCTTTCAAATAATTTGCTACGGGCCCCGCGCTTGCTTAATCCAGTACTGGTTAAGAGTGGGCCCACGTCAATAGTTTAATGGCCCGGGGATCGAACCCAGAACCTCTCAGCTACGAGGGCGGCCTCTCTAACCTCATCTAACTAGGCTATTGTCGCCTTAACTTAATTGAGCTATAGCCAAAAACACTTAATCATGTTCCTAGAAATTGGAAAAACACAGTAATTGTGAGACTGTCCTGTTTATAAAACGTCGCTCTATCACGCAACGTACCTAACTTTACAGCTACACCAAGCCCTGTTAAACCGGAATTTGTCCTGCCACCCAACAATATCATGGTGGCAGTACAACACAGAAATATCGGACTAATTTGTTTTATGGACATAACAAATTGAGATATAAAACGGCTTTGATGTTCCACAGATATCAGCCATGGCATGTGGTATGCAAATATATGGGAGTTTTCAGGTGAAACAGACAGGTAGGCATTGTTTTAATATAGCATGATATTCTGCACATCGCCTTAGGGCCTTAAAGGGTGAGATTTAATTCAATCCTACTAATATTATAAATGTGAAAGTTTGTGAGTGTGGATGTATGTATGTATGTTTGTTACTCCTTCACGCAAAAATTACTGAAAGGATTTGGATGAAATTTGGAACACAGATAGTTTATAACCGGGATTAACATATAGGATACTTTTTATCCCGATGATCCCGAAATTTACACAGCTAGTAGAGAATATGAGAGGCTAATACATATAAATTTAAGCGTCAATAGCCTAGTGGTTAGAGGGGCCGTCCTCGTAGCTGAGAGGTTCCGGGTTCGATCCCCATCCTGGCCATTAAACTGTTGACGTGAGCCCACTCCTAGCGCGAGCATTAGCTTAGTTGGAGGGGCTAAAGGGAATACTGGTAATGTGATAAACACACATTGCTAGTAATCTTTTTATTATTAACTAGCGGCCCGCCCCGGCTTCGCACGGGTACATTGCGGTTACATTATTCGAGTTTTAGTAAGGATCCCTAATTGTTTTGAAAATATAATATAGCCTATGTCACCCGGGGATAGTGTAGCTTCCCAACAGTGAAAGAATTTTTCAAATCGGTTCAGTAGTTTCGGAGCCTATTCATTACAATCAAACAAACAAAGTTTTCCTCTTTATAATATTAGTATGATAAATCGATCTTAAGTATGAGAGCGACCTTGAAAATTTCATTATTATGTCATACCAGTATAAAAATATGTAATGACAAGCGCGTATTCAAAATCGCTTTTGGACGTGCATCGATTTATGAAACATGTAAAATAAATAAATAGCCTATTTCATCTACTACGTGTCTTAGGGCTCTTTTACACACACGGTTTTTAGCCGTAAAAATCTAAAGTTAATTCGCCGTGTGTAGGCACGGTCGTCCTTAGGCCTTAGGGTTTTGTAGAAGTCGCCTCTCGGCGTAGGATTTCCCCCCTCTCTTTATTTACCTCTGATCCTAGCTTGTCTATCCAGGCTCGTCCACATCTTTCAGTGAATATGTCGTCCCAGCGTTTCCGTGGTCACCCTTTCCCACGCGATAAGTACCATGTAATTATAACAAAACTAGCTGTGCCCGCGACTTCGTCCGCGTGGAATAGTGTCTTTGTATTTCCATACCACTATCTGTGTACCAAATTTCATTCAAATCGGTTCAGTAGTTTTGGCGTGAACGCGCGACAGACAGAGTTACTTTCGCATTTATAATATTAAGTAAGGATTAAATTTTTTTGTCGTGAAAAATATAACTGCCGTATTTTTCGCTAGAAACATGGTCACGTCAGGTTGCTGTGTTGTACCTTCTCAGTACTTACACATTCTCTTTATCGTGTTCCTTACTTATTGATTCGTAAGATTTTATTATTTTCTCGCCTTTACCCACAGCGTTGTTAGCGTATTCTTTGTTCTGTATGTCAAAAACAACGACATCTTCCGGGTCGAACTATAACTAAGAACTATCCAGGTGACCCAATAAATACAAAAAAAGAAGAAATCAGATTTGATTACTATTTTCTTATTTAGTGACAATGGTGTCTGCTCACATTCTGCTGCTGTTCCTGAGAATGTACACCATCTTTTATTCATTGAAAAGAGTAACCATTGTTTCCCGGCGGCTGTTCTCAGTGCAAGCGGCATTCCGAGCCGGCGGTAGATACAGACTGTTCATAAATGCTTTGTTGGTTGAGTTTGAGAGTTAGGAGAAGAATTTTGATAACACACGCACACCGGATTTTTTAATAAGTATAAATTGGATACGAAATAATAATATAATTATAGTGTTTGATTGTTTTAGTAAGATCACAAGGCTTCATTTATATTAAACCTACATAATGATTTACTCAAAATCTTCTTTGGTATGCGATGATAACTTGTCATAAGCTGGACAAATGAATTCAATTAGTGTTGCCTTACTATCGATTGCCCATCGATAGTATTGAAATTATACAATACTATCGATACTATCGATACTATCGATAGTAAGTATCCATCCAAGAAATTGAGCAATACTATTGATATAGTGCATTACTATGGATAGTATCGATACTTTCGATAGTAGAAATAAATAATAATAATAATTATTATTGTAAAATTTCAATAGTATCGATAGGGCTATCGATATTGTGACTATTTTTCGAGGTCAACAATCGATACATCAACTATCGATAGTTAGGCAACGCTAAATTCAATTTCACTCCGTATAAGTGCAAAGTTCGAAACATTTAAGTATTGGGTAAATAAAAAACGGTCTCTATTATTTACAAAATAGTGTTTAATTTGGCATAAGTCTTTGGTACAGTATATTGACTACATTAATTTAAGTACATAGGAGTTACAGTAAATGAAAAAAGTTAAGCTTTATACACAAACAAGATCTCTAGGACAGACAAATTTACCATGCTACGCAGCTATAATGACACAAATCGTCAGACACCGACTACACGGTACCAAAGCAACGCTTGTACTATGGGTACCGTACAATGGACTGGGGGCGATCCCAATGACACCCAGAGCTTGGAAAATTACGAAAAAGCCATTTCCGAAATGTGCCGCGGCGGGAGTCGAGCGAGCAGTGAGCAAGGGGTCATCGTAATATAAAATCTTTAGCTACCCTACCGATCAACAACGTAGAATTAACTCAAGATCACAGACCAATATGACCAGACAGCGCTTACGTCTATTGTATATCAATATCAATGCAATGGTCGTAAGTTGGCGGAGTATCCGGAAAGACGGCGAATTTTGATTGGGCCTTAAGGCGAGCGGAGTTGCCCGGCTGTGCGGCGTCTATGCCTTATTGGTCTGTGCTCAATATTTCGACTCGAGTTGATTTAGAAAAACAGGAAATTGTATTCCTTTTAGTATTTAATACCAAAAGTTTTGTAATTATGCGTCTACGCCCAATAATGTTTACTTACCTTAATATTAGTTGCACTTACAAAACCGGATTTTGGCCAGAATCCCCCTCGTGTTGAGGGGAGGCCCGTGCCCGGGAGTGGGACGTCAAAATGGCTAAATTATTTTATATTATTATTATTACAAAACCTTAAATAGGTAATGATATTTAGGAAATACAAAAAAAAATACAGTGCCGTCCAGTGACGCCCGAAAGAAGCGAAGCTTTATAGTATAAAGCGTAGGACGCCGCAGCTGCCACTCTGTATACCTATATATATCGTGTAACGCTACTGACGCTTAGCACGGATAGAGTGGCCGCGCGGTGAGCGCCCCGAACGTCCGTATAGAAGCTTCGCTTCAAAACATAATTGCCGCAGTATTTATTTCTCAATGTTATATTACTGTATTGTTTAACTATGACTAACTTTACTAAGCTTTTACTAAAACTGCTAGTTTCGCTAAATACATTACATTACACATTAACAATATAATATTTCTTAAACCTTACTAATTAAATACCTAAGTATAATATATAATACTGAAACTTTAAAAACAATCATTATTTTTGTGAAGGTTGTATTGCATCACCATATTATATTACTTCTCCGACCATCCGTTCTCATTAAATACCAACGTTGTATACAGGAAAGAGTTTAAGGTGAAGGCGCCTGTCTAGCCCGCGAAATTCAAAATGTTCGAGTATTTTTATAGTTTATCCAAAATCTGAAAACATTTAAGACAACATTTTGTGATTTGCGACAAACACAGTATGCAGTGCGTTTATTAATACATTTATTTTAATCTAAATATTATCACGGTGGATATGATACTAGTAAATCACTAAATATACAAAAATTGCCAGATTATCTGGATAGCTGTCGTTCTTGAAATGTTTTAGAGTAAGTTGGATATATTAACAAATGCACTGCACACGGTCTTTGTCGCGAATTACAAAATGTGCCTTTTATTATTGTCAGATTTTGAAAAATTTCTAAAAAACCTCAAAAAATTTGAACTTCGCGGGCTAGATGGGCGCTTTAGCCTTAATTGTTATATTATACTAGCCTAATTATAGATTGCATTGCATTACTATCATTGCCTCGAAAATTAGTCATAATATCGATTGTATTGTCATGTGACAACACTATCCATAATAACGATATCATCTATCGATACTTAATATCGATCGTATGGTAACCGGTGCAGTAAATAACGGAATCAATTGCGACAGTACTATTAATATTCTCTATCGATATTATGATTAGTTTTCGTGGTTAGCTATCGATAGTTAGGCAATTTTATTAACCCCCGATGGAAAAGAGGTGTGTGATAAGTTTAACATGTGTATCTATGTGTCTATCTGTGATATCGCAGCGCCCAAGCGGATGAACAAATTTTAATACAAAAAAAAATATGTCAGAAAGGTATTCTGGCCGAGAGTGTTCTTAGCTATGTTTCATGAAAATCGGTTCAGTCGTTTGAGAATTATCAGTTCCTTGGTAGTTTAAAAAATCTTCGCATTGGAGGATTTTAAAATTTTCAATTTAGAGTTATATAGATTTAATTTGCTACTCTTCGCTTCTGGTTCAGATTGATTTATGGTCTAAGGTCTTATGGTCATAATATGGTCTAAGTCTGGAGATTCTGTTCTGTCTTCAATTCCAGGGCCCAGACGTGCTGCGGCCACCCCGTGCGGCCTTTGCCCCTCTTCTCCACTGATGTATTCTGCTGTAACAAGTGATAAAGAATTCAAATTACAAATTTTAATCGTTTATTTTAAGCCTGCGGTGGATACCTACAAATTGTCAATCCTACTAATATTTTAAATGCGAAAGTTTGTGAGTGTGGATGTTTGTTACTCTTTCAGGCAAAAACTGACTTGGACGAAATTTGGAGCACAGGTAGTTTATAACCGGGATTAACACATAGGATACTTTTTATCCCGATAATCCCGAATTTTTTGTTAAGTTAAATACTATGCGGACGAAGTCGCGGGCATAAACTAGTTTTACATATTTTTTTTCTTATATCTACAACCGGGTCGGAACGCGATTATCGGGATAAAAAGTATCCTATGTGTTAATCCCGGTTATAAACTATCTGTGTTCCAAATTTCATTTAAATCCGTTCAGTAGTTTTTGCGTGAAGTAGTAACAAACATACATACATACATACATACATCCACACTCACAAACTTTCACATTTATAATATTTGTAGGATTGTTACAAAGTAGATACTAATATAAATATAATAGCTGCAGTGTGTTGCCTTTTAAGATTACTAAGAATTACATAAGTAAAACACGCTTTAGCAGCAAACGACCGCTTGGCGCAGTGTTTCGAGCGTAGCCCGCTCGGCTCACTGCACCGGATGGTAGCGGGTTCGATACCCGCTAGGGCAAATGTCGGAAATAGCCTTTCCGTAAATTGCCTAGGTCTGGGTGTGTCTAGGATCGCCTCCAGTCCATTGTACGGTACCCACAGTACAAGCGTCGCTTAGTTTGGGACCATGCAGTTTGTGTGTCATTGTGGCAATATTTATTTGTATGTTTAAGTAATAAATAGCATTAGATAACAAACACATTTAATAACAATGCAAAACAAAAGCATGGCGAAAAATCTTTAAACATCCCCATAGACCTCAATAATGTTTTCATTGCAAATCTATGGTTTAGCCTAAATCAGTAACGGTGCCAAAAAAAAGTTGCTACCCAAAAACAAAAACATTTCCTTAAAAAAAATACAAGAAGTTTATAAAAACCGTTGTCTATTCATGGGGGCACGTGTTTCAAGTTAACTGTGCCGTCGGTTAGGGAAACATAAAAATTATCTATAGCTTATACAAAAATACGTTCAAGTTGAAACAGTAGTGGGGTCGGCGGTTGCGATTACCTATCTATCTTCTGTTTTGTTTTTTTTTATAAATGCCACTAGTTTATGCTCGCGACAACGTCCGCGTAGTATTTAAATTAGCAAAAATTTCGAGATTATCGGGATAAAAAGTATCCTATGTGTTAATCCCGGTTATAAACTATCTGTGTTCCAAATTTCATCCAAATCCGTTCAGTAGTTTTTGCGTGAAGGAGTAACAAACATACATACATACATCCACACTCACAAACTTTCACATTTATAATATTAGTAGGATTAGTAGGATTACGACTAGGCTATTACGGTAAACAGAGGTCCACTTTTATCTCGACGGGCAACACCCTGGAGCTATTCTATTTACCAAAATACCTGGGGACCGATTCTGTTAACCGCTGGTATCTAGATCGACTTGCAATACGTATATCGCGTTTGTCAATACGTCAATTTTGACAGATTTTGTATTGAAAATGGCAAATAGCGATTTAATCCCAAAAGACAAGCCCGCTGAGTTTCTTGCCTGATCTTTTCAACTCGAGATCGCGTTCCGATACGGTTGTAGACTTAAGGATAAAGCGCTCATCTAGCCCACGAAGTTCAAATTTTTTGAGGTTTTTAAGAATTTTTTCAAAATCTGACAATAATAAAAGGCACATTTTGTAATTCGCGACAAAGACCATGGTCAGTGCATTTATTAATATATCCAACTTACTCTAAAACATTTCAAGAACGACAGCTATCCAGATAATCAGGCAATTTTTGTATATTTAGTGATTTACTAGTATCATATCTACCGTGATAATATTTAGAGTAAAATAAATGTATTAATAAACGCACTGCATTTAAGTAATAGGTTTGTCGCAAATCACAAAATGTTGTCTTAAATGTTTTCAGTTTTTTGATAAACAATAAAATTACTCGAAAATTTTGAATTTCGCGGGCTAGACAGGCGCCTTCACCTTAAGAAAAATATGTAAAAAATGACAATTTGTAGGTCAGAATAAAAGAAACGATTTGAATTTGACTCCAATCAATGTAATAATCTATATATACAGCCTGGCGCTACCATGGCGACTTTAATTTAACACACAGGGCTAGTGGTCAATAATCATAATAGTAATAAAAAAATCCGTAAATAGAAAAAATAAAATTTTCGAACAAAATAGATACTAAATAAAGTAATCAAATTGGCATCCCTCTTGAAATCCGATTCATTCTGCTACTCTTACGCTCTTACCTACTACTTAGAGCTAATAGTATTATTATTATTTGTAATAGTATTTCTTTTACGTTTTCATTTCATTACAGAAATGTTACTATCCGTGACCTCGGCAGGTGACCTCTGCGCTAGAGTTATTTACGTACAGGCTGCTCCAAAATGGTATTTCAGAAAATGATAAATGATTCAATAATATTTAATAAAATTTAAATATCTCGAAAATCAGACAATGCGAAGCCTAATACGTGTGTTCATTTCAGGTCCCCATGGTAGCGCCAGGCTGTATAAAATGAATCTGAATTTTGCTTTAAGCGTTGCATAAAATTATCGCACTTTTTACATAATTTAGCTATCCGCCACCGGTGGTTAAATTATCGTACCTACACTGTCATAATTATCGCACAGTCTGGCAACACGCTCGTGCGCGGGCGCTGCTTGCGGGGATTGGTCCACTCACTTTCCTCTTAACAACATTGTCGTTAAATACTAATTATTTACTCAGCATGGAAGGCATCACACCAAAGCAATTATCATATTATCCACCCCTGTTTTATTAATTATTATTTTAGTTCGTAAACGTTTAATTTGATGTAAGTATGAGTAGGTATGCACATGACACTAAACTAGCTTTTTCATTTTATTTACATTCCTAAATCTGAGTGAGATTTGATTATTATTTACTATTAGCTATTTAGTGGCAATGGTGTTGCCTGCTCATATTATTTTTATGCTGTTCCTGAGAATGTACACCATCTTTCATTCATTGAAAAGAGTAACCATTGAGTTTCTTGCCGGCTCTTCTCAGTGGAAGCGGCATTCCGAACCGGTGGTAGATTCTGACTATTCATAAATGCTTTGTTGGCTTACATGAATAAAAACAATTTTGAGAACACTGCAGCGGACGAAAGCTACTTAGCTACCTAGCTACTTTATTTATGTTTACATACTACAACACGTGGTAGGTACATACAGAAAGATTATTATGGTTCGTGTTCATAAAAAACCCGGTCATATCCTCCACCTGATTTCGTACGCTTCATAAACATTAAGTCAGTTTTGTTTATGTTAACAATTAACAACTTCCTACGTGAGTCGGTGCGAGCGAGACGGGGGGAGGGAGAAAGAGGGAAGTGTTTTTTCAGCAAAGTTGGAAAAGAAGCGTACGAACCTCTTGATGTTAAACATTTACCGTAGCCTATATATAATAATAGATAAAGCAGGGTCGCTGAGCACGAAGAATTTCGTACAATGACCTGTTATTACCTGTCTCTGTCACTCCCGCATAAATCAGTTGCCGGTCACACGCAGTTCACGGCAGTAATTGTTATTAAACTTTTTGTAATTACAAACTAAAACTTAAAATTGTTTTTATTCCTGTAAGCCAACAAAGCATTTAAACATAGTCAGAATCTACCACTGGCTCGGACTGCCGCTTCTACTGAGAAGATCCTAAGAAATTCAATAGTTACTCTTTTCATGGAATAAAAGATGGTGTACATTCTCAGCAACAGCAACGGAATGTGAGCAGACACCATTGTCACTAAATAAGTAGTGACAAATCAATTTCTGAAAACGAGATGCTCATTACATAAATCTTTAATATAATTTCAAAACTATTATTGTAATATTTAAGCAGGCAAGTACACACAGATATAAAAAATCATGTTTAGCATTTATGTACTAAGGCGATATTTACAATATTGTGCACTTTTAAAATACCTAAGACCTAATAGAACACCTAGTATTTTACCGTTGAAAACAACTTTCAACTATATAATTATTTCAGTACCTGTTTTCTAAGAATTTCTACGGAACTGCGTCTGTTTGTTAGTATATCTGTTTATAATATAGGTAGGTATAAATTCGTCTGATAGCGCGGTCCGACATCACTAGGGCCATGTGGCTTAGTCTAATTATATTAAGCGACTTGTGCCATTCATAAGCGACAAGCGAATGGGTAATTTTCTAATCCTCTCAGGCGACCGCTTATTGTTTTCGGTAATTGTTTTTAGTACCTAGGTGTTTACTCAACGTTGCGTAATGACAGGATACTCGTTAATTATTTGATGTACCTAATTTAATTATTTAGCCCGTTTGACGTCCCACTGCTCAAAAGCAGTGGGACAAAAAAACGGAGGATATTCGTCAAAACGAATATCCTCCGTTTTTTTTAAGTTGTTTAAGTGTAATTTACATAATAATTATGCAATAATTGACGCCCGCTTGGCGCAGTGGTTCGAGCGTAGACCTCTCGGCTCACTGCACATGGTGGCGGCTAATTTCGGAAATGGCTTTCTCGTAATTTGCCCTGGTCTGGGTGTCACTGTGATCGCCACCAGTCCATTGTACGGTACCCATAGTACAAGCGTTGCTTAGTTTGGGACCACACAGTTAGTGCGCTATCTGGCGATATTATTTAAGTATTTAATTATAAAATGGGCAACATCTCCGCTGCTCTCGTCCTAATCTTATAACTTGTACCACATTCATCGCGCGTGCAGACTTTGTTCCAGCGATGTATTTCGAATGATACACACAAAATTATTACATTTTTATTGATACAGCCGTGTTCTGGCGCCTGTGACGTGGTTCACGCCCACTGAAATGCATCAAATACACCCAACAATCCTTACAAGGTTTGCCTGCGGGGATGAAAACGGACTCAGTAACTATAAACGTCCGTATTTTTGAAAATTCAAGGCTTTTTTTGACCACCGACGAAAAAAGGAGGTGTTATAAGTTTAACATGTGTAGGTATGTGTCTCTGTCTGTGGGATAGTAGCGCCCAAGCGGATGAACCGATTTTAGTTTTGTTTTTTTTTTATTAGAAAGGTGTTCTGATCGAGAGTGTTCTTAGCTATGTTTCATGAAAATCGGTTCAGCCGTTTGAAAATTATCAGCTCTTTTGTAGTTTTAAAAGTCGTCGCTGCGGGGGTTTTTTAAATTTTCAATTTAGTGTTATTGTTTCACTGTCAGCTTAATCGAATGTCTGATGATTTATAACACATTTTTTTTTTATGATATGACCTAATGTCGTTGGCCAGATTGGCCATAACAACTTCACCTGGACAGAGGGCGAGCGCAAGTGCGCTCCAGCCAGAGGGGCAGGGGGGCAGCTAGCTCAAGGGCGCCACAAGGGACACGACCTCGGTTTGGGCCGCTGCCAGGAGAGGTGGCGAGGGTAAATCTACCACCGGATCGGAACGCGACCTCGACTGAGAAGATCCGGCAAGAAACTCAGCGGGCTTGTCGGGTGCCAAGGTGCGTCTAGGTAAGTAGACGCACCTTCTAGCGGAAAATTTATAACACAGTGAAAAAGAAATTAATATATCGTTAACATTAGGTACCAAAAATAAGGATGGTTCAAAGTTTCTGAATTAGTTTCGAATGATTTTAAAATACCCTCGCTGACGCATGCCAAACAATTATCCCCTTCTTAATAAACGCGGATTAGCGGTTGTATAGTTACACCATGCTTTGTCATCTTCTTTCGAATGTCAAATCACTGATGACGGAAAGAGACCCTTTTGGGTCATTGTGTAGCCTTAGGGGCGCTATGACTTGGGTTAGGTTAGGTTTAGGTTTAGGTTAGGTTAGGTTAGAACAGTGATCAAAACGAAAAAACAAAATTTCTCGAAAATTCGTCTAAGTCCTGGCTCCATAGCCCCCCTAACTGGGAACTAACATAACCTAATGACACATTCGGATTCTGGCGTTTTGGTCACTGTTCTAACCTAACCTAACCTAAACCTAAGTCATAGCGCCCCTAAGGCTACACTCCAACCCCCTTTTGTGTGTAACTATTCCCGCGCTATACCACGGCCCCTCTGGCTGGAGCGCACTTGCGCTCGCCCTCTGTCCGGATGAAGTTGTTATGGCCAGTCTGGCCAACAACATATAATCTAGATCAAAACAAAAAAAAACCACGTACAGTAATAAGTGGGTTACAGTTTAAGTTGGACATGTTTGTACAACCATGAATTGTCACTGGAGGAAACGATACAAAAATTGGTGCTGTCTGTTTTTTGAGCGCGCAAAATGACGACAACACCACACATTAGGTACGTTTGGTAGGTGAAAGAGCCAAGCGGAAGACAACTATGGGTTATGAGCTAAATCATTGAAAGATTATTTAGATTAGAAGAGATAAATATATCCATACTAGCTGTGCCCACCGACTTCGTCCGCGTAGTATTTAACTCAACAAAACATCCGGGATTATCGGGATAAAAAGTATCCTATGTGTTAATCCCGGTTATAATCTATCTGTGTTTCAAATTTCATCCAAATCCGTTCAGTAGTTTTTGCCTGAAAGAGTAACAAACATCCACCCACAAAGTTTCGCATTTATAATATTAGTAGGATTGAAAGCATTTTTCAGCAATGTCAGTCAGATAATAAGTTAACTAATTACAACTTATTCCTTTTTATGGTTTATTTATAAACTAGCTGTGCCCGCGACTTCATCCGCGTGGAATTTAACTTAACAAAAAAAATTTGATCAGTTCGCTGAGTTTACGAAAGTTAACACAGAAATACCTATGCTAAGTTTAACCTCATTGTTATTTTTTGCGAGTCCATGTTTCGTGTTTTACCTGTATATTTCTGAGCCCGCGCGATAGGCACCACTTGTGATCTATTTTTGTTTTTTCTAAAATCAAAGTATCCTAAGGTACTCCTTATAACATCAGCTATCTACCAGCGAAAGTCCCGTCAAAATTTGAACCAGAACTTAGCGTCAAAACGCACGTCCAACCACTAGGCTATCGCCGCTCATAGCAGAGTAACAAATAGGAATTACTCCCATTTGGTTTCCATTACGGCACAATTACCAATAAGCAGTTATGTCGTCAGCGGCGCCGGTGCATTGTGCGTTCAAGTGCTAACCCACATGTGTTGGAAGATAAGTCCGTTCCCTCGTGAAAGTGATGCATTCAAGTGGTTACAAAAGCTTTGACCTCAGATTAAAGTTTTAAAATAAAAAAAGGGAAATTTAAACATTAATAAACAACCCGGAATGCATCAGAATTGAATCTAAATATATATAACTCAAAGGTGACTGACTGACTGACATAGTGATCTATCAACGCACAGCCCAAACCACTGGACGGATCGGGCTGAAATTTGGCATGCAGGTAGATGTTATGACGTAGGCATCCGCTAAGAAAGGATTTTGATTAATTCTACCCCCAAGGGGATAAAATAGGGGATGAATAATCTAGAATTTTTTGTTAAATAAGTTAAATTACACGCGGACGAAGTCGCGGGCACAGCTGGTTTTTAAATAAAAATCGAAAAGAAAGAAGCAAGTCCAGTAGTCTAAAACAAATGATAAAACATCTGACGACCGCTTGGCGCAGTGGTTCGAGCGTAGGCCGCTCGGATCACTGCACATGCTGGTTACGGGTTCGATTCCATTGTACGGCAGTAATAGAACCCGCAACCACCATGTGCAGTAAGCCGAGTGGCCTACGCTCGAACCGAAAGCGGTCGTCAAACCTAAGTTAGGACAACTTCTCAGATACCTAAGAAATTGAGTAAAGATAGTGGCAACGACTACCATATTCTAGGAAGAATTGACATAATATGGCAAACTTGATTGTCAATCACCTGATTGGGTTCCGCGGTTCTTCTCCTGGGGGGAGTGTGGTGCAGGTCCGCTCGGAAGCCCCCCGCCGGCTCCCCATCCGTTTCCAACACCTTGAGCAGGTACGAGATGTATGACGTCGCCAACCTCAGCGTTTTGATCTGTTTGGAGAAAAGAAATTAATGGAGAATTAATTTTTAATAGGGCTTCGGGGCCTTCGGTTGTCATTGGTACTCAAAGTTTGGGGTCAAAAATGTTTTACGATTTTACCACTGGACGCGTGATCTTGGCTTTCTCACCCCTCATACCTCACTAGCCAGGCACCGAGAAGCTGCCTTTTCTAACATGTAGCAATGTCACTGTTTAATAACTTATTAGACAGTGACAACGCTTTATCCTAGACTAGTGTAGCAATAGTACCCCCATCGCAAAAGTTGTTTGAATAAGATTTTGTAATTCATTGAATATTTCTCGCATCCAATGGTTAAGTCGTCCTAGACCTGGACCTTATACGAAGTATTCTTGTTTTAGTACATAGTATGATGCTACACTGATGAAGACAATCTTAGAGGAAAGAAAGGATAAGGAAGATATAGGATAAACTATTTATATGGGACGAAGGAAAAGCAAATATGGAGTCGTAGCGGTCAATAGCTTATCGTATGTCGTATCAATGGAACAAACTCCATGAAAAATGTAGTTTTTAAATTAGGAGAAGACTCTAGTCTCCTTTAAAAGAACTATTTGAGTCATATTGTTTTCTTATATTTACGCGAATACTACACATTGAAATAAAACAATTTTTCGGATTTTATCGTCGAAACGTCGGAAACGTAAATTTAATAAACGCGATAAAATCCGAAAAATAGTTTTATTTCACTATTTGAGTCTATGAAAATACGGTATTTATTTTGGAACAATAACGTTTTTAGTGAGAATAACTTAAACTTCCATAAGTGAGACTTTCCATTCCATTTAATATTTAAAGCATTTTCATGGAACTTGATCTTTCAGGGTAGGGGTTAAAACTCATTAGAGGACCTTTCCTTTTCTGGGGGCTTTAAGGTTAAGGGGTCTACAGGGTTATAAAGAGATGGGCATATCCCAAACTTTGAGTATCGCTGCACACCAAAGACCACAACTAACCTTGGTCATCTTAGTGTCCGGGAGCACATTTGGGATACGCTGTCTCAGACACGTGAAAGCGCTATTGATGCTCTGCGATCTCTTTCGCGCCATCTGGCGATCAATAATGCTAGAGTGAGACGGATGTGGTTCCGTCGGTTCTTCGTTTGAACAATGAAAATTAAGTTTAATTTTTAAGGAGTTCGTTTGATCGTTATTTTTTAATCGGTTTAAGTTCTAATAACCGAAATACTTACATTAACCTGCAAATAATATGATTACCTAGTTATAGTAAGTTCGGTCTGGACCAAATCTGGACACAGGACGAAATGCATCTCCTAAATACCGCAATAAGTTTTTATTGAAATACGTCTATGGTTTTTCTTAAAAAATAGTGCCGTCTAGGGACGCCCGAAAGAAGCGATGCTATATAGTATAAAGCGTAGGGCGCCGCAACTGCTACCTATATACATATATCGTGTAACGCTACTGACGCTTAGCACGGATAGAGTGGCCGCGCGGCGAGCGCCCCGAACGTCCGTATAGAAGATTCGCTTCAAAAGTGTGCAGTGATGACGTAGGAGTCACTAGTTTCCCGAGATTATTTTCCAGCCAGGCGGGATGGCCGCTATGTCCAAGGGCCCAAGTCTGTTAATCGCTCGCATCTCGTTCGACTCCCAATACGTCAGTTTTGACTCATTTCCTATAGAATAACTGTCAAACTTGACAGTTATTCATTTTGTGAATCAAAATGATATTTTGCGGTTGATTTTTGAATCTCAATATTGAGTTTGTTCCGAAACGACGGGGAACTGATCCTATAAGGGTTCCGTTTTTCCCTTTTAAGGTACGGAACCCTAAACAATGGTTATTCTTCTAATATATAAAATTTTCGTGTCGCGATGTTTCTTGCCAAACTCCTTCGAAATAGCTCGACCGATTTTCATGAAATTTTGTGTGCATATCGGGTAGGTCTGAGAATCGGTCAACATCTATTTTGTATACCCCTAAAAGACAGGACGTCTGTCGGGTCAGCTAGTCAACTATAAGAAATACTCACCTTGGATAGTTTTGTATCAGGCGGCACATTCGGTATGCATTCGCGAAGATCAGAGAACGCCGTGTTTATACTCTGCGTTCGTCTCCTCTCTTTCTTGTTGGCTGTCGTCCTTCTCTTGGCGACGCGGACGAAAGAGGGGGGTGCTGGGCGGTCGTAGCGGAGGGGGAGGGACTGCATGTCACAATCTAGGCCTAGGTAGGAAATACCTATTAGTGGTGGAAGCATTCTTTAAATCCTACTAATATTATAAATGCGAAAGTTTGTGAGTGTGGATGTATGTTTGTTACTCTTTCAAGCAAAAACTACTGAACGGATTTGGATGAAATTTCGAACACAGATAGTTTATAACCGGGATTAACACATAGGATACTTTTTATCCCGATAATCCCGAATTTTTTGTTCGGTTAAATACTATGCGGGCGAAGTCGCGGGCCACAGCTAGTGCGATATATATGAAAAGTACACAGCTATTACCACAGATATAGATTTACATAGATAACGCAAATGTGTGTACTTAGCGTGTCCGAATACCCCGACCAAGCGTCGAGGTTGGTCGCCGATAACTTACAGTCCTCGCGACTACAGATATAAAAATATGAGTATGAGCATGATAATCACTCGAGGGACTCGTAGCGGGCGGAGGGGCATCGGCGGCATCGGTGTCTTTGAAGCGGCTTGGATTTCCCGTTACTTGTGACGTCGCAGTAGGTGTTAAAAATTCGGCTCGCTTGGTTTCAATACAAATCATGATACTTGCGTTATCTATGTAAATCTATATCTGTGGTATCACCTGTATCGACCTAAGTCTGTTAAATAGACAATCAATTAATAAAAAACTGGCCAAGTGCGTGTCGTGCCACCCACAATGTAGGGTTCCGTTGCCATTTAAATAACGGAATGATATTTTTGGATATCTAGTTTTGTCGATTCAACGTCATTTTCAGGCATCAACAGCCTAGTGGTTCGAGGGGCCGCTATCGTAGCCGAGAGGTTCCGGCTTCGATCCCCATCCTGGCCATTAAACTATTGACGTGAGCCCGCTCCTAACACAAGCATTAGCTTAGCTGGAGGGGCTAACGGGAATACTAGTGATGTGATAAACTCGCATTGCTAGTAATCTTTTTTTTAAGATAATACATCTCACCTGCGTTATTTTGCGTGTAGCTATGATGGACGTTTATATGGTAGCTGTCGTATGGCTCGTTCCCTGACAGCTGCATTTCATCGTAACCTGTCAAATATAAAGCTAGTAAGTACCGATACTGTGCTGTGCTGTGTCTAACTCAGCTCGTCAAAGCTATATCATCATCATCATTAATCTATACTAGTCCACTGCTGGACATAGGCCTCCCCTAATGAGCGCCATAGCGCCCTGTCTTCAGCTTGCCGCATCCAGCATCTGCCTGCAGTCTTTTGCTGATCGTCATCCCACCAGCCCCCCTAGCCAAGTCGCTGCGTCTACAAGCGTTTCTACAAAACGCTACGCTTAAATGTATGAAAATGACATTACAAGTCGATAAGTAGATCACGTGACTTATGTCATCTCCATATATGAAGCGTAGCGATTTGTAGAAACGAATGTAGACGAAACAACTTGGCTAGGGGGGCTGGGCCGTTATTACGTTAGCTACTTGAAATTAGCTTTCAAACGTGAACGTTCAATCGCTTATAAGCTATCAAACGCGAATTAGATTTTAAACGTTCGAACGCGAGCATTTGGAAGCTTTTCTATTGCGTCTAAGTAGTTAACGTAATAAGGGCCCTGGTCGGAGGACACTACGTTTGCCGGGTCGAGGTCTCCACTCAAGCACACGTTAACCCCAACGGTTGTCGGTTCTTCCCGAGATATGGCCGGCCCACTGTCACTTTAGCTTGCTAATTCTTCAAAGATATTTGAAAACTACAAAATACAAGGTTTACACCCAAGCTTTTGCTCCGCAGCTTCGGTAGAATACATTTTATTCTCTGAATGTCGATATCAGAGCCATCTCAAGAGTCCAAATATAGTTATGAACGGGCCTGGTGACCCCATAAGAACAAATAAAAATCTTCTAAATCCGTTTAGGAGAAGAACTCCGGGCGTCAAATTAAATCAAATTAAATTTTGATAGGCAACAAAATACTTATGAACAGTCAGTATCTACCGCCGGCTCGGAATGCCGCTTCCACTGAGAAGAGCCGCCGAGAAACACAATGGTTACTCTTTTCAATTAATAAAACATGGTGTACGTTCTCAGGAACAGCAACAGAATGTGAGAAGGTGACACCGTCACTTAACAGTACTTGAGAGTGATACACTAGTGATTCAGTGTTACTAAGCTAATTAAATCTCACTCAGATTTAGGTGTTTCAATTAGAAAGCCAGTTTAGTGAGGTGCGCATACTTACTCACACTTTACAGCAATTTCAATGTTTACAAAAAACAGAAAGGTGGATAATGAAAAAGAATTGCTTTGGTGTGATGCCTTCCGTGCTAAATAAATGAACGGAGTTTAAGAACAATGTTGTCTAGAAGAAAGTGGGTGGACCAGTCCCCCCCGCAAGCAATGTATGTTTCAAACCCATAGAACAAGCTTTGTTTAGCTAGGAAATTGAGGAGTTCTATATCAAGAACTTACCATATCCTCTTCCTATGTAATGTGTGGTGTCGTGGTAAACGTCCTGGGAATCGAACTCGTGACCCTCACCATTCGAACCTGGCCAATACACACCGCCGCCATCCATTGGACTACCTGTACGATAAGAAGAAATTTATCAGAATTGTAAAAAAAAACGGCCAAATGCGTGTCGGACCACGCGTACTATTGGGTTCCGTAGTTATCCCGTCACTTTTCAATGATATGGAACCCTTATCATGAACGTGATGATTCGCTTTATTGATTTGAAGCATCTAATGCGGCGGGTCTAGTAACTCTGTAATTCTATCAAATAGTGAATAATTTCGCCGTCATCACCACTATTTAATTTAAATACCCCAGTTTTAAATAGATAGGGTTTACGGACAGTGGTGCGTGGGTTCGAAACCCAGACTTAAATTTATTTTAAAAAATTCAGTTTTTCAAGAATACTTAATGATTTGTTTCCTTTAAAAACCAACTGTAATGTGGTTCAAGAGTTAGATAATTAACCTTGTAAAATGGTTAGTTTAGAGCTCAATATTTCGTAAACGGGAATTATTTTTGAAAAACTGTCAAAGTAACCTGAGAATTCTTTTTCATTACGTACTCTTCATAAATACTACTTCATACTCGGAAAATAGGTCTGAAGTTGCCTGACGATAGGTCTGAAGTTGGTTTCTTTTAACAAGCTTACCCTGGTGTGATGGTTGGCAGTAGAACGGAGGCTCGTATCTGTCGAAACCCTCGTCTGACGGAGACATGCTTCCGTAGCTTGACATTTAGGACCAATCTGCGGACAAAAAACAACTCTAAGTATTTGAATATAGGGACGCCCGAAAGAAGCGAAGCTTTACAGTGTAAAGCGTAGGAACTAAGCGTTAAAAACAGCTGCCACCCTGTATACCTATTTGTATAAGTTGTGTAACGGTACTGACGCTTATCACGGATAGAGTGGCCGTGCGGCGAGCGGCCCGAACGTCCGTATAGAAGCTTAACTTCAAAATAGAGACACATATATTACACTAGCGGCCCGCCCCGGCTTCGCACGGGTACATTGCGGTTACATTATTCCAGTTTTAGTAAGGATCCCTAATTTTTTTGAAAATATATTATAGCCTATGTCACCCGGGGATAGTGTAGCTTCCCAACAGTGAAAGAATTTTTCAAATCGGTTCAGTAGTTTCGGAGCCTATTCATTACAATCAAACAAACAGAGTTTTCCTCTTTATAATATTAGTATGACTAGCGACCCGCCCCGGCTTCGCACGGGTATTTTTTATCAGTGTTTCCCTACTATATTATGCATGTATTTATACCTACATATAAACCTTCCTCTTGAATCACTATCTATTAAAACCGCATCAAAATCGGTTGCGTACTTTTAAAGATCTAAGCATACATAGGGACAGACAGATAGCGGGACGTGACTTTGTTTTATACTATGTAGTGACTAGCTTTTGACGTTTACAACAACGCTAGTGCCACCTATCGGGTCTAACTGAAGCTGAATACCATTCGGAATATACGGTAATGCCCTTATCGACCTTATACAAAGTGTAAGAGCATCGCAACGACAACTGATACCATGGATTCAACTCATGATTCTGGACCCCCCAGAGTCGGAATTTTCTGTCGAAGTTTTCATGAATAATGCTTAAATTTGTCCGCTTTTTAAAATTAATTTTAGCATTATAAAAATCTATCTAAAATGAGTTTACCTGTCTTAAGGTTATAGCGCCCATCTAGCCCGCGAAGTTCAAATTTTTTGAGGATTTTTAGAATTTTTTCAAAATCCGACAATAATAAAATGCACATTTTGTAATTCGCGACAAAGACCGTGTGCAGTGCATTTATTAATATATCCAACTTACTCTAAAACATTTCAAGAACGACAGCTATCCAGATAATCTGGCAATTTTTGTATATTTAGTGATTAACTAGTATCATATCCACCGTGATAATATTTAGAGTAAAATGAATGTATTAATACGATTAATGTATTAGGACGACCGCTTGGCGCAGTGGTCCGAGCGTAGGTCGCTCGGCTCACTGCATATAGTGGTTGCGGGTTCGATTCCCGCCGGGGCAAATTTCCGAAATGGCCTTTCCGTAATTTGCCCAGGTCTGGGTGTCACCGGGATCGCCCCTAGTCCATTGTACGGTACCCATAGTACAAGCGTTGCTTAGTTTGGGGCCTTACAGTTGGTGTATTCGTTTGGCGATATTTATTTATAAATAAACGCACTGCATACTGTGTTTGTCGCAAATCACAAAACGTTGTCTTAAATGTTTTCAGATTTTGGATAAACTATAAAATACTGGAAAATTTTGAATTTCGCGGGCTAAACAGGCGCCTTCGCCTTAAACATAATCTGCAATATAAATTAAAACTCAATACGCTCGACCGCGCATTCATGTTAAAATTGCGGTTATACATATCCAGTGGCAAAGCGTATGTCAGACGAGCGGCGCGGGGCGGCGGCGGCGGCGGGCGGTGCCCGGTGTCTATGGCTTATTGGTGTGTGCAGTCGAATGTTTAGGATCGCAAGTGGCCCACTCGAGACACGAACAGATAAACTACTGTTCTCCAGTAAAAAGTACAATTTGTCGAGAATATTTTTTTGTAGCGAAACCAAATTTTCATTACACACGTAAAATAATACTTATTCAAAAGTTTTATAAATTGATTCGTCGAGTACAGGATGGCCCTTGGCTGGACCTTATGTACCTACCCCCCAAACCCCTATCAGGTAAATGGGGGAAAAATTACCACACTTATTGGGGGAACCCGAACAATCATGTTTCACAAGGTCTGTTCTAATTATTTTTTCTGTTAGTTAGTCTGCGTACTACCCCCAAAAATCATGAAAATAATAGTTTTTGTTTTAAACTAAACCGACTGCTAATACATATAGGTGCACTAAAAAGCTAGTTGTAACTAGGAACCTCGCACTTATTATGTTAATAAGCCACCACAGCAACTTATACAACACTGCGCTATTAATCACGCAGGCTGACATATTCGTGCGATAAAATGGGAAGGAATCGTGTTTATTTTTATCACGTTTATATCCTTGTTATTTATTCCGCTGTCCCACTTTTTGTATATATTTGATAAGTTCTTTTATTGGTATTTTTTACTCGATTTTTGAGAATAATGTAAAACACTGTGATATTTTATTTAAATAAACATTTCTTGTACATTCATTTTAACGTGTTAACTAAGGACTCTGACCCCCATATCAGAGGTGAACGCGGCCGGGCCATAAAGGCCCGGGTAAAAAACAAAAAAAAAAAAACTAGGAACCTTGTGATTTCTATAATTTGGAGACGGTGCCTCTATCTTTACACTACGTTAGGACGACTTCTTAGGTACCTACCTACCCTTAATCACTTGAATTGGCACAGACTCCTAATAAAAGAAATCACAAGCTATTTCTAGCTTTTTAGTGCCCCTAGTTATATTTGAAGTTGGTATCATTTTATTAACATTTTTTCATGACTCTTTGTGGTAATCTAGGCACATAATAATATGGTTTTCCTGTTAACCGTTAATCGTCCATATTTCTCAAACTACTGTACTGATTTTGATAACATTCCTAAGGGTCAACCTGGATAGTATACCCATTCAAACAAACATTCTAAATCCGTCCACAATTGACAAAGTCATACATTATGATCATAGAGCCTCCTTCTTTGTTTGGAAGTCGGTTAATGACACTTTTCCAAATTCCCGCCTTAAGGTGCCTGAAGGCGCCTGTCTAGCCCGCGAAATTCAAAATTTTCGAGTATTTTTATAGTTTATCCAAAATCTGAAAACATTCAAGACAGCATTTTGTGATTTGCGAAAAACACAGTATGCAGTGCGTTTATTAATACATTAATTTTACTCTAAATATTATCACGGTGGATATGATACTAGTCAATCACTAAATATACAAAAATTGCCAGATTATCTGGATAGCTGTCGTTCTTGAAATGTTTTAGAGTAAGTTGGATATATTAATAAATGCACTGCACACGGTCTTTGTCGCGAATTACAAAATGTGCCCTTTATTATTTTCAGATTTTGAAAAAAATCTAAAAAACCTCAAAAAATTTGAACTTCGCGGGCTACATGGGCGCTTTAGCCTTAATATTAATTATGATCATCGTAACTTTTTGGAAGCGGAAGTTTTTTTTTATCTATACCTAAATAAGGTCACGACACATTGTCTCGGTATAATATAAACAATAGCATAGCTCCGTCTGATTATCCAATGTGTTCTACACGTGTGGGTCCATTTTAATAGCTTAGCGGTTCTGTAGGTAATAATTCAAGTTCACCAAAATGTTTTTGATACGGATTATTTAACATATTTTAACATTAAACTATATTAACTGGTTAATATAATATATATTACTTATTTATAATTATACTTATTTGTATGCTTCGTAAAGAGTAATGATTTTTTGGCTTAGACTCAATATTTTATAAGCGAATAAACTATCATCTGAAAAATAATATGATAAGTAAAGTTGGTTGCTATTTACCTTTATAGTGGACTGAAATTAAATTCACGTAAAATTAATTTGAACGCATCACTAACTAAGTTGCACAATTTATTTTTATTTATTATTTTTTATGGCGTTTTATTACAACTTTATATGCCAGATATTAATTAATTCCACTTTTTATTAAATACTTAATTCATAACAATAGTTTCACCAATCGAACACCACAAATATTCACACTATTCAATAATGTTATTTATATTATTTTTTAAGAAACACTTTTTAATTTACTATTTTAATTTATATCATCAACGGCTGTCAAATATTTTGACAGCCGAGTGACATGCGTTTTCGCGGCTCGCGACTGGTCTGTTTATCTGGAGAACATGATCACTGGGAGAGTGGGGACTGGGAGGGGCTACAATATAAGGATTTGATTGGCTGAGAACCGAAAGGGTGTATAATGTAACTTTTTCAAGCGATTATGAACCACTTTCCTATTCTATAACTTTAGCGACTTGGCATAAATATAAGATTAACAAGTTTCAACTCCCAGTTTACTGAATATAATAAGATAATTGATTGACTCGGGCGTTACTTTGCGGAAATCCATTGTAAAACAATTTAGAAGAAGAATCCACCACTCACCCTTTGCCTGTTAACCTCCAAAATTATAAATCAAATAAGTTGATCGATAATGGAAGAGGTTAAAAAAACCTAACTCCGTCGGTCGAGTATGTCAGTCATGAGTGTCAGGGACCCTAATAATGTGCAATTTTCCACGGAACAAAATAAGAATAATTAAAATGTCGCTATGAATGTGTTAAACTAGAAGAAACCATGCTTACTTTTGGACCCGTATTAATAAATTGATATTAAGTCTGAGACTGATCTTGGAAATGTCATTCTTATCTCATACCGGTAAAAAAGACACGTCAAAATCATACTCATGACCGCTGTCAAACTCGAGATTGATTTATTAAAAACGGGCATTAGTGTCTACGATAGCCATGCGATACAGGCTACCCTTTAATTTATTATAAATTTATTTTTATCCTCAACATAGGATTAAAAGAGTTACTAGAGAATAGATATACCAACCCGACTTCTCCGTTATAATCAGTCGTTTTTCTTATTGGGAATATCAAAATTTTAAATTACAGAAGTCGTTTGATACCTTTTGTTGTTTGAGTAGTTTTTAAAACTAACCAATAGCAGACTGTTCCGACTCCACCTACAAGGACAGAAGCGTTTGAAGTAGCTTTATCTCTTTTCAACACGTACAAAATGTTGAGTCGTTTGATGCTTTGTCTCATTTGTTTTATTAGGTACTTTTATACATTGATAATTATTTTTTCTTCTCATCATATGAGATAGTGACCACTCTGGTGTTGGAGTTTTCTTGGCATGGCTTGATAATTGATAAATTAATTATCTTTTTTATCTGTAATGAGCAGTCGGATTTATTTTATTTTATAGGTAACTAGCCTGTGCCCGCGACTTCATCCGCGTAGTACTTATTTAACTTAACAAAAATTTCGGGATTATTGGGATAAAAAGTATCCTATGAGTTAATCCCGGTTATAAACTGTCTGTTTTCCAAATTTCATCCAAATCCGTTCAGTAGTTTTTGCCTGAAAGAGTAACAAACATCCACACTCACAAACTTTCGCATTTATAATATTAGTAGGATTAATAAAAAAACAACATTTGGTGGCTTTTATTGTTTTTATTTCACTACCCGCCAAAGAGTCCCTAATGATAAATTGCCGCGCAATTTCATCTGTCAAAATTATATTTTTTTTCTGCCACAAACAAGAGGTATAGGTCATTAAGTCGATTGCATTGTTGTGTTGCCAACGATAATAATGTAATTATAGAGATAAAGGGTGACGAGGGGCGGGAATCGAATTAGTGGTAATGTTTGGATTAGATTTGGAGATATTATCTTCGCACTTTGGGGTGAGAGGACAATATTTTCATCATTAAACTGAGTAACTATTGATGACTGGTCTAGGTCCGTGATGATAAATCGATCTCAAGTCTGAGAACGATCTTGGAAATGTCATTCTTATGTCAAACCAGTACAAAAAGACATGTGGAAAGCGAACTTAAGATTCATACGGTCCCTAGTGTTCTGAGTGGGTCGTTTACTCTTGAAATAGTATTTTCGTAATTCAGGCTGGTCTGCGCATCGCTGGGATGGACCCCAGTCCATTGTACGGTCTGATAATGCTAGCAAACATTTTGAAAGGAATTTGTGTCCATGTTAGGACAAAAAAACATATTATTATTTGTAAGGATATTGTTTAAAAAAAAAGTTAACACATAATTAGATCCTTGTTATACGGATTACTTGAGATCAATTATCTGTTGTGAAAAAATGGCGGCGCGGGTGAGGGCGGGAACTTTGACATAGGAAGTGTCAGTTATGTGGCGAGTTTGTGGCACACTGAGTGTTGAGTTTTGACCAAAATTCTACTGAAACATGTTGTTATCCATTTGTATTACAACAAAAAAAGAGATAACAATACAAAAATAACAACCCCTACTCATTCAATTACCCTGATACAATTCAATCAAACCCAAGCTGTTTAGTTTGGGATTTTCAGACTTCGTGTTCTAATCGACGATCGCTTGGCGCAGTGGTTCGAGCGTAGGCCGCTCGGCTCTCCGCACCGAAGATAGTTGCGGGATCGATTCCCGCCGGGCGAAATTTCGGAAATGGCCTTTTCATAATTTATTCTGATCTGGGTATCTCTGGGATTGCCACCAGTTTATTGTACGGTACCTATTCTATAAGCCATGCTTAGTTTAGGACCATACAGTTGGTGTGTTCGTCTGGCGATATTTAGTTATTATTATATTTAATCTCATTTATCATAAACATCGTTTTACAACACATACATTTTCACACATTAAATAAGATTTTAAAGAAGCTCAGTGCACCACCGACCTGCTCCACAAAAAACGCGGCGAAACTGACAGCTGAGCGCATTCCAAATTTGAATGTCATTTGACACGAGCGGTGTCGATTTTTGTTTTTTTTTAACACGCATAATTAACAAGGCATGGGTGTATTTAGCTCTCATGGGTGTTAGCGCGTGGCGTTAACATTACTTTTTAATTATTCTAATGGTTGCTTTGGAAACTGTGAGAATATAGTGTTTTTTTAAATGGCAATGTAGGAGACGGGTGGATTCGTAAACGCGGCTCTTAGGTATGGATATAAACTGATTTTAGACGTAAACTTATAAAAAAAATAACATTATTTACTGTGGTTTGATCAAACAGATCCCAGATTGAAAACATGAGCTCTGACAATTATATTTTGAAATAAAACTATTTTACGGATTTTATCGCGTTTATTAACTTTATGTTCCCGACGTTTGCTTTACAGCAGCCATGGTCACGGGGGGACTGAGGTGTTAGACGTCCTGATGTCATAGTTAGTAACTGGGTACCCTCATATTTAGTTGTTATTTGCGGTCCGATCCATGCAGAAAGTGCTCACAGTGTCTCGAGGTCTCGAGGTCTTGCAATGGTACACTTGGTTTTGGATTTAATTATATTAATTACTGGATCCCAAGTTGGTGGTAGCACCCAGCCATCTTCCCTATTGAAATTAGGATGTTTTTTTAATTTCAATGGCCTCACGTATCATCCTTGGTCGGAATCGGTGTTCTTTTGCGAAGATCTGTGGTTTATCAAATCTGATATAATGGCGGGTGCGGTCCTGTACATGTTCACAGATTGCAGACGGCAATAAAATCCGTAAAATAGTTTTATTTCAATGTGTAGTATTCGGGTAAATATAAGAAAACAATTATATTTATTTTATATTCAAACTTCAGACTACTTAGAGGAGTGATTCTAATGGAAATTCAGTTAGTAGTCTCATTTGAATCCCTGGTGGAGGGATCTTAGTGGAATAGCAAATGCTGTAGGATCCCCTGCGGAGTTGGAGGATTCGAATGGAAGATGGTAAGCGTTCTAACCTATTCTATGGGTTTACAAAAATGTTTCCATAAATTTCTACATTATCGATGACATATCATTCTCACACACTCCTCCTCAATACGGGGGGATTGGAGCCATAGCCATACACCACGCTGTCTGATGTGTGTGTGAGCAAAAAATAAAATTTTAACACTATTGTTGAAACATCTTTATTGGTCACCAAACAGCTATTATTATATTTAAAACAACATTTATTTGTTGCCATACTGTGTAGTAGCTGTGTCGCCATTACTGTGTGACGCTCGTGCTGCCACCTGTTAAAATAAATTTCATTATTTGGACACAAATAAGTTTGTATTCGAATACGCCATTAAGTGCTGTTGCTGTTTTTGTTGTTCGAACTTTTTGTTGGTGAGTTGTCAGTGGCTGTTGTTGAGCTGACAGGATCAGTTGTTTGTTAACAGTCTTCGGAGCTTGTTGTTGAGTCATTGGAGCCTGTTTTGTTCGATGAATCGTTGGAAGATGTTTCTGTGCTGTTGTAACTTGTTGCAGAAGTATCAGTGGTTGATTTTTCGTAAGAACTGCTGTCTGAATTTGATGTGGATGAGCTGTCAGTGTTTGATGTTGTTGTGTCATCACCAGATGTTGAATTGTCACTTGTGGTTGTTGAGTTACTGTTGGTTGTTGATGTTGATGTATCGTAAGAACTACTGTCAGAATTGGATGTGGAAGAGCTTTCAGTATTTGTGGTTGTTGAGTTACTGCCGGTTGATGAACCGTCGGTTGTTGATGTATCGTAAGAACTACTGTCAGAATTGGATGTGGACGAACTATCAGTGTTTGATTTTGTTGTGTCATCGTCTGATTTTGTATTGTTAGTTGTTGATGAATCGTCGGAATTTGTTGATTTCGTGTTACTACTACTTGTTGAACTATCTGATGTTGATGCACTGTCAGAGCTAGATGTTGATGATGATGATGATTTGTCAGAATTTAATGCGTTATCGCCGTTTTTGGTGCTGTCGGAAGTGTTTGAGGCATCAGAACTGGATGCGGATGTGTTATCGGTATTTGTTGTTGTAGATGAGGAATCGCTAGAACTGTTTGTTGTTGATGTGCCATCGGAATCTGTTATTGTTGATGAGCTATCTGAAGAAGATGTTGTTGAGCTGTCGGAAGATTTCGACTTATCATTATCATTTGTACAGTCAGAAGCATCAGATGAAGTATCAGTTGATGAGGCTGAGGCATCAGTTCTGGATGCGGATGTGTTATCGGTATTTGTTGTCGTAGATGAGGAATCGCTAGAACTGTTTGTTGTGGATGTGCCATCAGAAGCTGTTGTGGTTGATGAGCTATCTGAAGAAGATGTTGTTGAGCTGTCGGAAGATGCCGACTGATCACCATCATCTGTGCAGTCAGAAGCATCAGATGAAGTATCAGTTGAGGCTGAGTTATCAGAGCTGGATGATGATCCTTTTTCAGAATCTGCCGATGCTGTAGACGAGGAATCGCTGGATCTAGCTGCCGTTGTTGTGCTATCGGAATCTGTTGTGTTTGTCGAACTAAAGGACGTTGCTGTTGATTGGCTGTCGGATGTTGTTGTTGTTTTTGAACTATCAGCGTTAGTGTCAGTGGATTTTTTATCGGTTTTGTCGTTATTTGTTGTTGAATCAGATTTGGCTGTTGTTTTTGAATGGTCCGGTTTGGTTTTATCAGAGTTAGTGTCAGTTGGTTGTTTACCGGTATAATCGTTGTCTGTTGTTGAATCAGATGTGGGTGTTGTTTTGGTGTGGACATGTTTTGTTTTGTGGGTGTCAGTTGGTTTTTTATCAGTTTTGTCGTTGTCTGTTGAATCAGATGTGGGCGTTGTTTTGGAGTGGTCATGTTTTGTTTTGTGGGTGTCAGTTGGCTTATTATCGGTTTTGTCGTTGTCTGTTGTTAAATCAGATATGGGTGTTGTTTTGGAGTGGTCATGTTTTGTTTTGTTAGTGTCAGTTGGTATTTTATCGGTTTTGTCGTTGTCTGTTGTTGAATCAGATGTGGGTGTTGTTTTGGAGTGGTCATGTTTTGTTTTGTTAGTGTCAGTTGGTTTTTTATCGGTTTTGTCGTTGTCTGTTGTTGAATCAGATGTGGGTGTTGTTTTGGAGTGGTCATGTTTTGTTTTGTGGGTGTCAGTTGGTTTTTTATCGGTTGTGTCGTTGTTTGTTGTTGAATCAGATATGGGTGTTGTTTTGGAGTGGTCATGTTTTGTTTTGTGGGTGTCAGTTGGTTTATTATCGGTTTTGTCGTTGTCTGTTGTTAAATCAGGTGTGGGTGTTGTTTTGGAGTGGTCATGTTTTGTTTTGTGGGTGTCAGTTGGTTCTTTATCGGTTTTGTCGTTGTCTGTTGTTAAATCAGAGGTGGGTGTTGTTTTGGAGTGGTCATGTTTTGTTTTGTCTGTGTTCTTTGTATCGTCATCCCCTTCACTGACGTCAATCGTCAGGCTACTGGATAAATCATCCTCATCTGACCTATCAGAGAACGTAGAGTTCAATGTTGTTGTGAAATTGAGGGCACCGTCATAAGAACCCTCGTGATGGTCAGGAAGATCAAGTGTGGAGTCTTTTGAGGTAGTTAAACTTTTGTTGTAACTGTCATTTCCATCATGATCATTATGAAGATCGGACAAATGGTCTGTTACACTGAATTCACTAGAATCGTTTGTATTATCATAGTCATCTTTCTGACTATCGAAATCTTTAGTGATATTTACATCGAATCCTTTGCTGTGTTGATGTGGATAATCGCCATCGTCTTGTTCATGGTGTGGCCATGAGTCATTTAAATCTTTGCCATAATACCCATCATGCGTGAAATTCAACGAAGTATCTAAGTATTTATCATAATATGGCCCCAGACCATCGAATGGACTCGGTCCATGTCCTAAAGTATCATTATACCGTCCATCCTTTTGGAAACCGTCAGTAAGAGATAAACCGTATTCGTCTGTGTTATTAAAACCTAAACCGTCATAGCTATGACCGAATGTAGCATCAAAGTCAGCTTTGTCGTAAGCGGGACCGTAGTATTTGCCTTCATCCAGACCTAATTTTAAGATATCCTCATAATGACCAGTTTTGCCGTATCCAGGACCATGATTATAATGACCTAGATCTAGATGTTTTTCAAATTCCAGACCATAGTTTGGTCCATGTTGGATACCTAAAGATTCGTCAAAATGGTGGCCTAGCTCTTTATCGAAGCCCGCTTCGTAATTTGGAACGGGTCCAGTATTTTTGACCAATGTACCTTCGAAATGGTGCTCTGGCCCTTCAAAACCTATATTGTGTGAATAAGTGAGAGTGTCTTCTCCATTTATATTTCCGTCCAATCCATGATTTAGGCCGTGAGCATCGAAATTATTATTTTTGTTTGGGTGCCAAGTTGGTCCACTGTACTCGGGCCCATATTGAGTATTACCAGTGTCAGAGCCGTCATAATGATCTGGAATTCTATAGTACGGATGACCAGAATGATTTGGAATTTCGCCACCATAGTATCTATGGTTCGGATAATATCCGTAATGTTTTCTAAACCTGTAATAAGCATCGTTATTGGTCGGAAACCTATAGTTTTCAATTCCATGGTGATCATGCTGAGTTCCTGTGATCACGCTACCAGAATGTTGGAACGGAATTCCAGACCCGTCATTCTGGACAATATTTCCAGAATGTTCGTACCCAGTCCAGGAGTGGCCATTATTCAATTGAATATTTCCATTATGTTCGTTTTTTGTTCCAAACTTATCAATAAATGCATTAATGTCAATATTTTCAAAATTTTCATAGCCAATTCCAGAATGATCGTTGTTAATTGCACTGTCTATGTTTTTAGAATGTTCGAAGACTTTTCCAGAATGCTCCTTGTTAAATCCAATATTTCCAGTATGTTTAAATGTAATTCCAGAACCGTCATTGTTTCCTAAGTTTAGACCATGCTCTAACAAAATTCCAGAATACTCATTATTAAATTCAGTATTTCTAGAATGCTCGTTATTTAATCTGATATTTCCATTGACGCCAATGTGTTCCAAACCAATTCCAGAATGTTCATTATTCAATCTGGTATTTCCAGTGATGCCAATATGTTCCAAACCAATTTCAGAATGTTCATTACTCAATCTGGTATTTCCAGTGATGCCTAAATGTTCCAAACCAATTCCAGAATGCTCATTATTAAATTCAGTATTTCCAGAGTGTTCATTATTCAATCTGGTATTTCCAGTGATGCCCAAATGTTCCAAACCAATTCCAGAATGCTCATTATTAAATTCAGTATTTCCAGAATGTTCATTACTCAATCTGGTATTTCCAGTGATGCCCAAATGTTCCAAACCAATTCCAGAATGTTCATTAATAAATTCAGTATTTCCAAAATGTTCATTACTCAATCTGGTATTTCCAGAATGCTCATTATTCAATCTGATATTTTCACTGTTGTCAAAATGCTCGAAACCAATTCCAGAGAGCCCATTATTAAATTCAGCATTTCCAGAATGTTCATTAATAAATTCAGTATTTCCAAAATGTTCATTACTCAATCTGGTATTTCCAGTGATGCCCAAATGTTCCAAACCAATTCCAGAATGCTCATTTTCCAAACCAAATTCAATACCAATTCCAACATTACCGTTTCTTCCATGTTTAGTATTAGCTAAATTACCAGAATGTTCGAACGAAGTTTCTGACACTAATCCAGAATTCTCACGTTCATTTCTAACACGATTTAAATCAGTCTGATGATTTTCATTCTCATGTATCCATTCGTTAACAGCTTCTCCATTCTCGTGATTCCAGTTTCTATCATTGTAATTTCCATTATTTCCAATCGTTTGGACGGTTACTCCAGAACGGGATCCTTGTTCAACAACCACGGGATTATTTTCTTGGTGATGTAAGACGATTTGGTGTCCGGATGCGCTATTTTGTTCAATTTGTCCGCCGTTATGTTGAAATAGTCCGCCGTGTTGTTCTAAAGCTGCGCTATTCTGTTCTAAGCGACCGCTATGTTGTCCTACGTGACCGCCATTCTGTTCTAAACGACCGCCATGTTGTTCTAAACGACCACCTTGTTGTCCTAAGTGACCGCCAATTTGTGCGTTAGCAACAGCGAAGGCGGATGCGTGGGCTGAGTTGATGGATTCCCTGATGTTGTTTACTGGAAAGGCATAAACATTGCTATTTAAGATATAGGAATAACAAACAATTGGTCTGGAAGACAGGGTATTGAATACAAGGGAACAATCCAATTTTTAAAGGTAAAACATAATGTTGAGCCCTATTTATTTTTTCCTCAATAAGTGCAAGGTATTTTTTCCACTACACATGCTGGTTGCGGGTTCGGTTCCCTTCGGGGCAAATTTCAGAAATTGCCTTTTCGTAATTTGCCTAGGTCTGGGTGTCACCGGCATCGCCCCCAGTCCATTGTACGGCACCCATAGTACAAGTGTCGCTTAGTTTGGGACCGGACTGTTGGTGTGTCACTCTAGCGACATTATTATTGTAATTATTATTATGATTACTTACTTTTACCAATCACCGCATTAACGTTTTGGGCTAGTCCATGACTGTCACCGTTTCTGGCATGATACGCGTGAACTCTGTCGCTTGTTACTGGAACCCTAGACCTTCTATTCCAACCGCCCAGAAGCCCATGTCCATACCTCCCAGATCTGTAATGTGCTGGAGGGAAATGTGTTTTGGAAGAAATAGCACATGTGTGTTTATGCGTGTGTGTGTGTGTATTGAAATACTAGCTGTGCCCACCGACTTCGTCCGCATAGTATTTAACTTAACAAACATTTCGGGATTATCGGAATAAAAAGTATCCTATGTGTTAATCCCGGTTATAAACTATCTGTGTTCCAAATTTCATACAAATCCGTTGAGTAGTTTTTGCCTGAAAGAGTAACAAACATCCACACTCACTAACTTTCGCATTTATAATATTAGTAGGATATCAGAATGGAGAAGTGATGAATGCGAGTGCTAGAGTGGGTTATGTTATCTAATTACGCTGTCCAGAAACCAGGCTTCCTATGTGATTGAGGTTAGCGGTCATTCACACGAAGAAGGTGATACCGTTTTATCTTTTTTTTTGAACAGATGATAGCCGATTCATCATCTTAGAGCCTCGCTGTAGCCACTTATATGAGCTGTAGATAAGGGCTGGCTCGACCGGGGTAATACCACGCTGTCACAGGTAACTCCCCAAGTACCATCAACAAAGTTGACGCTTGATCAGTTTTAAACACTTTTCGCTTGCAGGCAGTAATCATAGGTTGCCTCGCCCATTATGTTGATGTCCAATGAGATGAAAAGCGTCCCATGAGGCAACATAACTTTTTTTCGAAAGCCATTTGTTTTAATTGTTTTTATGACCATGCTAGCCGCAGGTGGCTGCTGGTCACTGCACACAAAATGCAAACTTAAGGTGATCAAGCGTCGAGTTTGTTGATTGTACGTGTCATGTCATGCTCAATGTAGGGTTTCGTAGCCATTTCAATAACGAAAAAATATTTTTACCCAATTTGTTTTGTCGATTATCATATAAATGTAAGTAAGGTCCAACAACCACCCGGTGTAGTGGTTCGAGCGTAGGCCGCTCGACTCACTTCACCGGGTGGTTGTGGGTTCGATTCCCGCCAGGGTACATTTCGGAAATGGCCTTTTCCTAATTTGCCCTGGTCTTGGTGTCACTGGGATCGCCCCCAGTCCATTGTACGGTACCTATTATACAAGTGTTGCTTAGTTTGGGACCATACAGTTGGTGTGTTCGTCTAGCGATATATATATTTTTTTATTCATTACGCAAATTTGAATTAAATCTTGAAAAGTTGAAAATCTCACAAACGGAATTTCTGATAATAAAATGTTGTTTGGAAACACCATTTCATTTGAAAATACCTTTACAACGATAACCCAAGAATAGGGTAACTGAAAAAAAAATCCCCTCTTTCCGTGTTCGGGGAGGTACCTCAAAAAGAGTAATTCTGCAACATTTAATATTTTCAAAAGTGAAATCTATTCTTAATGCATATTTGTACCAAATATCGTCAACTTTTGCCATTAACTGTAGAAGTAATGTACAGACTGCGACGGACGCGGACGGACGGGCTGGATGATCTTATAAGAGTTCCTCGTAAGGACTACGGGACCCAAAAAAGTTATATACATGGAAATTATTGGTGTCGCTTTAACCATGTGAATGACCGTTAATAGTGCATGGTGTATTCATGTTATACCCAAGTCATGAGCTGATGTCTCGCTGTAAGCAACCGCAGAAGAGTCTTCTGAATGGCTGGATGATTCCTCGTTGGACTCGGCCTGCTCTATGTTCGTAGTCTCTGTATTACCGCTCCTGTTGTAATCTGTGGACAAAACAAAATTAAAACGGTAGAACAAAAAATCTGCCTTTCAATTCAACAAGGAAATGCAGCCAGCATTCTTGGCCGTCTCACGCGGGCAGGATCTATTTCAATGTCTTTTGTTTTTTATTTTAATGTGTCTCTCTTATTGTTCCATATTATATAAATAAACAAGCGGCCCGCCCCGGCTTCGCACGGGTACATTGCGGTTACATTATTCGAGTTTTAGTAAGAATCCCTATTTTTTTTGAAAATATATTAAAGCCTATGTCACCCGGGGATAGTGTAGCTTCCCAACAGTGAAAGAATTTTTCAAATCGGTTCAGTAGTTTCGGAGCCTATTCATTACAATCAAACAAACAAAGTTTTCCTCTTTATAATATTAGTATGATAAGTTCATTTTCAACTTAAACAAACCAAAGAGAACAAATAATATTTACCTATCTATCTATGGTAAATATTGTATTTTATTGACGTTTGTAAGGCAAAAGTATCTAAGCGACATTAGCCAATTGACTACGGCTAATTATACGGGCTGGCTCGATCTTACCTCTTAGAGAAGATAAGTAAAGTAACTATTGTAGCTGCGTTTCGAATGATGTGGAGGGAGCCGGAAGCCCAAACCTCCCCCTGGTTCTTCCCCTCTCTCTGTCCCACTCCCCTAAGGTCGGCAACGGGTGAGCAACGCCTTTGGTATTGCAAGCATCTATAGGCTACGGTAACTGCTTAGCATCAGGCGGGTCGTACACACACGTACATTACTTGTTTCACGATGTGGCTTATATAAAAAATGGTTGCATTCACATTTAACCACGCATCTGCGTAGACATAACGTCATAACTGGTAATAAGGGCAAAACAAATTCAGCTCAACAGATGTCGCTTAAGTCGACAAAGGGACGTCATCTGTCAGTTCACTTCTGTCAGTGTAACTACAAATACAAATTATCGCGACCCCGATGTAGGTACACACCCCAACATCTCCATGTATACTTTTGTATTCATGGTCACCAAGCCTGAATGACCCTCACTGGAGAAAAGATGAAACCAGGAAGTACAACTCACCAAGTTCGCTATTTTTGGTGCGGGCGAACTCTTCAGTGTCTTCCGTGTTCTGAGAAGACTTAGAGTAATCTTTCTTGGACAAGAGGCCCTTCTTTCCTATCCCTATTCCGCCAGACTCAGTCTCTGTGGAGACCGTTTTTGTGGTTTGTCGCTTGCCTGCTTCAGTTTCTTCTTCTGTAGCATGAATGTACTCGCCGTCGGCAGTTGCGCCAGATTCTGGAGAGGTTATCAAAGTATGGAGGTATAATAGCATAGACTCAACCGAATAAGCGCAATTTTTTTGTCGTGAGTTTCGTAATTCCAATTCTTAGCTACCTATTCATAAAACACATTTTGCGTAACCGTTCGACACAAACAACACATTTGTATAAAACTAAATGCAGCGTAAATTTCGCGAATCATTTTACGCGATTAACAACTACAGCTAATTCGATGACTGCACATAAAATTATGCTCATTTGGCTGAGACCACAGATATAGATTTACATCTATATGTGGCTGTGGCTGAGACCTTACTATAGGGTTGACAATGCGATGAAGATACTGACACAATAATGGCGGATATATATTCCAAGCTGTCTGTGATTCACTCGAAGTAACTGACACCATTCTGTCTATATATTTTTGCAAGATAATTTGCTTATTTTACACGTAGATACAGATAACGGCGGATAGATATTCTAAGCTGTAATTCACTCGAAGAAGCCGACACCATACTGTCTATACATGGAAACACAGTAAAATATATAGATACTTTGGTCCCGGGTTAACAGTAGACCGCAAAAGCTACTTCCTAACCACATCAAAAATTATCGGTTCAAATGGTGACGTCTTTCCCGCATTGTTTGAGAAAACAAGCCTAGATATAGCCTTAGCAATAACTGGGCGTTGATGACGTGTGCCATAGCGTCGCTTATGCCCACATCACATTCGTCCATCAACGCCTAATCTTCTGGACGCAGCTGTAAATATAAATAAAAAGAAAACATGGGTTACCCACGCGTTGGTCATCCGTCTGTCTCAGTCTGACTTAAGGCAATGAGCAAGATAAGCGCCACCGCGACTCTTATGTGAGCAAAGCGCCCTAGCATTCAGAGGGGTTAGTATGAGTTTTGAGCATATTTAAGTACGGAACAAGTGATGAAAAGTCTTCATACATTCACTAGGGGCGCTGCCATGTAATGTATGGTAAGATTCGATCTGTCGAGCGGTATTTGATGATGTCAAAACTTATACTTGATCCCCTATTTGAATATAGTATTCAAGAGTCACGGCTCTCACAGTATGGTGCTTTTCAAGTGCGACATCTTCTTGCTGATTCTTCTTAGTAGATCCATTTATTGCAACCTTCTAATAACTAATTATGAATGCTCTGTTTTTGAAGTACACTACGCCATTTCGAAACACATTTCACCTAAGTAATAACACTTAATCTAACGACTCATCGACTTCAAATTGTGCAATGTATTATGAATGCCCACAAAACGCGTACGATTTCCCTGGAAAGTAATTCTCACCTTCTGTAACATTCCTGCTCTTGCTGTACTCATCTGTGGTTTTGGTACTCTCAACTGATGTTGTTTTCTGTCCTGCCAAGCCGATTCCATCTTTTCCGAGCATTAAAGAATGCTTTTTTGTCTCATAGGTCTTAGTGCTGGCAGCTTCCCTTTTCTTTTTCTCAGTCTCAGACTCAGAAGAACGAGTGTGAGTAGAGTTTGGGGAAGTGCTTTGCTCTAAAAAAATGTTTAGGACTTTAGGATGACATTAGGGACATGAGGAATCTGGTTACTGATCTGACTCTGCTTGTAATAAGACTGGATTTAGGTAACTGGCAATATTTGAAACTCTAATTACGTCTATAAAAAAATATCTAACAATATTATTTTAGGAACATCAAATAAAATCGATTAATTAAAACTGAAGCTGAAAAGCTTGAGTTGTGTAGGAAAGCATAGAAGACGCCCAGCTATTGAACCATTTAGTGGACTAACAGAGAAAACAAATTGGTTAGTGAGTTATAATTCTAATTCCTATGTATTGCAAATTATTTTATGGGTACCTTGTCTTACTAGTTGTGTGTCGGTGTGCAGATTGCATTCGCTTTGTATGAATATCGGGGATCAAAGTCATTGGGGGAGGTTTAGGGAGAAGCTGATAAGGAAAACGCGAGGAAGGATGAGGATACCAACCCAGATTGCCGTCACCAAAGGGGTGTACTGCCACCATTCCATTGTACAATCTTCATTTGAGTTGTGGTTGAAGTGAAAGAGTCTGCAGGTGTCATGGTGAAGTGTTATCTTCTTGCGTGTTTCAGGCTTGTATGTAGAATCGTGAGTTGTATTGAGCGTTGTATTAACCGCCATCTGTTGATATGTGCAGGAGATATCGTTTGTAGTTATGGTGAGATTCTATAGAGACTTGTGATTTGAAGTGTTAACTTCTTGCGTGTTTCAGGCTTGTATGGAGAATAGTGCGTTGTATTGAGCGTTGCATTTACCGCCATCTGTTGATATGTGCAGGAGATAGCATTTATTATAGAGACTTGTGATTATTATTTTGCTGTGCGATGGTATTGAAGTCTTGTTAATTTGTAGTCAGTTTTGATAAAGTGTGAACACCACGTTTATATCTGCGATTTAATAAGCATTAAATGGGAATCATAATGATTTAACCAATGCAAATCTTTTGTAAATCTTCAGTTGTGTGATTTTGATAGTTTAAAAGGTTTTCATTGTCAATAACAATTTAGATATTTGTGTTACATCTATTTGCGAGTCTGCTAAACAAACATAGTTTCTTCAGTGTCAATTCCACGTAATTACTCTGATTTGCGAGTGTTCAGTTCCTATAAATCATTATGTGGCCATAAGTAGAGTCATTTGCCTGTCATAACAATTTGTAGGTATATATTTAGTGGTGGCGAGTGCATTTGTGAATCTTAACTGACTAACCGGTGAATATCAAAAAGAGCTGAATACTTTTGATGCAATGTATCGTTGTCTCGAACCATAGAGTAAGACTTTCTGTCAAGTTAGAGTCACTTTAAAAAAATGACAGATACGGAAACTAAATACACGCGTATGCCATTGCATTACAAATAATGAAATGGTGATTGTATTGTGTCTTGCTCAGCATATTGGTGTTTAGTTGTAGTTGTTGTGGTAGATTAGACGTGTGTCTACAGTCAAGGTTTGATTGTGTGCTGTAAAAATCATTTCAACGTTGCACTTCTATGGCATTATTATTCTATGTCTCAAACAGTTGCTTGGCTGTTTATAGATGACATTCGTTTAAGGTGTTTCAGTATATACTCGTCTGGAAATATGACCTCTCTCAAATTCCCGAAGCTTTGTTCTGAATTTTGATAGTAGTTCATATGTATTGTCTGAGTGTTTGTTATTTGAACAGGTGTACTGCCAAATTGTTAGCATTACGCAAATTGCTTCAGTTACTCCATACGTAGTGTTATATTATGAAAATTGGAATGACTAGCAAGATTCTCACGTGTATTGTATCACCATTTTCTTCATAATTATTATTATTCTTAACATGTATCATTAAAAAAATATTTACAACTCTCACGTACTTTTGCATGTAAATTTTGCTTGCGTGTTTCGTACCAATATTGGTTGGTAGTGTTGTTGTGTACAGCGCCATCTATCGGTGTCTGTTGTAATGCGGTATGTGGATGTCGCTTAGGTTTTCACTCACCGTACTCCGCACTATACTCTCCTGATTCTTCTTCCTCGTATTCGTTGCTTTCAGATACCTTTGTCGTTTCGTGTGAAAGTACTATGCCATTCTCGTCTATTCCCACATCGAAGCTATGGACCGTTCCGTTTACCTCTATGGATTTTGTCTTCACCGCGTTCACAACTTTCTTCACTAACTTTCCGAGATCTACTGTGAGAAGCAAGGTCTATGTACTAACATTACAAGACTTATTCTTACCACTGACCACAGACCAATAAGACGTAACTGGCGATAAAAAAAAATGACATGTAAAAAGACAAGCCCACTGAGTTTCTTGCCGGATCTTCTCAGTCGAGGTCGCGTTCCGATCCGGTTGTACGAGTAGATATAAGGAAAAAAATATATGTAAATTGACAATTTGTAAGTGCCCCCGTAGGCCTAAACAAAATAAATGATTTGAATTTGAATTTGAAACACCGCTAGGTACGTCCACTTTTGTATGAGAATGCAATCGCCAAAAGTCGGCGTGGCGGGATATCGGAGAAGACTGCGAATTTTGATTAGTCCGTTCAAAGTCGAGCCGTTAATCATCATCATCTGCTTCACCGTTTCCCACTATCTGTGATCGGCGCAGTATGTCTCTTCCTTCCATTCATCGTGCTTTCCTATCATACTCACATCCACTCCAACCTCGTTCATATCACTCTTAATACAATTCATCCATCTTTTCTTGGGCCTTCCTCTCGCACTGTATCCATCCACATTCATATTCATCACTCTTTTAGTCACATGCTTCTCATCCCTTCTCATCACGTGTCCAAACCATTCCAGCCTCCTACCTCTCACTTTATCTGTTATTGGCGCTACCCTCACACTACCTCTTATATACACATTCTTCACCTTATCCATTCGCGTCACTCCACACATCCATCTCAACATTCGCATCTCAGCAGAGTGGAGACGTTTCTCTTCCCGCACTTTAGCCGCCCAGCATTCCGAGCCGTACATGATTACCGGTGTTATAATCGACTAACTGAGCCCGCGACTTCGTCCGCGTGGAATTTTGATCCTTTCTTAGGGGATGTCTACGTCATAGAAGCGTTATGCATGCAAAGTCTCAGCCCGATCGGTTTAAAATTGTCAAAGTTTCATACAAACTTTTATCCCCTTTTTTATTCCCTTGGGGGTAGAATTAATCAAAATCCTTTCTTAGCGGATGCCTACGTCATAACATCTATCTGCATGCCAAATTTTAGCCCGATCCGTCCAGTGGTTTGGGCTGTGCGTTGATACATCACATGTCAGTCAGTCAGTCAGTCACCTTTGAGTTATATATATAGATTTTCCCTTTTTGGGTCGTGAATGGACCAATCAAGATGTCAGTTACAGTCATAACATAAGTAATGCAGTGGTAATGCATTATTATGTTAGTCGAGTGGGAGTATCGGTCTATGCGGCGTCTATGACTTATTGGTCTGGGGCTTGAATGTAAGCTTCCTAACTACCTAGTTTAAACATACATCATTATCGGCACAATCCATTTTCTAAATTAATTATACCTACTACTTAATGATTAATAAACATCTTATTAAAAATTTGGCTTCAAGTAAGTACTCTCTTTGTTCTTAATTAGATTATTGTATTAGAATATGATGACCGCTGGTTTGATCGTAAGCCGCTCGGCTCACAGCACCGGGTCGTTGCGGGATCGATTCCCGCCGGGGCAAATTTCGAAAATGGTCTTTTCGTAATTCACCCCGGTCTGGGCGTCACCGGGATCGCCCCCAGTCCATTGTACGGTACCCAAAGTACAAGCGTCGCTTAGTTAGGGACCGTACAGTTGGTGTGTCAGTCTGGCGAATATTTATTTATAATATTAATACTATAAGTGGTACTTACGAGGTGCACATTGAACCGTGGCGCACAATGTCTGTAATAAATACATATTTCTAATTAAACAAGGTTCTATAACACTTTCTCACGTCTATACATTTTTGACAGATAATGGACGCATTTGACATTTGTTCGCAGTAAAATGTATTAAGGTGAAGGCGCCTGTCTAGCCCGCGAAATTCAAAATTTTCGAGTATTTTTATAGTTTATCCAAAATCTGAAAACATTTAAGACAACATTTTGTGATTTGCGACAAACACAGTATGCAGTGCGTTTATTAATACATTTATTTTACTCTAAATATTATCACGGTGAATATGATACTAGTTAATCATTAAATTTACAAAAATTGCCAGCTTATCTAGATAGCTGTCGTTCTTGAAATGTTTTAGAGTAAGTTGGATATATTAATAAATGTACTGCACACGGTCTTTGTCGCGAATTACAAAATGTGCCTTTTATTATTGTCAGATTTTGAAAAATTTCTAAAAAACCAAAAAAAAATTGAATTTCGCGGGCTAGATGGGCGCTTTAGCCTTAAGATGATCGATGTTGGTTTAATCGAAAATTTTGGAATTAAAATGTATGGTAAGTAACTACTAAAATAAAGTTAGTGCCATTAATTACGTGAGGCGTTTTTGACGGTTTTCTGACCCCTCTGCCCCCCTAGTGAGATGAAGTTAGATTTGGCTCAACCCCATCCCCATGCCCCAATCTCACGTCTCGCGATTGCCTGTGTAAATGCCTTGGATTTAATAAAAAAAATTTTTTTTTAAATATTCTTATTAAGTTGCGACTTTACTTTACTACCAAATTTTCTCTAAATTTCACTTTCTTTCTTCAGGAAACGAATCATGGGATATTCGCTGTGATCCTCCCTCTCCCCAAAGAAAGATTAGATGAGATTCGACTCGACCCCCTCCCCTGAACGCCTCACGTAATTATTGGACGCCCCTTTACTACTTACGTGACAGCACAAGTTTTTCTCAACAAGCCAATCTGGGTCATAATTATGTTGCTATTATTTATAGTTTTACCACTAGTTAGTCTAACTGAATAATCTGTATGGTTTTCATAATTTTCGGATGTCATTTCATGTTTTTAGGGTTCCGTACCTCAATAGGAAAAACGGAACCCTTTGAATCACTTTGTTGTCTGTCAAGACCCTTTTCGTCGGAAACGGATAAAAAGTTATCAAGTTAAACAAATCTGAAATATCAAATGCTATGCTCGCTAGGAGGTTTAAAAAAATTGGGCTGCTATGTCAACGCAATCAAAATATACGGCCATTTATGTCGCATATTTTGATACTTTTTATAGATCAAATTGGATTAACTTACATAACAGGTTTTTAGTAATCTGTATATGTCATATTTGTCCCTATTTGCTAACTAAGTTTAAAACCCTAATTAAAACTAAACTCAGTGCAAATGGTTATTACAAAATCTCGGATTATTTGGATGATCAATCAGCTTGGGACGAGCAGCTCAAATCTCGACAGTCAATAATAATGTCAAAGCGTAGCGTGTCTTGCCCAACTAGTCCGAATTATTTGTGTAATTCTTGGTAACATCAAAAGGCAACACACTGGAGCTATTATAATATTTATATTAATATCTACTACCCTTTGTAATTATTGTTTATAAGCAACTGGCGATAAAAAAAAAGATCTGTAAAAAGACAAGCCCGCTGAGTTTCTTGCCGGATCTTCTCAGTCGAGGTCGCGTTCCGATCCGGTTGTAGATATAAGAAAAACATATGTAAAATTGACAATTTGTAAGTGCACCCGTAGGTCTAAACAAAATAAATTGTAACATGTTATTTGTCTGTACCACCACGTGTTAGTTAGATAATATGATAATAAATAATGTAATTTAGCCATTTTAACGTCCCACGCCTGAGCGCAGGATTCCCCTCACTACTCAACACGAGGGAGATTCAGGCCATAAACCTGGCTGGCCCAGTGCGGGTTGGAAGATTCAGATGGCTTTCGCAAAATTTGTTAAATATTCTAAGACATGCAGGTGTCCTCACGATGTTTTCCTTCACCGCGAGTGATAATCATATTTTAATTATGTTACGCACGTAGATTTCCTAAAAACCTAGAGGTGCGAGCCGGGGTTTGAGCCCAGGACTTGTGCTCGCAAGACGCGTGCCTAACCAATCGGCTCGCACCGCTGGGTTTTTCGAAATCTATGTGCGAATCATAATTTCTATATACTGTATACTTGTTAACAGTGAAGGAAAACATCGTGAGGAAATCTACATGTCTTAGAAAATGTAACCAATTTTCGAATGACGTGTGAAATCCGCCAACCCGCACTGGGCCAGCGTGGTGGATTACGGCCCGAATCCCCCTCGTAGTGAGTGGAGGCCCGTGCCCAGGAGTGGGACGTCAAAAAGGCTAATTTATGATATTACTAGCTGTGCCCACCGACTTCGTCCGCGTAGTATTTAACGTAACATAAATTTCGGGATTACCGGGATAAAAAATATCCTATGTGTTATTCCAGATTATAAACAGTGTTCCAAATTTCATCCAAATCCGTTCAGTAGTTTTTGCGTGAAGGATTAACAAACATACATCCACACTCACAAACTTTCGCATTTATAATATTAGTAGGATTATTATAAGAACCTTCTCGCGACAATAATAAATAAACAAAAAAAATTATTAGCGAAATTGTTCCATCCGTTCACACGTGATGCGATGACCAAGGAAATAGAGATTCTTTTTTATATAATACATAGATTAGCTCCCGTGCGTCGTCTTTCGAGATAACCAAAGAATTTAACCAGCTTGAGTTCCAAAGCGAACTTTCAACCAAATTAATTTGCCAAAAAAAAAACTTTATCTTATATTAAATTGGACTCACCACGAACAGAAGGAAACCAACGGCGACCCTCATGGTTAGTATATTATGGTTTAAATTAAAACCTGTATTTACTTGTACCTATATATCACTTCTCTATATAATGTATAAGACACTGTTCAAACATGAAGGCAGCTGTGCCAACAGTAGCTGTATGTAACTGGCAAGCCGATGTTTATTACAAAGTTTATAATAATTGACTATTTCGTGTTTAATTGTATGCTTTCCATGATTAATGATATGAGCGGACTGAAAATTTACTGCGTAGGTATTATAAAGGTTTTATTTCCCCATGGGATCAGCAAAGGCCCTGTTGGTCACGTTAATTAACCCCCGACAAAAAAGAGGGGTGTTATAAGTTTAACATGTGTATTTTTGTATCTGTGTGTCTGTCTGTGTCTGTGGCATCATAGCGCCCAAGCGGATGAACCGATTTCAATTTTGTTTTTTTTCTTAGACAGGTATTCTGATCGAGAGTGTTCTTAGCTATGTTTCATGAAAATCGGTTCAGCCGTTTGAAAATTATCAGCTCTTTTGTAGTTTAAAAAGTCGGCTCATCGGGGATTTTCTAAATTTTCAAACTCAAATATTTTTATTTCAAATAGGCCAGATTAACTGGCACTTTTAAAAAGTCAAGAGCTAGGTGCATGTTCCAAAACAAAATCCTATGGAGAAGAACATGCAAGAAACTTCATAGATACATTTTTTCTTTTCACTTATTTTAAATTATGTTTGCGTTTACAGTAGGTATAATTAGAGGTGTGAGGACAATGTAGGTTAACGCATAAGGCATCACAAATAAAGAAGTAATAGGCCCAGAATATTGCCATGTCATAAACTTATTTCCACTAGGCAGCTATGATATAGTAATGCATCAGTGCTCACATTCAATTTTAGTTATTCATTTTGTATTCTGGTTCAGTACCTACTAATTAGGACAGCAAAATGCAGACCCGAAATTACTAAACCAGACGGTGTATTCACCGGAAACTTTCCGATGTTGGAAGTACCAGCTTCCATGCGCCTTTTACAAATGAATTTAAAGAAATGAAAGATGTTTCCGACACGGAAATTTTCCTTCGATTGTGAAATATAGCGCAGTTAGAGGAGCTCCCATCGGACGCATATAAAAGGCTGCTTATGCCACTGATTTGGTTGGCTTCCAGTCTTCCCTGTATCTGTATCTTATCCGTGGGTGCCCAGTGGGTACCTATGGCTCCTCCATTGTGTGTGCAAGCAAGGCTGAAAGCGGTTTAAATGCACAACACTTTACGAAAGTTTTATTGCATTTTAATGAATGATTTAGGTATATGGTACAAACGAAGAGACATTCCTTGTTAGAGCTATCATTCACCCTCCGAATCATAAAAAAGTATGTCTAATATCCAAAATACAAATACTTTCATTATTTAACGGCTGGCTATGAATAAAAGCTTAAAGTACGCATATAAAAAGTGTTTATTCAACACAAGCGCCCGCCCCGGCTTCGTACGGGTACATTGCGGTTACATTATTCGAGTTTTAGTAAGGATCCCTAATTTTTTTGAAAATATATTATAGCCTATGTCACCCGGGGATAGTGTAGCTTCCCAACAGTGAAATAATTTTTCAAATCGGTTCCGTAGTTTCGGAGCCTATTCATTACAATCAAACAAACAAAGTTTTCCTCTTTATAATATTAGCATGATTCTACATTCTCCCGTCTACATTCTGGTTTCAACATTCTGCGTACTACATTCTCCGTTTATGCACCGCGGTGCACTCATACTGTCAGCACACAGTTACTTAAATGAGCGCGTTCTCTCGCGATAATGATCATTTTTTTACCAAATTGCCGTGCTTACGGCCAATAAGCAGCCATATTGTTTTGAAAGAGGGGTGCGCATAGATATAGATTTACTTAGATAACGCAAGTATCACGATTTGTATTGAAACCAAGGGTGCCGAATTTTTAACACCTACTGTGACGTCATTAGTGACGGGAAATCCAAACCGCTCCAAAGACACCGATGCCGCCGATGCCCCTCCGCCCGCTACGATTCCCTCGAGTGATTATCACGCTCATACTCATATTTTTATATCTGTAGTCGCGAGGACTGTAAGTTATCGGCGACCAACCTCGACGCTTGGTCGGGGTTTACGGACACTCTAAGTACATACATTTGCGTTATCTGTGTAAATCTATATCTGCGGGGGTGCGCCAGTTGTAGGCAAGCGTAGTCTAATTCGTCTAAGTCCTGTATAATTGACCTCATATAAATTGATTAAATTAATTGATCTCATGGTTAAAAGCGATCTTGGAATTTGACGACCTCTTGGCGCAGTGGTTTGAGCGTAGACCGCTCTGCTCACTGCACAGGGTGGTTCGATCCCCGCCGGGGCTAATTTCGGCCTTTTCGTAATTTGCCTCGGTCTGGGTGTCACCGGTATCGCTCGCAGTCTATTGTACAGTACCCATAGTACAAGCTGTGCTTTGTTTGGAACCATTCAGTTGGTGTGTCAGTCTGGCGATATTTATTATGTACTAGTTTTTGCCCGCGACTTCGTCCGCGTAGTATTTAACTTAACAAAAATTTCGGGATCATCGGGATAAAAAGTATCCTATGTGTTAACCCCGGTTATAAACTATCTGTGTTCTAAATTTCATCCAAATCCGTTCAGTAGTTTTTGCCTCAAAGAGTAACAAACATCCACACTCACAAACTTTCGCATTATAATACGAGGGATGCCTTTTAAGTTTTGTCGTTTGAAGAAAAAAACACAACTAGAACCTTATAGTACTTTTTATTGTTTTTCAAAGTATTCACCACGTAGCTTAATACACTTTTCCATTCGCTCAAACCAGTTATTATAACATTTATTCCACTCTAAAGTGGGGGTGTTCAAAATGGCTGACTTGAAAGCGTCGACTGCTTCTTCACTGGACTGGAACCTTTGACCACGAAGACTTTTCTTAATTTTAGGAAATGTAAAAAAATCGTTAGGGCTTAGGTCAGGACTGTATGGAGGATGGTCAAGAATTTCTACTTTTTCCTGCTTCAAATACTCAATCGTTTGACGAGCGCTGTGTGAACTTGCATTGTCGTGGTGCAGGATGATGCGTCGCTTTGAGTTAGATTTTCGAAGTTCGGCGATGACTTGTGGTAAACAAACTGTGGTATACCACTCTGCGTTAACCGTTCTACGATCATCAAGTGCAATAGTCGCAACATGGCCGGTTTTTCTAACGAACGTGGCCACCATCTTCTTTGAAGTGCTTCGAGAACGAACAATTTTAGTCGGCTTTGGCTCGTCTTGAAAGACCCAGATTGTAGATTGTTGTTTGGAATCAGGATCGTAGGCATAGATCCAAGATTCGTCACCACTGATGATGTCGTAGACGTGATTTGACTCTCCTCGGTTGAACCTTTGCAGAGTTTTCTTACACCATCTGACGCGGGCCGCCTTGTGATCGTCGGAAAGCAGATGCGGTATCCAACGGCAAACTAGCTTTCTTACACCAAGCGCTTCATGCAAGATCTTCTGAATGGTTGTCCCTGAGATGCCTAATAGAGCCTCTATCTCTCGATACGTCACATGACGATCTTCGAGAATTAGTTGTCTCACTCCAATGATGTTATCTTCAGTGAATGCAGATTTTGGGCGACCTTCGCGAGATTTGTCACTAACACTAGTATGTCCACGCTGGAATTCTAAATACCAGCGTTCGACAGTCCGCAGACATGGGGCTTCATCCCTGAACACAGATATTAGCTCTTCAAAACACTGAAGCCGTGTCAGGCCTCTTCTAAAGTTGTAGAAAATTATTGCACGAACATTTTCCTTAGAAAGATTCATTTTCGTACGTAACCTGACAGATTCTAATCGACGCTGTGACTAAACAATAACATTAATCCTAATACATTCAACTGTTTTGAGATTCGAAATTTAAACACATTCGAATATAGAACAGTTCCAAATTCAAAATTGCCGGGAATTATGGAAACGACCGAACTTAAAAGGCATGCCTCGTATTAGTACGATTAATACAAAATGATACGTCAAAACCGTACTTAAAGTCGCTCTCAGACATGAGCTCGATATACTTATTAATACTGGTCTTAGACACCCACGAACCAAATTACTCCAACAATATGTTTAAATCGGAGACATTGAGCTTGTTTGAAGAATATGGTATCGAATTACGTCTACCGGAACGCTCGCTCGTTTAATTAAAAACATGATGACGATAGTATTGTTTAAACAAACGTCTTTACCTAATTCTACCTTCATTGTTATTGTAAGGTAAGTACTTATTAATCAAATTCCACTTTAGTTAAGGTGAAGGCGCCTGTCTAGCCCGCGAAATTCAATATTTTCGAGTATTTTTATAGTTTATCCAAAAAACATTTAAGGGTGGATTTCCCAACAGCAAAATTTACGCGGCACGGATGAAATCGGTAGTGTGGAACGTTACTATACAGTTCTATTATTTTTTTCTAACTTGAAGAGGTTTGTGCCTATGCGAGGCAAAATTATTTCTTCATTAGGTTAGCAATTAATTAGGAAAAAAAAATCCTAAAGCCCTGTTTTTTTCATTTCGGTAGCTGTCCGCATTACATGTTTCAGTGTAATTTCCCTCGTACAACAAAAACTATTGGTTATTCAGATTTATGGTAACTTTTATTTTAATCGTGAATAGTGATAGTATTATCACAAAGTAGTTTTATAATAATATCTCCTCAATTTAATAACTGGTAAGTAAAAATGCATGTGTCCTAGAAAGTCCTTTCATTTCGGTGACCTAAAGTTTGTCACGAATATTTTTGTATAGAACAACTCTAGCTCCCCCCTCATGTCCTTAAAAGTTACGTACTAATGCTGCCCATGTGCTTATCGTCGGAGGACGTGCGCAGATAGCCTGCGTAGTTCCGAAAAATACGAAAGTATTTCATATCGGTGTGATGGGACAAATTTCTTTTCATTTCCGTTTATAGGTATAACTTGTCATCCAATGATCTAGTACATTTAATTAAGTATTCGTGAGCAAGCTTATTGTACTACGTTTAATTGTGTAGTATTCACTGCATCCTATAATAAATAGTTTTCTTATAATACAATTTTTTGTCCCTGTTTTTAATTTCAGTGTTCTCATTTCGGTTGATTCGGTGGCCTAAACTGTCAATGGAAATGATAAAATTCTCACCGTAATGATAAAAATTCTCATCTCGGTGAGTGCTTAGGGTTTCGGTGTATAATATTTTCATTTCGGTGAATTGTTTTATCATTTCGGTTGATTACTATTTCATTTCAGTGAAAATTCAGGCCAGCAGGTGAATTATTCAAAATGTTTCACCTATAACTACTATTTTTAAGTACAAGCAGCAACGCAATTTGTTATTTTTTTAGTTTTGTTAAAGTACAAAGTTTCAAATATAGAAGAGATTCCTTTTATTCCCAAGGTTCGCTGATGTTATTATGCTTAGGATTCTGAGCAATGAGCATAACAAAGAATTTGTATAGTTGAATGTAACTTCACGTAATTTGTAATCTCATTTGCACAAAGCCAAAGCCGTATTAAATCCGTAAATAGTTAAAAAAAACCATTTTATTACTTATTATTTTATTTTACTCCTTTTATTGTGTTTTTTTAGTATGTGACCCAGAAAAATATCTAAAATTTACCATAACAGAGGTTCCTAGGTTAACATTGCGTCAGTTAAGAACCAGATGAACGTGTCTACAAATTGGTGCTTGCTGAGAAATTGCAAAATAATGGGCGGGCGTTGATTAAATAGTCTTCCTTTAACCTCTTATTACATTGCTAATATAAAATAAATATATTGTTTTCTTATATTTACGCGAATACTACACATTGAATAAAACTATTTTACGGATTCTATCGCGTTTATACACTTTTATGTTCCCGACGTTTTGGCTGCCAAAACCAAGCGTACCATTGCAAGACCTCGAAACACTGTGAGCACTTTCTGTGTGGATCGGACTGCAAACAACAACTAAATATGAGGGTACCCAGTTACATATTAACTATGAAATCAGGACGTCTAACACCTCAGTCCCCCCATGACCATGGTTTGCTGTAAAGCAGCCGAAACGTCGGGAACATAAAACATTAAATAAACGCGATAGAATCCGTAAAATATTTTTATTTCAATAAAATAAATATTAGTTTTATTTATGTTTTTTTTTCCCAAAATGGTTAACATACGCCGTTTTGGTTCTCATACTATTTTTATGTCGTAAGAGCTTAACTAAAGTATGTTATAATTACGAGTACATTGTTTTGCTCGTATAAAATTAAATTGACTTTAAAATAGATTACTACAGCATAATGTAATAATGTATTTAGAACATATATTCGCTTTCATTTGTGTTAATCTGACTAAAGTTGATTCCGCCAAAGAGTCGTATATGCTTTAACATTGTTTTAGTTCCAAATTTTTAAAGTAAAGGTGTATTTTATAATACTATTACTAGCTGAGCGCGCGACTTCGTCCGCGTGGAATTTAACTTAACAAAAATTTGATTTAACAAAAAACGTTCGTTCATTTCGCAGAGTTTACAAAAAGCTAATTCTCATTTTTCTTTTTTGCAAGTTGATGTTTCATGTTTTATATACCTTCTTATCGTAAAAGCCCTCCCGCGTGTTCAGAGCCCGCGCGACAGGCAGCATATGATATCTTTTTTTTGTTTTTCTAAAATAAAAGTAGCCTGAGTTACTGTTTATAACATCAGCTATCGGCCAGTGAAAATCCCGTACAAATCGGTCCAGCCGTTTCGGAGATACTCTTGGATTTCATGTGTTTTTGATTTTATTACGCGGCAACCTAATTGTTTTTCTGAAATTAAAGTAGCCTAAGTTACTCCTTATAACATCAACTATCTGCCAGTGAAAGTCCCATCGAAATCGGTCTAGCAGTTTCTGAGTTTACTCGAAACAAACACACAGACAGACAGACAAAACAATTTTAAATCGTGGATTTGTTATAAGTACCGTATATACCTTCATATGCATTTAGTGAATAGGTGTTATTTTGATATTACAAACAGACACTCCAGTTTTATTTATTTGTACAGATAAGCCTTCTGTATACTTTATTGGGGGACAGGTTAGGTGAAATGAAATCACTAGTCACCGTAATGAAAGAGAATTTCGGTGACTGGTTATTTCATTTCGGTGAACGGCTGTTTCATTTCGGTGACATCAAAAGTTTAAACACGTATATCTCATAAGTTAATTAAGATATTTTGATGTCATTAAAAATTTGCATTAACTATATCAAGAAGTACAATAAATAACAGATACAATTTTAAAAAAGTTAAAAATAAAAAATTCAACCGAAATGAAAGAAAAAACGACTTTGTTGAAATTCACCCTTAAGACAACATTTTGTGATTTGCGACAAACACAGTATGCAGTGCGTTTATTAATACATTTATTTTACTCTAAATATTATCACGGTGTATATGATACTAGTCAATCACTAAATATACAAAAATTGCCAGATTATCTGTCGTTCTTGAAATGTTAGGGTAAGTTGGATATATTAATAAATGCACTGCACACGGTCTTTGTCGCGAAATACAAAATGTGCCTTTTATTATTGTCAGATTTTGAAAAAAAAATAAAAAACTTCGAAAAATTTGAACTTCGCGGGCTAGATGGGCGCTTTAGCCTTAAACATTAAATAAGTATTGCCTGAATATCACCAACTGTATGATTTCAAACGAGGAAGGTACTATCAATGGCGGATTTACCAGCAGGCTGAGTAGGCTGGATCCATTTTGGGGCGGCAAATTTGGGGACCGATTTTTTTTCCTTCCTCATAGAAATAATTGATTGACTCAGGCGTTACTTTGCGGAAATCCATTGTAAAACAATTTAGGAGAAGGACCCACCACTCACCCTTGGCTTGTTAACCTCCAAAATTATAAATCAAATAGGTTGATCGATAATGGAAGAGGTCAACAAAACCTAACTCCGTCGGTCGAGTATGTCAGTCAAGAGTGTCAGGGAGCCTAATAATTTGCAATTTTCCGCGGAACAAAGCGAATTAAGGGTAAAATTCAATTCTCCTAAATTGTTTTTTTTTTCCTCATAGAAATCAAGCGCAATAATACCACATTGTTACCATAGGGGTGAAGGTGACTTAGTCAGTCCCGAGACGGGGACCAATAGTTAATTGTATTAGTACCAATAGTTCGAGGGACAAAATAAGTCATTCACCCGAGGTAAACACTGTGCTTTTCATTACGAATACAAGAAAAGTAAAAATAAAAACAGGAATTAGCTAAATAAATAATACAAGGAAGTATAAACAATACTCTACAACTCGAAAAAACGAATGAAGGTCGGATTACCATTTGCCGCCTATTTTGTTTTTTTTTTCGTTGGCCTGGTTCAAAAGAGCTGTCAAAATAGAACAAATTTCTTTTTAATCATTTGACAGCTGTCAGTTGAACGCGATTCTCCCTAGGGCTGAAAAGTACTACTTTCAACCCGCCCCTCAGGCAACTTCAGACCTACTTTCCGAGTATGAGTGATGAAAAGATTATTTATTCACGTTTACCCAATGTTGGTACATTATAGTGTAAGTAGCATACATTACCCCGCTTTTATTAATCTTACGTGACTGAGCTTTGATTACCTCAAAAATAAACCCAAAAATTATTTTACCTGCAATTTCAACGAAATTTTTAGATTGTAAAAATAATCTAGGACATGACAATTGTAGAGGCAAGGGCGGCAAAAACTTTACAGCCTATAAGTACCTTGGAAATTTGTAAATCCGCCGCTGGGTAGGTCCTATTCAGTTATTCTGTTTATCCCAATGACCATTTTTGAAGCGTAGGCTATATACGGACGTTCGGGGCGCTCGCCGCGCGGCCATCCGTGCTAAGCGTCAGCAGGGTTACACAACATTATAGTTTATATTTATACCTATATATACTCCATTTGTTATAGCATTAGACAGAAGTTAAAAAAGGTTATTGTTAGTGTCCACTTAGTAATAAAAGTACAATTTACGAGTTACAGTTACGATTGACGTCGAATTTATTATAATCTATTTATATACCAGCTTGTCACACTAACTGTAATAATATTAATTATTTATCTTATTAAATATATTACCTTTCATTTAAATAATTATTATTTTATTACAATTTAAAATTAGTGTCGATGCTAAAAACCTAAAAGAAGCAGGGGTGAATATACAGGGAACGTTTTGCGGTTTACTATAATCCTACCAAATCTAAAATGTTACCTACTCCCTTCAGAGGTTATGACAGCAGGGTATTTATAATTTTGTCGGACTATGTTATCAATGAAATTGACGTAAAAAAATTATGTCAGTGTTTGTCATTGAGTCATTCGCCTGCACTCTAAGTTCCTGTGAATACCTTGTTTGTAATTGTTGTCGAATTTTCGTGATTTAATTGTTAAGTACTTGTTACTGTTTTTCTATCAAAAGTTATGTTAAAACAATTTTAATGTAATGACTCTAAATAAAAGTTGTTTTGACTTGGAAATAAAATGTTTTGCATCCCTGCTTCTGCGAGCCTCTTATGTCTAATGTTATAATAAATGGAGTATAGGTAGGTATATAGAGCGGTTCTTAACGCTTAGTTCCTACGCCTACTAATATTATAAATGTGAAAGTTTGGGAGTGTGGATGTATGTATGTATGTATGTTTGTTACTCCTTCACGCAAAAACTACTGAACGGATTTGGATGAAATTTGGAACACAGATAGTTTATAACCGGGATTAACATATAGCATACTTTTTATCCCGATAATCCCGAAATTTTTGTTACGTTAAATACTACGTGGACGAAGTCGGGGGGCACAGCTAGTTATAATATAAAGCTTCGCTTTCCTGTCTTATACATAGGTATAATTATTAATTTTAAGAATAATGTTGCAATGTTTCTAAGGTTTACGGTGAAGGAAAACATCGTGAGCAAACCTGCCTCTCGACTTGTTTCTTACTTTCAAAGTATTTGTTAGCAACACACTCTGTCATTTCACTCGAGATTAAAATACGTGATCGCTATTTTCATACAAAACTAGTTTATCGATAGTCTAGAAATTGCTATCAAATCATGTGTTGCTAACACGAAGTTACATGATCGCATTACTGTCATTTTTGACACTTCATTGCAATTTTATGTTAGCAACCGAATTATAAAATAGCACCGCTGCACGACTTAGATAATCTAACCAATTTTCAAAAGACATGTGATACCCGCCAACCCGTACTGAGCCAGCGTGGTGGATTACGGCCTGAAACCCGCTCGTCGTGAGGGGAGGCCCGTGCCCAGGAGTGGGACGTCAAAATTGCAAAATTATTTATTATTTTTACTAGCATGTGAGTTTATCACATTACTAAAATTCCTGTTAGCAACTCCAACTTAGCTAATGCTTGTTAGGAGCGGGCAACGTATACAAATGCAGTTACAAAACGCAAGTGCCAATATCGTTTGACGTTTGAGCGTCAAATGTCACGAGGACTTGACAAGTGACATAGGTATATTATTAAACCAAAGCACTGAATTCAAAACCATTGAATTGTTTAAAAAATGTCTTCGGTAACTCCTGAAAAATCGTCTTGTGTCTTCTGTAATATAGTTAACAAGTTGGAAAACACAGAAATTCTATATGAAGATGACGACGTTTGTGTTTTTCGCGATATCAAGCCAGCGAGCAAGTTTCACATATTAATCATACCTAAAAGGCATATCGAAGACGTTAAATGCTTGACTTCCGCTGATAAGGAGTTGGGTAAGTCATTTTAATCGTTAAAAAACGTATTTCAATCAGTGAAAACACTGATAAGTTGATGTTATGTATTGATAACAGTGATAGTGACTAGGGATGCCATATGTGAAATAAATATTTCTGGCGTTCCGGTTCCGCGTATTTTATGATTCGAATAATTATAGTAATTTATGAATGTTTAGGGAAGTACAATACCTTTGTACCTATTTTTTAACATTCGAAAATAACGGATTTACGATTTTGGCATAGGTCTCCGATTCTAAATGAATGTCTATACCTACGTACTTATTGTTTTCATAACCACCTATGGATGAATTATTTTATTATTATAATAATTAGCCCATGTAATGTCCCATTCCTGAGCACGGGACTCCCCTCACTGCGAGGGAGATTCAGACCTTAATACCCCAATTATTAAATACCCCTTTGTATATCCCCTCGTAATTGTTATAAGTATAATGTAGTTACTAGTGATGTAATGAATGTTGGATTATTGACATTCGCGAATGCGAATGCGAATATTTGGCTTCAACATTCGCGAATGCGAATGCGAATGTTGACTTTCAAATAAGAAACCCTACATTGAAAAAAAAATCTACGGCTTTTTAAATTACAAAAGTGCTGATAATTAGCAAACGGTTGAATCGATTTTCGTGAAACATAGCTAAGAACACTCTTGACCAGAAAACCTATCTAAATAAGAAACAATATTTAAATCGAATCATTTTTTGGGCGCTATAATGCCACAGACACACACACAAATACACATGTTAAACTTATAACACGCCTATTTCTCGGATCTTAATAAAAAGCGCACAAAATGTTAGACTGGATTGACATTTCGTGTTGGCCGAACATAGCCGAACCCATAGGTTGAAAGAACGAAGTTAGTCACATAAAGTTAATTCGAAGAGATTTGTTTTGATTTGAGGGTAGTTTAGTATTATTTCATTACTCAAATTTATTTTATAATCAAATGTTATTGAGTTAATATTTTAATTAGACTAACAAGAGCAAAAGAGAAGGATCCTATTTATAATTTAGTTGCCTACCTCGAGACAGTTATTACTTTTTATTCAAATATAAGTAAATAAGTGCATTATGTGCAAGTGAGCTAAGTTACGATCGAGCTTGGTCTGCAGCCAGAGACTAACACGAGGGCTGTGCTGTGGTGGAGCCAAGGTGTGTAATTAACAATGCTCACGCATTTCAAACGACATTTTACAACTTACTTGGGGGTAAAAAATATTTAGAATATTAAAATCTTAATTGAAAAAAAAAAACACAAATCACGATTTTTTTAAGACCTAACGAATTGCAGGATGAATGAAAAATAAAACAACGTGGCGCGCCGTCAGTTTTAGGGTTCCGTAGTCAAACTCGGAACCCTTATAGTTTCGGCACGTCCGTCTGCAATCACAGTAATTTTATACAGAGAATATTAGGGATAAAATACTGCAAACTAGCCGATAAATTTAAAGAGCTTATGTACCGCTAAAAAACTTTTTTTAAATTTTAAGAGCAAAGATATTCCTTTGTACGTCCCGTAAATAAGAAAGGGGAGTAAACAAAATGTTCACACACCCTGTCGATCGAGGTATTGTTCAGTAAGTATTTTAAAATTATTTGAAGGTTTCTTTGACATTTTTTCAATATTAATTCCCGTTTACGAAATATTGAGCTTCATTGTGGCCTTTTTTACTTAAGTAGCAAAATTCATCCTTTAAATTAGAATCATATTATAAATTGTTAGTTATAGGAAATAAATAGTAATTTACTATTCAAAATCAATAAAAGCAATTTAAAAAAAACTAAATTGAGTTTCAAACCACGCACCACTGATTGTGCACCCAGTCCAATCACAACTTAATTATTTGAATTAAAAATCCTTGTAAGAATTTTCATCCGTCCAAACAGAAAATAAAAGTTGTGAAGTGTTGAAGATGTCTATGATGCCGGTTTAATAATTTTTGTAACAGAATTTCATACTTTTTTATTTAAAATTAACGTGAGCCGCCGTATTCGATGTCTCATCAATAAAAAAACATCACTTTTATTTTATGAGATCCATAGTATCAAAAAGTGGCGGTATGTCTACGGAACTCTAGAGTATGCGTAGTCCGACATGCATTTGGCTGGTTAAATTTATCTATGGGTCTGGCAAAGCCGGTAACAATTATTATATTATTTGAAATATAATGTATCGAATGTTTATAATATGTTTTATTTACAATTAAATTGAATGTGAAATAAATGTATTTAAATGGTTAATGTTTTTATGTATAATATTTTAATAAACATCGTTTATTGTTTTAAGTGTTTACTATTTTTAGGATAACTCATTACTAAGATTTAAAAAATGTAAATTCAATGGCACTAGTGCGTAATAAGCTGCTTTATAAACCTAAAAGCGGTGCAATAAAGGCCACCCTATGAGCAAGTTTGTTTTAATAATATATAATTCTTACTAGTTGTTAACATTCCATATCCGTCTACAGATAATTTCCTTATTGTTTTTCAAAAACATTCGCCAAACATTCGCATAGATTCTTGCGAATGCGAATGCGAATGTCAAAAAATATGCGAATATTCGCGAATGCGAATGCGAATATTCGTTACATCACTAGTAGTTACTAAGGATGAACGATAAAATAATCGACTATTACCTTGTTACAGTCGCGAAAATGTTGTCTGTGGCCAAAGATCTTGTTTTAAAACAGAATCTGTCGCTCGAGGACACACGGCTCGGTTACCATTGGCCGCCATTCCGCAGCGTACGTCATCTACATTTGCACGCCATTGCGCCGGAGTCGCAAATGTCGTTTATATCCAGGTTGATTTTCCGACCAGACTCTTATTGGTTTGTTTCGGTAAGTTTACTGAAGTTGGGTAAGTAAAAGTATAATAATCATAATTTAGCCCTTTTGACGTCTCACTCCTGAGTACGGGCCTCCCGTCAGTACGAGGGGGATCCAGGCAATAATCCACCACCACCGTGGCCCAGTGCGGCGGTGGATTCTCATGTCTTTCGAAAATTGGTTAGATTTTCTAAGACATGCAGGTTTCCTCACGATGTTTTCCTTACTGTAAGCAAGTGACAATCATACAGGAATTATGATTCGCACATAGATTTCAAAAATCCTAGAGGTGCGAGCCAAGTTTGAACCCAGGACCTGGTGCTCGCGTGCTTAAACCAATCGGCTATTATTGCTATCTAACAGTAAAAGTTATACATATCACTGTCCAAGCTGGAAATTGTTTCAAAACAATGGATCTATCATGATTGTCTAAAAGGCGAGCTGGGTGAGAGGTTCCTGGTGGGAGTCTGTCTCTTTCATCTTTTACTTTATAGAGAGCTCCATAGCCGAAACAACTTAGAAAAGTTTTTTTATGTTCATTATTTATATTTGTTTGTTCCAGCCCGAATATGTGGCGTCGAGGCTATGATGTTAGCTGATTCAAATAATAGATCAATTCAATTGCTTCCATCTTCGGCATTTACAATAATTGTAGATATATAAAGTAGATAATTTAATAAATATTGCATGGAAAGGGCGCTGTGTGTAATTGTAGGGATCGATTTGCACATCAGTATGAACTTGTCCGAAGCTCGCTTGTCGCATTCCACCAAGCCGATAATTATATTTTAAGGGGTAGGTAAGGCAAATATATTTCATGCCGGTAATCTGCTTTATGTTTCGGAATCTTAATTTATTGCCAAAAACTATTGTGTTGTCCATTTATTACGGGTTTGTAATGTTCAAATTAGGTACTTATTAAATGTAAAAATACACTTGATGTATTTATAATGTCTGTTAGAGAACCGTTTTTTATTCTATCGGCATAAGTATGCTATAAGATAATGGTTTGTATCGTAACGAAACTTCATTTATCGTGTCGTGATAGCTAATGAAATAGTTTCGCCGATTTTGATCCAAGTATTGTTATATCGACAGAATAATAATAGTGGTTTACAATACATTGATGTACAATAATATTAATAAATTATAAATAAAATGTTTTTGTTGGGTCATTTGTATCTTTAATATATTTGAATATTATCCTGATCTGGTACCCGCGGCGAAGTTTCGTTGCGGCTAAAAAGGTAATGTGAGTCGGAATTATTATGTTGATCTTTTATTTTATGTATATGGTTCCAACGAAATGAATAATCGACTAAATTAAATGAAGCAACACAGCACTATTGTTTTGTTTTTTGACATATGTGATGTGATTGACATTTCATTGCTTTTATTTTTTTCTTCGTTTACTGTTTCATTCTGTGTATATTTAATTAATTCTACGAAATAACTTTACCTACTTACGAAAAATAAATTGGTAAGTTATAATAACGTGAAACCGTATTTGATTTTCTTTATATATTTTGACCAGATACTAGTAGGCACAAAACATTTACTCCAGGAATGTCCCATATTTTCACGTACCAGACACGAACACGAATCATTATGCCAATTTCAGAACGTACATCCATACAGCTTAAGTAGTCTAACAAAAAGTACCCACACAGTTTCATCATTCATTAAACATGTAAAACACATTATCAGCAAACTAAAACAAATTAATGGCTCCTAAATTACAGTTTCCGACAGAATCATTCCCTGTATCCATTAGCAGGGTTTTTAAAATAAGAACTATGTATGTATGATATAACTGCTACCTCTATGTAATAGACTTATAATTTCCTTTTTGATTAATAAATGTTATATACTGAAAAAAAAACTAACCTAAGTATATAGGTACCTAATCTAGTAGGCAAACTTTAATAACCCCAAAATACTCGTAAATCACTTTAATTCTATCTACAGCCAAGCTTTTTACGCCCTTGCCATTTACAGCTCGTACGTTAAATAACATTAGACTAACAAAAAAAAAACAAAAACAGCTTTTTTATTGTATTCATTTAAAGCTCCTTTATTTCTCAAAGACGCCTGCTGTGGCTCTTATTACAGTTGCATATAGGTAAAATTGCAATAATTCACGCGTCCTCATGTTATCAAACAAACTGTACTTTAATTTGTTTATTTATTTCGATTTACAGTGAAATGGATGACTCGGAACTGGACCCATCCGAGCTTGGTACTCAGGCTTACTGGCAGAAGTCCTACAGGAAGGAGATAGAGAATTTTGAGGAGCACGGAGACCCTGGAGACGTCTGGTTCGGTGAAGACAGTGCCTGTAGAGTCATCAGCTGGATATGTGAATGTGGTGTGGAGAAGACATCTCGAGTTGTAGATATAGGTATACTTAATTTTTTTAATTTTAATCCAAATCCGTTCAGTAGTTTTTGCGTGAAGGAGTAACAAACTTACATACATACATACATACATCCACACTCACAAACTTTCACATTTATAATATTAGTAGGATGTAACAGCAGTGATAGCCGCTTGGTTAAGCACGTGCCTTTTGGGCACCCATATTAGGAAATCAATCTCAAGTCTGGGATCGCCCCCAGTCCATTGTACGGTGCCCATAGTACAAGCGTTGCTTAGTTTGGGACCGTACAGTTGGTGTGTCAGTCTGGCGATATTATTATTATTATTTGAGAGTGATCTTGGAGATGTCATACCAGCACAAAACTAAATGTCAAAAGCGTACTCAAGACCAATCTCTAACTTGAGATTGATTTATTAATACAGCCCTTAGGGACTGTACAATTGGTGTGTCAGACAGCAATTATTTATTTATTTTATATATTGTTTCAAATTTAGTTGTTGTTTGCGGTCCGATCCAAATAACGTCAAAATTTGAGGGTACCCAGTTATTAACTATGACATCAGGACGTCTAACACCTCAGTCCCCCCGTGACCACGGTTGCTGTAAAGCAGCCGAAACGTCGGAAACATAAAAAAGTAAATAAACGCGATATAATCCGTAAAATAGTTTTATTTCAATATTTATTTTATATTATATTATTCCAGGTTGTGGAAACGGCTATACCTTATCGGAGCTGGCCCGGGAAGGGTTCAAGAACCTGTTAGGTATAGATTACTGTCAGGAAGCCATTACACTTGCCGAGAAGGTCTCACAGACTGAGTTCCCGCACATTAAATATCAGGTATTTATTCACTCACAAATTAATAATTTAACCCTTTTTAACGTCCCATTCGTCAGCACGGGCCTCCCCTCACTACGAGGGGGAGCCAGGCCGTAAAGTGAGGGTTGGCAGTTTTCACATGTCTTTCGAATATTGGTTAGATTATACAAGATATGCAGGTTTCCTCACACCGTAAGAGAGTCATAATCATATAGAAATTATGATTCGCACATAGATTTCGAAAAATCCAGAGGTTCGTGAAAGATGCGTGCTTAACCAATCGGCTATTACTGCAATAAAAGTATTGTTCAAATAGGGACCCCATTGAATTTTTTGGCCCAGGTTAGTATATTGTTTGATACTGGCCATTGTAGAATAGAATAACTCTTTATTGCACACTAAAGTTCGGAATATATCATACTATATATCATACTAATATTATAAAGAGGAAAACTTTGTTTGTTTGATTGTAATGAATAGGCTCCGAAACTACGGAACCGATTTGAAAAAATATTTCACTGTTGGGAAGCTACACTATCCCCGGGTGACATAGGCTATAATATATTTTCAAAAAATTAGGGATCCTTACTAAAACTCGAATAATGTAACCGCAATGTACACGTGCGAAGCCGGGGCGGGCTGCTAGTCTAATAATATAAAAAACAAAAGTGTACATTGGGCGGTCTTATCGCAGATTGCAATCTCTTCCAGACAACCTTTGGATGGAGAGAATTATGTCATGTTGTCAAGGTGCTTAGTAGTCAACAGTGTATTCATTGTATTGACTGTAATAAAATGCTTTTTTCCAGATTTTCGATATAACAAAGGACAGTGTGGATGAGCTAGGTAAATTCCGAATTATCCATGACAAGGGGACTTACGATGCCATAGGATTGAACCCAACAAACCCCAAGGAACATAGGGAGAAATACATCGACCAAGTGGCCCAGATGTTAGAGGAAAATGGTATGTAATTCTTGGTTATGTCAAAAGGCAACACCACAGTTATAGATTTACATAGATAACGCAAATGCATGTACTTCGCGTGTACGAAACCCCGACCATGCGTCAAGGTTGGTCGCCGCTAACTTACAGTCCGCGCGACTACAGATATAAACAATATGAGTATGAGCGAGAGAATCGTAGCGGGCATCGGCGGCATCGGTGTCTTTGAAGCGGTTTGGATTTCCCGTCACTTGTGATGTCACAGTAGGTGTTAAAAATGCGGCACGCTTGGTTTCAATACAAATCGTGATACTTGCGTTATCTATGTTAATCTATATCTGTGGGCAACACATTTAAGCTATTATATTTACATTAATATCTACTAGGTACCCTTTGTAATTATGAATTATAATATGTGAAACAGAAAGGGTATACTCTTTTTTTGCAACTTTACTTTGTAAATCTAAAACTATCAGCTTTGTGGGACAGTTGAAGTACTAAAGGTTTTGTAGACTTACAGAATCTTTCAACAGTAATATCCTTGTACTAACACCTTTTGTTTTTCAAGTTTCCTCCATAGCTGATAGTTTTAGAATTACAAAGTTAAGTTTTGAAAAAAAATATTTAGGTACCCTTTCTGTTTCAACCTGTATAAGCAACTGGCAATTTAAAAATATAATATAACAAAATGTAAAAAGACAAGCCCGCTGAGTTTCTTGCCGGATCTTCTCAGTCGAGGTCGCGTTCCGATCCGGTTGTAGATATAAGAAAAATATTTAAAAATGTCAATTTGTAAGTATAGACAAAATGAAACGCTTTGACTTTATTTTTTCTAATGGCTGATACTGACTAAGCTAACTTACAAATGTATCGCCGTCCTTGTTGTGGTTTTAATGGGTAAATAGGACGGATATATTTCTGGATGTGTCTATGGAGACAGCGGAAACGTCATAAAAGATAAATCGTTTTAAAAAACCCGACTACGGAATTGCACGAATTAATTATACAGAACTGCCGATAGATGACGCTAGTAGTATTCATAAACGGTGAAATGAAATACAAAAGTAGCCTTTTCTGCCGCTTGGTATATTTTATATTGTATTAAATTAATAAATAAATATCCCCAGACTGACTCCAACTGTACGGACCCAAACTAAGTAACGCTTGTACTATGGGTACCGTACAATGGACTGGGGGCGATCCCGGTGACACCCAGACCAGGGCAAATTACGAAAAGGCCATTTCCGTAAATTGCTCCGACGGGAACGCGAACCCGCAACCACCCGGTGCAGTGAGCCGAGCAGCCTATGCCCAAACCACTGCGCCAAGCGGTCGTCTAAAATTTATATTTAAGAATTAGTCTAAAAATACATCTAAATCGGTCATACCGTTTAGGAGGAAAATAATTAAGGACACACGCACATTGGAATTTTATAAAAGTGACATAAGAATATTTCATTTCAACAAATTTGTGCAATTTGATATTATCCTTCTTATAATATTATAAACGCGAAAGTTTTTGAGTGTGGATGTGTGTTTGTTACTCTTTCACGCAAAAACTACTGAACCGATTAGGATGAAATTTGGAACACCGATAGTTTATAACCTGGATTGACTAATAGAATACTTTACTTAAGTCTACGGACGATGTCGCGGGCAGAAACTATTAATATATATATTTACAGGTATATTTGTAATCACATCATGCAACTGGACCGAGGATGAATTAATAAGACATTTCTCTGAGAAAATGAAATTGAAACAAGTAATACCGACGCCTCAGTTCAAATTCGGCGGGAAAGTCGGCAGTGTGGTGTCATCTGTTGTGTTTACTAAGAAATAAATTATTATTGTTAATTGTATATGCAGTTTCACAAATAAATATGGAGTACCTAGGCCTGTATAAATCTATCTCAAGTCTGAAACCGCTCTTGAGTACATCTTTGACAAATCATTTTGTTCTGGTATGACATAAGAATCAGAATGACATTACCAAGACCGCTGTCAGACTTGAGTTTGATTTTTTAATCTACAGTACGGTCCCAAACTAAGCAACCCTTATCATGCGATGGGCTGGGGGCGATCCCAGTGATACCCAGACCGGGGAAAAGTACGAAAAGGCCATAACCAAAATTTGGCATGACGGGATTCGGACCCGAAACCACATAGCGTAGTGATTCAAACGTTCGGTTGATAGTTAGATTTGTCGGATCTTAACTCCCTGCGCGGCTACGGCCTGCCCTTCGTGAGAATTTTAACGCGAGTGGGTGTAGAATTTTAACGCACCTCTATATAGTTTTGACAGTTGTCGTTGGTTTTGGCATGGCGCCTAAATACACAGTTGATATCTAATGGCTTATTTTATTAATTAACACACATACAGAATAAGTATAATGACAACGAACATAGACAGTGGGACTCAGTTGTCAGTTCAAGGGAGGTATTACGATTAAAAGGGAGAATCATGAATCGATATCAGAATTTTTTGTCTGTAGGTATTTATGCTGAGCAACTTGTTATTGTGTTTGGCGACCGCTTGGCGCAGTGGTTCGAGCGCAGGCCGCTCGGCAGTCTACTCTCTGGACATTAGGGTTGTTGCGGAACTGATTATGAGGAAGAGGATGCGGATGAGGAAGAGGAAGTGAATGCGGAAGAGGAAGAGGATATTTTTTGAGGAAGAGGAAGTGAATGCGGATGAGGAAGAGGAAGTGGATGAGGAAGAAGAAGAGGATATTTTTTGAGGAAGAGGATGCGGATGAGGACGAGGATGATAGGAAATTATAAATACTAGCGGATCCAACCCAAAAGCCTCTGTCCTGTCTGTACATAACTAGGTACATACATACACACACAAAAAAAATTAAAAGGTCATTTTCCAGTGAACCAAACTATGAATCTAAACCATTCTCAAAACACACACAATAAAGAATCATCGAAATCGGTCCAGCACAATACTGCACATGGTGGTTGCGGGTTCGACACCCGCCAAAAAATTCGGAAATGGCCTTTTTGTCATTTGCCCTGCTCTGGGTGTCACTGGGATCGCCCGATCCATTGTACGGTACCCATAGTACAAGCGTCGCTTAGTTTGGGACCGTACAGTTGGTGTGTCAGTCTAGCGATTTTAATTGGCGAGCTATGGAGAGAGCTATGCTCGGAGTTTCTCTGAAGGATAGGATTCGCAATGAATACATCCGACAGAGAACCAAAGTTATCGACATAGCTCAAAGAGTTAGCAAGCTGAAGTGGCAGTGGGCTGGGCATATCTCGTGAAGAACCGACAACCGCTGGGGTAAACGTGTTCTTGAGTGGAGACCTCGACTCGGCAAGCGTAGTGTAGGACGCCCTCCGACCAGGTGGGATGACGATCTGCGAAAGACTGCAGGCAGATGCTGGATGCGGCAAGCCGAAGACAGGGCGCTATGGCGCTCATTAGGGGAGGCCTATGTCCAGCAGTGAACAAGCATAGGCTGATGATGATTATGTACGAAACCCCTCCATCCTTCAAATCGGTAAAGTCGTGCGTTCAATGCCTTTGGTATTTCAAGCATTTACAAGCTACTAACTGGTCTTACAGTATGACCTAATGTTAAGCAGTTAGTACCCGACTTGTTACAAGTAAGAGAAACAAATGTTAAGTTTTTATTTAATTTACAACGAACCTATATCTTTTCTACTACTAAATTAAATACAATAATTAAAGCATTTATAAATAAAAAAAGACAGCCAGTATAATTTTAAAACTCAACTGTACTAAAGTCAAACCCGATATGAAATATTATGTTATTGTTATATTGTTGATGTTTTAATTGATTAATTTATCTATATACTAGGTGAAACAGAAAGGGGAAACAAACTATTTTGTTTGAACCTTAACTTTGTAAATCTAAAACTATCGGCTTTGTGGGACAGTTGAAGTACTAAAGGTTTTGTAGACTTACAAAATCTGTCAACAGTAATATCCTAGTACTAACACCTTTTGTTTTTCAAGTTTCCCCCATAGCTGATAGTTTTAGAATTACAAACTTAAGTTTTGAAAAAAAAAGTATACCCTTTATGTTTCACCTTGTATATGTCGCCGCCAAATAGCTTAATTCGCCGTTCAATTAACAGCCTAGGCACTTAACTAAACAGCGCCGTTCAACTAACGGCCTGAATGATATTCAGCCGTATCGTCTATTACAACATTTAATAAACTGGCTGGCTAATGCTTAGGCAACTGGTTGACATTTAAGTACTTACTACAAAACTTTTTCAAAATACTACCCAAGCAGAACGACCTGGATGGGTTTAGGTTAGGGTTATTTTTTTATGACCCCACAGAAACCCCACCCGGCAAATAGATTCGGTGGATCTAAAAAAAATCGTAAAAAACCTAAGTACCTAATAAAATTATTCCATCAAAGATGTTTTTTTCCGACGCCATATTGACAAGAGAATATAGAATATAGAGATATTGACAGTTTGGTGAGTTTCGGCGCTAGGTGGTAGAAAGTAGAACTAAATTGAAATGAACAGGCTAGGCAGGTAATTAAACGGCTAGGAAAGTAGTTAAACGTCATCGATCCAAGTCATTTGCCTAGCTGTTTGATCAAATGGCTGAATATCATTCAGGCCACTAGTTGAACGGCGCCGTTTAGTTAAGTGCCTAGGCTGTTAATTGAATGGCGACTAGTTGGCGGCGACATATATATGAATGAATCTCTATTTCCTTCATCGCATCACGCGTGAACGTAGTATTCTATTCTCTTTGGCGTGAACGGATGGAACGATTTCGCAAATTATTTTTTGTCGTGTTTATTATTGTCAGGAGAAGGTTCTTATGAAAGAAAAACAATTCGGATTCAATATTCCAAGTTAAGACAAGACAACGTCTGTCGGGTCAGCTAGTTATGTTATAAATATGATAATGTTAACATACTCTGTCTCTCATAAGTTTAGTTTTTATTGTTAAACATTCAAGTCGAGTTTGACTTTAGTGTAGTAGTTATAAATAATTCCGCAGTTTTCCACTCATTTCTAACATAACCCATTACTTACTACTTATACATAATCTTAAAACCATTTACCACGTATTACACAAGCTTAATTACAATAATTTACCTACATGAAATTCGGCCATTTTGTTATACCTACTTACATGATTTTTAGAGAGTTCTTTACACAAGAATGTACATTTTCTATTTATTTCTTGTAGATTTTTATGATAGTACCCCTAACCAATTCTCATTATAATTACATAGCATTTTCTAATGATAACTACACAGGTACCAGGCTTAATTTAATTACCTAACCCTTAAAGAAATTAAAAATATGTAATAGATTGACAATGGGATGTTACCAAGCGTCACAGCTCCGCTCACAATTGTTACGAAATATTTAATACCTGTTTACTCTATCGCTTTTATTTAGGCCATATCAACTGAACGATGATAAGATTAAAGTATTAATAAGTGTAAACTATCGAGATTGTGTCCACCCTGATTAGTTCAAAGGGTGCGCAGTGTCGTAAATACTGCGATTGAGGTGGCGGGTTTTGAGTTACCCTAACAACGCTGGCATTCTCAATATCAGAAGCTTCACCAATAAATCCTTCTATTTGCATCAATGGGATGGAGGTTTCAAGGAAAACAGAGGTACTTACAGACTCGGGGTGGTCGCAGCACTCGATGATATCACACTTTCACACACTTTCCTAAGCGGGGATGCTTCTAAGGGGAGGTTTTGGGGCGAAATACACATACACAAATACAAGGGAATCGAGAGGGCACAAAATAAGAATAAATAGATAGCAGGGGGTTGCGAAATCTAAAGTAATAAATATAAACGAAAAAAGCGTGTCGCTCGTGGATATCGAAAAAAATGTTCTCTTTTAAAAACAAAGAAGTCGTTCAGTGTTGCCGCTAACGAAAAATTGTAAGAAGCACAAAAATGTTGCAACAACAATGAAACGAATAACAAAATGGTATTTAACTAGTACTAATACGAAACATACCCCCGCCCCTGAAACCACCGTGTTCAGCAGAAAAACACAAAAAATAGGAGAGGATGGGAATAGGAGCGGAAATAAACTAAAACTAATACGTGATAACGAACGAAAACAATGAGATTAGTCCGCTACATAAGGTAAAGGAGCTAATTTAACTACGGGTCGTTTATAGACACCGTGAGCCGTACGCACCTCTACCACGCGAACTATGCCGTCGGGACTGGGAGTGGCCGACACGACGCGACCTTTGGGCCAGTAGAGTGGAGCTGAGTCCTCCTCCTTGAGCATCACGAGAGAACCTACTTCTACGTTTTTCATGGGCAGATGCCATTTTGCACGAGTTTGAAGTGTATGTAAATATTCACGATGCCAACGGCGCCAAAACGTTTGATGGATGGCTTGGATTAAGTTCCATCGATTGAGCGATGACATGTGCATTTCACGAAGGTCGGGCTCGGGTAGAGAAGTCAAAGTCTCCATAGTGAGGAAGTGTGCGGGAGTAAGCGCGGTAAGATCGTTCGGGTTTGAACTGAGCGGGTGCAGCGGTCGCGAATTGAGACACGCCTCGACACGAGTAAGAACAGTATAAAATTCTTCGAAAGTCAACATATGGGATCCTATAATACGATATAGATGAGTTTTCACTTGTTTTACTAAACTTTCCCATAATCCGCCGAAGTGACTGGCGAAGGGAGGATTGAAGTGAAATTGAATGTTTTGCGTGACACAAAATTCATTCGTAGCGCAATTGTGCGCGTGCGATTTTATAATACGACGAAGTTCGTTGTTACAACCGATAAAGTTTCTACCTTGGTCACAGTAAATGTCCGAGCACCTACCGCGTCGCGAAACAAAACGCTGTAAGGCAGCTATAAATGCGGCCGTGGTCATCGCACTAACGAGTTCGAGATGACATGCTTTTGTGCTCATGCACACGAACGCAGCTATGTAGCATTTAATAGCGGGTGCTTTACGTAGACGTGACGATTTAACTAAGAATGGACCACAATAGTCCACACCTGTCTTCGCGAAAGGCTTAACTTGCTGTACACGTGGGAGCGGTAGCTCTCCCATGACTGGCTGCATGAGCCGGGGTCGGAGTCTATAACAATCGGCACAACGAAAGCTAACGGTACGGACGACACGTCGGGCGGATATAATCCAATAATATTTTTGGATAGTCGCGAGTAATGCGTTGGAACCGGGATGTCCAAAAGTAACGTGATAATCACGAACGATAAGCAAAGTAAGTGGAGCATTAGCGGGCAAAATAATCGGATGTTTATTTTCATAAACCAATTCAGACGATTGTAGGCGTCCGCCCACACGAAGTATACCTTCATCGTCTAGGTAAGGAGACAATTTGCGAAGTGAGTTTGAGGGCAACTCATTCTTTTTAATTAAAGAAATATCTTTAGCGAAATATCGAGCTTGCGTTTCTTTAATACACGACTTGAGAACATTATTCAATTCACGAGTTGTGAATGAAGTATTGCACAGAGGGCGAAGCGATGGATAAGCAAAACGAAAAACATATGCAAGTACACGCAACATTTTTTTAAATTGAGAAAACTTCGAAATCAAATCCAAAATAATATTGGGAGGGGAATCCTGTACGAGCAATACTTGATTACATGTCTTGAATATGGGATCATTCAAGGTGAACGCGTCGTCGGGTTGCGACGGCCACTGAACATCAGGCACGTGTAGGAAGCGTGGTCCTTGCCACCAAAGCGAATGCGATACTAGATCGGCGGGAGCGAGGCCGCGACTAGCTAGATCGGCCGGGTTATCCTGAGACCGGACGTGGAACCAGCGATCGGGGTTTGTATTTTCTTGGATACAACTAACACGATTGGAAACGAATACCTTCCAGTTACTGGATGTCGACTTTATCCAGTGCAGTGTGATCTGGGAGTCAGACCAGCACGAATACGAACGTATCGGAATTTTTGGCGAAAAAAGATTTTTAATATGGGCGATTAATTCCGCGAGTAAAACTGCTGCACAAAGTTCGAGTCGAGGGAGGGTAACAGTTTTGAGAGGTGCAACTCGTGACTTAGCACAAATTAAATATACTGTTATGGAAGTAGAACTCACAACACGAAAATATATTACAGCGCCATATCCAATTTGAGATGCGTCCGAAAAACCGTGGATTTCGATATACGAATCGCTACTCCTATTTATAAAACGGGGAATCGAGACTTTATCGAGCATGTGTAAGTTTTGCTTGATTGCGAGCCAATCAGATAACAAATCTTCTGGGATCGGATCGTCCCATCCAATTTTTCGAGTCCACATGTTTTGAATAATTACCTTAGCGGCGAATACTACGGGAGTTAGAAAACCTAAGGGGTCGAAAACACGAGCTAAATCGGAGAGAATACCGCGTTTAGTAGGAACGAGTTCTGTATTTTTGATTTTGTACGAAAATGAATCTTTACGCGGACACCATTGCAAACCTAATACTTTAAAAAAGGAAGTATTATCGGGAGAAAACGTCTCGTCTAGACTTAACTTGTGGTCCTCGGGAATACCGTCCAAACACTCGGGCCGATTACTACACCATTTGCGCAGCGTGAAACCGCCTGCCGAAAGCAGAGTGTTAAGCTCAGTAACTAGCGCGCGAGCTGAGTCAACGTCACGGGCACCACATGTGACGTCATCGACGAACGTAGTTTCGAGTAGCGCACGGGAAGCGTTACTATAGCGATCTGAGTAAGTATGAGCTAATTCATTTAGCGTACGAATAGCGAGATACGGGGAACTAGTGAGACCGAATGTCACCGTAGTTAAAATATATTCACGAATGGGCTCGTTGGTATTAAACCGAAACAATATTTTTTGATAAACTTGATGTTCGGGTTTCAAGTTAATATTTAAGAACATTTGTTTAATATCAGCGACTAGGGCTACCTCATTCAAACGATAAAGCGATAAAACATCGAATATTTCTTTGTGTAGTTTAGGACCTGAAAATAGGGTGTCATTCAATGACCTACCGTTAGAACTACGACAAGACGCGTCGAAAACGACTCGGAGACGAGTTGTACTACTACTCTCTCTTATCACAGCGTGATGTGGTAGATAATAACCATGAGTTGATTTCTGAGGTGCGAGATACATGTAGCCGTTCTGGAGATAGTCCGACATAAATTTATTATATGCTTCACGATATGAGGGATCGTGATTAAACTTACGTTCGAGGGATTCGAAACGTTTGAGTGCGACTTCGCGGGAATCGCCTAAGTCGGGTGGGAATTCCTTAAAAGGAAGCGAAACGACAAACCGACCATGTTCGTCGCGGGAAACTGTCTCAGAAAACATTTTTTCGCATATTTTATCGTCAGCGCTAAGAACTTCGCGGGATGGAGGCTCTTCGCACGACCAAAAGTTTTGTACGATATTATCGAGAGTGGTATCAGAATTAGCGTGGAATGAGAAACAGTCGCGACGAGCAAGGTTACTCACACAGACCGAGCGCCTGTGGTGCACGAAAGTGTGACCCATGAGTGTCCAACCGAAAATGGTTTCGAGAGCGACTGGTGTGCCGGGAGGTCCGATTATTAGGCCGCCGAGAATAATGTCACGATAGACATCGGCGCCTAACAACATAGAAACGGAAGACGGGATACCAAACGTGGGATCAGCGAGCGTGAGTTTGTCCACATGAGGCCATAACGAAATCGGGAGGTGTTCGGCGGGAATGTTGCCTGTTATATTTGGAATACACTGAGCTTGCATTCGTAATCTACGTGTACCTGAGTACGGGGATACATCGAGATCAACGACACCGCCTTCGAGTTGAAGCGCGACACCGGAGATACCGTGTACTGTAGTACTTATTTTACGCCTGGGTAAATTTAAAGTTTTCGCTAAATCGATGGTAATAAAACTATATTGACTGCCCGTATCAATTAACGCTCGAGCGTCGTGTAACTGACCACGAGAGTCGCGAACCTTCAATAAAACTGTCGACAGTAATATCTGGGAATCGATATTCGGTCGTGAAGTAGCATAACAGCTGATCTGCGTAGCCGCGGAACCATACGTAGTGTTCGAGGAGTTGCTATCAGCATTCGAACCGTCACTCATCGACTTGGGAGGCGACGGGGACTTGTCCTGGGATGCTGAACTACTAGCGGGAGAAGTATCAAAATGTAACATCGAATGATGTTTTTTAGAGGAACAAGTTTTACACGAGAAAGTTGATTTACAGTCTTTCAAATAGTGATCGGTAGCTAAACAATTAATACAACATTTTAATTCTTTAACCGTGTGCAATCTTTCATTCGGTGTTAATTTATAAAACTTCGGACACTTGGATAAAACGTGTGTTTGTTTACATAAAACGCATGCACGCGCGGAGTTAGTAACGGACAAAGTTACTTGTTGCCGTGGTTTGGCGGGTGCCGGAGAGCGCTTAGATGCCGAGTGAGCGAGAGGTCTCACTGATTGCGGGGAGTTCGAGTGAGATGGCGTCGGTGCACCTGCACTTGGCGCGGCTGCCTGGAGCGCATTGCATCGTTTGCGTAGAAACGTTATCAGTTCATCAAATGTAGGAATGTCATTATCATTATTTAGTTCAAATTGCCGACGGGATTCGGAATCCAATTTATCTAAAACAATGTTAAGTAATAAAAATGACCACTCATCTGTAGGGAATTCTAATGCGTTTAGCGCATTTATATTATCGACAATAATATCTAAAAATTTGATAAGTGAGTCAACCGAAGTATTATTGACGGAAGCGTTAGCTATGTGCCTATAGTGCATAGTAGCTATGTGTCTTTTATTATCGAATCGTTCTTCGAGTAATTTCCAAGCGACAGGGAAGTTAGCCGAGGATAAGGGCAAGTGTTGAACAATGTTCGCTGCTTCCCCGCTTAGAGAGGAGCGTAGAAAATGCAAACGTTGTACATCATTCAAATTGTCATTAGTTATGACAAGAGAGGAAAATAGTTCTGAGAATCCTGTCCACTGTGTGACGTCATCGCCTGAGAAAGTAGGCAGAGAAATACGAGGAAGTTTCAAACCACCATCAAAACTATTATCTTTATTAGGTTTAGCCGCGGAGGAGGGCTGAGCACCGTGTTTTTGTTTTAAATCATAGTAATTATTTACATAACTTGTATATAATGTACACAAGTCATTTTCGGAGATGGGCAATGTAACACCGGTCGCGGGCTGTGCGACTTGTGCTAAGATATCATAATATAAAGATTCGACTTCATTATATCTATCTAATTCACATCGAATTCGTAATAGATCGGATGGTAGAGGATTTTTAATTTCGACTAAACTAACAAGCGAATTACATAAATTACTAAATTTTAATTTCGAACGTAATAATTCGTCCGCCATTGTTTTCGCTTGAGCACGCGTAGTAGTCATAAGTTTACGAACAAATTTGAATTTCGAATTTTATATCAAAATTAAATAGAATATAATTTTATTCACATAAATGAGGTTTTATGCAAATAATATTAAAAAGCAATACGAGGATGATGCAATAGAATTCAAAATTCGAACGAGGATTTTTTTTAACAATATGTGTGTAGGTAGGAAGCGGGAAAAAATTGCGTTTCTGCCGAACGAAATTGATGAATACAGAAGGAATTTTATGGATTTTTCGATAAAATAAGAATGATCCGGCTCGAAGGACCATGTAAACTATCGAGATTGTGTCCACCCTGATTAGTTCAAAGGGTGCGCAGTGTCGTAAATACTGCGATTGAGGTGGCGGGTTTTGAGTTACCCTAACAACGCTGGCATTCTCAATATCAGAAGCTTCACCAATAAATCCTTCTATTTGCATCAATGGGATGGAGGTTTCAAGGAAAACAGAGGTACTTACAGACTCGGGGTGGTCGCAGCACTCGATGATATCACACTTTCACACACTTTCCTAAGCGGGGATGCTTCTAAGGGGAGGTTTTGGGGCGAAATACACATACACAAATACAAGGGAATCGAGAGGGCACAAAATAAGAATAAATAGATAGCAGGGGGTTGCGAAATCTAAAGTAATAAATATAAACGAAAAAAGCGTGTCGCTCGTGGATATCGAAAAAAATGTTCTCTTTTAAAAACAAAGAAGTCGTTCAGTGTTGCCGCTAACGAAAAATTGTAAGAAGCACAAAAATGTTGCAACAACAATGAAACGAATAACAAAATGGTATTTAACTAGTACTAATACGAAACAATAAGTTTTGTAACACGTATTTTCATAAGCCATCGTTTGTGTGTTTGTTTAAATAAATCCTAATTATAATAAATAATAATTTTAGCCCTTTTGACGTCCCACTCCTGGGCACGGGCCTCCCCTCAACACGAGGGGGATTCAGGCCATAATCCACCACGCTGGCCCAGTGCGGGTTGGCGGATTTCACATGTCTTTCGAAAATTAGTTAGATATTTTAAGATATGCAGGTTTCCTCACGATGTTTTCCTTCACCGTAAGCAAGTGATAATCATATAGAAATTATGAGTCGCACATAGATTTCGAAAAATCCAGAGGTTCGAGCCGGGGTTTGAACCCGAGACCTGGTAGCCCGCAAGACGCGTGCTTTACCAATCGGCTAACACTGCTTCAGCAGTGAAATGAAGCAGTGAAATCCTAATTAAACCAATTAAATACGATTTTGGAATGTCTGTGCCAAAATTGAATTACATCTCTAGACACTTGGTACACAATTTTTTATCCCCTTTTGTAATAAAGCTCTCAAGCAGCCAGTGCTGACTTTATCTATGGTGCAGGGTCTTAGTTGGCTCTGTAGAGAGAAGGCCGCGAGGGACGCTTCCAAAGAGCCATAGCCATGGCCTAGGGTCGTCAGGGTATTGATTACCCCCAGCCACTACATGGGCTAAAGGTAGCAAGTAGCGATGTAAAAGTATCCAAAGAAATCACGGACCGCCCTTTAAACTCCGCTGCGTACTAGGAAAGAATTGCATCAAAATGATTCCGAAAAAAGTGACAGGCGGGAGTAGATGCGACGCCATTTTGATTGGTCAGGAGCGGAGGCAACGCATTGCGATTGGCTTATCGAAAACAATCATGGATTGCAATTGGCCGTTCGTAGATTATATATACCTTATTGAGTGTATGTGATTCGGAAACTTTTGTCCTAGATTAGGAAGGGTGGTCCATGTAATAGATCAACTGAATATGTTTTCATAGTCTTTGAGTATATGGTGAGTAGAATATGAGTAACTCATTATAACATTTATAAGCTAAAAAATAATTTATTAAAATCCCCATCATCCATTACTTCCTTCACAGACTAATGAGACAAATCACTGCTTTCATCCACTTACTATTGTATGAGAACGCAATCATTTAAATGTTTGGCGGGATATCAGGAAACTGCGAATTTTGATTGATCTGTCCCAATTCGAGACATGAATGGACCAAATAAAGATGTCTCTGTCTTTGCCTTATTGGTCTCTGTGATTTATTTACTTACCAATTAAGTTATATTTTAATACCAATTTGCTATACAAAATGTACATTAGGATGTTGACAACCAGCATGAATAGTATCGCACCGACCATCAAATTCTCGAGTTGTACAGTGGCTTTTAATACCACTAATTCCAAAGGCTACATCCGTTCACAATATTTCCCGTCCTCATTTACACTGTTATAAATCAAATATCCAAGTACAGCCACTAACACGGTCATTGAGAGTGTAAGAAACTGCATTATCTTCAATTTCTGCAGATCCCTGTGCAAATTGACATAGTTCACTTCCAAATTATTCAACGATGCGGCAACGGAGTCCGTTTTCTCTGGAGTTCTACTGTCGACTATGTTCCCGTTCTTTGGTATATCTTTCTCGGGGAATTGACATTTTAAACGGTACTCGTCCGTTTTGCTGCCGGTCGAATTCTGCCAGATATCCGTTAGTTCTTTAGGTGTTAAGTCCGTTTTGGGTATTTGGATGGACATAACAAGGAATCTGTCTTTCGTTACTGTACGCAGCTGTATTCCTGATTGGACAACGATTAGGACTGTTTGGGAGACCCCACTGGGTAGTGTACCGGAGCTTGGACGCACCCTGAACTTCTCAGGGGCAGTTGTGCGTATTTTAAAGGAAATTGGGCTCTCATCCATATTTGTAATGGTGAATTGACTCGATATTTCATCGTTGTCATTCTTAAATATGATCGTATCGTTAGGCACGAGACGTAACATCTCTCCAAGTGAATGCTGGCCATCCCCTTGCTCAGCAAACGTAACTTTCTTTGGGGTATGTTCCGAACTCGACTTACTTTCAGGTATAAACTCAAATGTGTAATTATCTTTCCCGCCCCAAACTGCTAACGCCTGTTCAGTAGCCACGTAGTCCTTCAAAGTGTCTTTGCTAACGAATTTGATTTTTTCAATTGCTCTTTCTGGCAATAGGGTTTTGACAACTTTGAAAGCCGCTGACAGCACCCAGGGCATTTGGAAAACAATGATATAGTTCAGATAATTTGGGTAGTACAGTTTGAAGAGCATTATCAAGTATTTCACAAGCTCCATATCCATGTTACCGAGACCAGAGCCGTCCATATCGAAGAACATTGTAATCTGCTTACCGTTTTCCTCTCGTTCGACGCGATCGAACCAATATATGATGATTTTCTTAAGCTCCTCATAGTCTCTCTGGCCTTTCACGTGCATTTTAGCTTTGAATATCAGCAGTAAACAGCCGTCGACATCTCTGCTGTGAGGGAAAAACACACCATCTTTGACGTAATCCATCCTAATGTTGCTTTCGTTGATATCGCTCGCTCCGACCGATTTTCTCCAGGTAAGAATGTCCCACAGCATGTCGGCGGCCTGTTTCGCATCTTTGTCGCCGTGCAGGAGCACCCTTTTCAAATATTTATCATCTCTTGTTCGCTCCAAGTCCGCTGGATGGAAATCTGGAGAGGGTGATGTTTCCTTCAATCTCGCTTCAAATACAGCTCGAACGTCAGCCGGCGTCGCCATTATTGATTGAACTGTTGTTTCATGAGATAATTGGTAATTTTCAGAGCGTTAATTGATAAAATACACGGATATCGCGAGTGATTCATGCAATCAAGTCGATTTAAAAAAATATCGGTCAAATGTCAAACCAATCAACCGATTTAATCGGATGTCGGACGGACGATCGGAAGATTTTTAGATAGAGGGAGATCGAGCTATAGAAGAGAAAAGAATAGGAAGTTTATTTTTTAATTTTGCATGCACGAACCAATTGGGTCCAAAAGTCCTATAAAAAAAGATTCATAAAATTAAATAAATTTGCAATACCAAAAGGTTTGACAGAACAAATCAGATAGAAACAAAAATATTTTCGTTTACTTTAATTAAAATATAATATATAATAATACGTATGTACCTCTTGACGTACTTACAGACTTCGTTCAATATATTTGCGTGAAAAGGAAAATCGAAATTGACTGACATTTAGAGGCATGGTGTTCCCACTAAGTAAAAATATTCCTATTTTGGTACTTTACTATATATCTGACATTATGAATTAATTATGAATATTTATTAAATATATTTATTATTGCGATATGTTGCAACTAAATATACACACTGAGTAAGCGCCTATAATTTCTCGATCGTAACTTGCCGAAGCAAGTACATAATTAATATATTGATGTCTGCTACGTTCAGTGTGCGTGCAGCTGTTGCTGATATGGTAAGTGTTCATATTAACCCTGGCAACATTATTTATGTCACATTTTCTACCAGCGAAATTAGGTCGAATTATCATTACGCCACTTCACGAATTCTACCTTGCGGTTCACCGCATTGAATTTTATCGAACTTAAAATAATTTATTCACATAATCAACATCATGTAACCAACTGCACGGCCTAAAATTAACTTTCTATAATTTAAAACTGTAAATAAAACATTGGCTTTACGTAGAATAATAAAATTATCAGTACAATTTTGTTCGCACAACAAATCGATATTAAAATCTAGTTTACTGGTGGTGATACAGTTGTAAACATCAATATTAGTGGCGTGTAACTGTTGTTTAATGTAAATAACGTGAATGGAAGATTGTGTTGTGGTTTGAACTCGTGTTTTATAAAGAACTCTGTTCCATGATATTGCGATATAATTTTACGTAATATTTTATAAAGAATATAGTTTGATGCGCCCGTGGTGAGGGAAAGAGATGAAAATCTCGTTTTACTGGTAAGTTGAACTAGTTTATAATGTTTATAATTACGAAATATAATGTACGAATGAAATAATTCAAATTCATAATTACATGTAAGTGTTTTGGACCGCAATATTTCGCATATTAATGCTGAGAGACATAAATAAATAAATTTCATAACTCGTTATCATGTTAAGCGATAAGTAAAATCGATATAGGTATTTATGTGTCATCAAAAAACCCTATTTACGGAACTTAACTGCAGTGACATGTATTTATGAAAAATAATTAAATCCTTAAAATTTTCACAGACACATGAACTTTGTAGTATCATGTAAGAACACCCCTTCCCCACTAGTTTCTCTCCCTCTAATCCTACTCCTCTTTGGAGGGGTATTTTTTAGTATTCTTATTTGAAATCAGAAACGGATTTGGAACCTTAAAAAATTCTGTATTTTTGCCAATTTTAAAAATTTCGGGAATAATATTTGAATGTTTGTAATTGAATAATAATATAATATTATATTATGATTACTAATTGAGAAATAATTTCTGAAATCACTTAAAATATAGTAAAAATACTGATGTTAAAAGTTTCTCAATCTTTCCAATAATTATTGATATAGTTTCAAATCCCCCACTGGTTGGCAATGTAAAAGCAAATTTATGTATCGTAAGCTACAATCTATAGGATAGAGAAACAGCTTAACATAACAATCCCAAAAAAAAAACCAGCTTCAATAAAACCTGGGTGCACTAAAAAGCTGGAAATAACTACTTAGGGACCTTGTGATTTCTTTCATTTGGAGTCGGTGCCAATTCAGGTAGTGGTGGGTGGTTACCTACATAAAAGGTACATAGTCCTACTCCTAACATAGTGCACAGATAAAAATTACAGGGCCCCGCCCTAGTTACTTGCAGCTTTTTTTAACATTAGGTTTTTTTATAAGTCTTTTTAATTATTATTTTTCACAAGTTTTTGGGGTAAACTAGTCTCATATTGAATTCCTGATGACCGTAACTCGTCTATCTCTCAAACTACTTCACCGATGTTGGATTTCGATGGGACAACCCGGAGAGTATACATTTTCAAACAAAAAAATAAAATTGCTCAACTGACGGAGTAATCTGTGAACATACCTACATAAAAAATACATATAGACCAACATAGAATCCTCCTTTTAGGAAGTCGGTTAAAAACTATGTAATGTACATATTATTATTGTATTTCTTCAGTTTGGTTTGTCAGTTTTCCTCGATAATGACTTTACAGGAAAACAATGTTGTTAGTCATTGGATGAATACACCATTGCACCTGTATTTCCATAAGGGGTAGGCAGAGATTGCCTGCAGTACACTCACATAACCCTGATGGTGGTATTTCAGTCCCAAAGTAAAAGACGGCGAACAACAGTAACTTAATTATGTATGCCAGTAAGAAATAAAACAAAAAAATTGGCTAAGTGCGTGTCATGCCACGCACAATGTAGGGTTCCGTAGCCATTTTAATAATGAAATGATATTTATAGCTAACTGGTTTTGTAGATTTTCATAAAAATGTAAGAAGTGTCGGAATTAATTACGTAAACTTTGATTCTATCTTTAAAATCTCTCAATCGGAATTTCTGATAATAAAATGTTGTATCGAAACACCATTTCATTTGAAAAACCTTTACGACGATAGGGTAAATAAAATAAAAAACCCCTCTCCATGTTCGGGAAGGTACCTCAAAAAAAGTAGTTTTGCTACTTTTAATATTTTTGACGGTGAGATCTATTCTTAAGGTATATCTGTACCAAATTTCGTCAACTTCCGACAGAAACTGCAGTAGTTGTGATACTGTGACAGACTGGGACAGACGGACGGACGCACGGATGAAAGGACGCACTGGATCTTGTAGAGACTACGGAACCCTAAAAACCTGCTGTGTTTAACACTCCCAAGAATAATTAAGAGCCCTGATCGCCCTACAGATATAAAACATGTGTAGTGTATAGTATGCGCGCGAACCCACAAGGGAGTCAAGCACGGCGGCGTGACGGCATGAGAGAGCGTCATGCCGTTTGCCATGACGGCATACTGGTCGGTTTTACTGCCAATAGATGTTTCACATGAAAAGGTCAGACGGCGAGACCGGGTAGCTTCCCCCTCAATACGATGATCCAGGGTTGCTACTCTTAGCAACGATAGTCGATATATCGTGAAACTTGTCGTTTCGAATTCTACTCTAAATGCCATATTTATTGCAGTCCTGTATCGTTTGAACGAACGATAATTTTGTATCGTTCGTTCAGTAATCGATACGACGGCAAAAAATATGGAATTTAGATTACGATTCGACACGACAAATAAATAAATAAATATCCCCAGACTGACACACCAACTGCATTGTCCCAAACTAAGTGACGCTTGTACTATGGGTACCGTACAATGGACTGGGGGCGATCCCAGTGACACCCAGACCTGGGCAAATTACGAAAAGGCCATTTACGAAATTAGCCCCGGCGGGAATCGAGCCCCCAACCACCATGTGCAGTGAGCCGAGCGGCCTACGCTAGAACCACTGCGCCGAGCGGTCGTCAAATGGCACGATATATCGATTATCATTGCTAAGAGTAGCAACCCTGGACATAGTCCACCACGCTGGCGGAGCGCGAGCTGGAGAACGTAAAATGCCACCAAAGACTTGCAGGTTTCCTCGCTATATTTTCCTTATATTATTATAGGTATATTATATTATTTATAGAGTTCATTTTTCCTTATACATATTACATGTTTTTGAATGTTATTCGCCATTGAAGACATTAAAATGCGCTTTATTATTTTCTTTAGACAATTGATTATACAGCTCAGAAGCGGACTGGCTTGACCGGTCAAGCCCCGGGGTAGTACGAACCTCTCACAGAAGATTAGCTAAAATTAAGTGTTTCTGTGTAGTGATAGCCGATTGGTTAAGCACGCGTCTTGCGGGCTACCAGGTCTCGGGTTCAAACCCCGGCTCGAACCTCAGGATTTTTCGAAATCTATGTGCGAATCAAAATTTCTATATGATTATCACTTGCTTACGGTGAAGGAAAACATCGTGATGAAACCTGCATGTCTTAGAAGATTTAACCAATTTTCAAAAGACATGTGAAATCCTCCAACCCGCACTGGGCCAGCGTGGTGGATTACGGCCTGAATCCCCCTCGTATTGAGAAGAGGCCAGTGCCCAGTAAGATATTATTTATAGCGGCCCGCCCCGGCTTCGCACGGGTACATTGCGGTTACATTATTCGAGTTTTAGCAAGGATCCCTAATTTTTTTGAAAATATATTATAGCCTATGTCACCCGGGGATAGTGTAGCTTCCCAACAGTGAAAGAATTTTTCAAATCGGTTCAGTAGTTTCGGAGCCTATTCATTACAATCAAACAAACAAAGTTTTCCTCTTTATAATATTAGTATGATTGTAGAACATTATTTCATAATTGCTTGTCAGCATTTCTCTCGTATTGTACATTGCAATGCTCATCAAGATTGTTAGATTAAATTGTATCACGTATTGTATAAAGAAACACTACTATACCATATTTACGTACGTGATGCGTACGTGTATTCGTATCGTAATAGTATTATTCCTTATCTGTCTTTAACTCTCACATTCTGTTGCTGTTCCAGAGAATGTACACTATCGTTTATTGTATTGAAAACAGTAACCATTGCGTTTCTCGGCGGCTCTTCTCAGTGGAAGCGGCATTCCGAGCCGGCGGTAGATACTGACTGTTCACAAATGCCTTGTTGAATGAAAACAATGTTGAGTTTTGAGTTTAATCTTGTAATGCCGTAAATTACCTTTCAGAATAATATAATAATAATTTAGCCCTTTTGACGTCCCACTCCTGGGCACGGGCCTCCCCTCAACACGAGGGGGATTCAGGCCGTAATCCACCACGCTGGCCCAGTGCGGGTTGGCGGATTACACATGTCTTTCGAAAATTGAAGAAATCTTCTAACACATGCAGGTTTCCTGACGATGTTTTCCTGCGCCGTAAGCAAGTGATAATCATATAGAAATTATGATTCGCACATAGATTTCGAAAAATTCAGAGGTGCGAGCCGGGGTTCGACCCCAAGACCTGGTGCCCGCAAGACGCGTGCTTTACCAATCGGCTATCACTGCTTTCAGAATATGTTTTTTTTTATTCCATAGAAATAAGTCGGCAAACATGCTGACGTCCGGCGTTATATTAGGCAGTTATCGCAGCCTATAGATGGTTGTAATACTTGAGGCATAGCTCGCATATTTTCGACTTGAAAGGGAGTGAGGGAGAGGTGGGAGAATGGAGGGGTTCGGGCTTTTGTCTCCGTTACTCATCGTATTGTACTAGTATTTCCTTTTGCCCCTCCAACTAAGCTAATGCTTGTGCTAGGAGTCGGCTCACGTCAATAGTTTAATGGCCAGGATGGGGATCGAACCCGGAACCTCTCAGCTACGAGGACGGCCCCTATAACCACTGTGCTATTGACGCTTTATAAATTAAAACATGAATACAATGTTATCTATCTATACAAATAAATAAAATTGGAGTGTCTGTTTGTAATATCAAAATAACACCTTTTCACTAAATGCATATGAAAGTACATACGATACCTATAGCAAAAACGCGAATGAAAATTTTTTTGTCTGTCTGTCTGTCTGTCTGTCTGTGTGTTTGTTCCGGGTAATCTCCGAAACGGCTGGACCGATTTCGACGGGACTTTCACTGGCAGATAGCTGATCTTATAGCGGGTAACTTAGGCTACTTTGATTTTAGAAAAACAATTAGGGTTCCGCGTAAAAAAATAAAAACACTTGAAATCAAAGAGTATCTCCGAAACGGCTGGACCGATTTTGACGGGACTTTCACTGTTAGATACCTGATGTTATAAGCAGTAACTGAGGCTACTTTTATTTTAGAAAAACAAAATTAAAAAAAATGGGTCCTGTTGCGCGGGCTCAGAACGTGGGAGCGTGCTTTATTGTTAAGTTAAATTCCACGCGGGCGAAGTCGCGGGCTCAGCTAGTTTTATTATAATATTACTTAAGAACAAATGTTTATACATCCGGTATCCCGGCTGTCACTGCCAGCGCACCGCAATTCTTATATGTAATACTAGCTGTGCCCCCCGACTTCGTCCGCGTAGTATTTAACGTAACAAAAATTTCGGGATTATCGGGATAAAAAGTATCCTATATGTTAATCCCCGTTATAAACTATCTGTGTTCCAAATTTCATCCAAATCCGTTCAGTAGTTTTTGCGTGAAGGAGTAACAAACATACATACACACATCCACACTCACAAACTTTCACATTTATAATATTAGTAGGATTAGTAGGATAAAATAATTTTTATTTTCTTAAATTCAATATTTTATCATCAGCCAGGAACGTCTTTCGCTAGTGGCCAGTGCGCCGACATGGACCTTACAGTACGAAACGCAACTTTAATAGGTACATTAAGCCGATCTTCTGTGAGATTGTGGGACTACCCTAGATAACCAAACGCTTAACCAAACGGCTCTCACTGCTGTTGGTAACAAAATTATTTACAAAGTTTTGTGGCTATCATGTTTCAAATAAAAACTGTTATCATACTGTTATCAGAGCAAACGTTCTCTAAATAAATTTGAGATAAGTGAAGGCGATAACGATAGTATTATACTACCTGGGGCTCCGACCCAGGCCCCTGTATCTATATATATATATAACTCAAAGGTGACTGACTGACTGACTGACTGACATAGTGATCTATCAACGCACAGCCCACACCACTGGACGGATCGGGCTGAAATTTGGCATGCAGGTAGATGTGATGACGTAGGCATCCGCTAAGAAAGGATTTTGATTAATTATACCCCCAAGGGGATAAAAGTTTGTATGAAACTTTGTCAATTAAATTCCACGCGGACGTAGTCGCGGGCACAGCTAGTTGTAGGTATAGCAACTCATAGGGAGAAGGACAGACTCCCACCAAAGCTGTCTAAAGTTATAGCTGTGTTAAAATAAAAAAAAAAACCCCGATGCTGCTACTTTTTGAACAACAAAAGGGCTGATAGTTTTCACACGGCTTAACCGATTTACATGAAACATTGTCCGATTACTAATAAAAGATATGAAAATTATGAGTTCATGAATGTAAATATGTATGACTAGCTGTGCCCACGTACGTACAAAACGTAACAAAAATTTCGGGATTATCGGGATAATCGGGATAAAAAGTATCCTATATGTTAATCCCGGTTATAAACTATCTGTGTTCCAAATTTCATCCAAATCCGTTCAGTAGTTTTTGCGTGAAGGAGTAACAAACATACATACATACATACATACACACATACATACATCCACGATCACAAACTTTCACATTTATAATATTAGTAGGATACAAAATGTACCAAGCGACAGTAAAACAATTGTATACTCCTCGATCCTTGATCTCAAGTCTGAGAGCAGCGGTCTTGAGTATGCTTTTGAAATGTCATTTAGTATTGGAATGACATAAGAATGACATTTCCAAGATCGCTCTCAGATTTGAGATCGATTTATTAATGTTGTTATGTGTTGTCAAATTCGTGAGCCATTTGAGCGTGGAATCAATAAGGTTAAGCTGTTGAAAAACCAACGGAAATAAACCTTCAGGAAAAGTATAGACTAAAAAAAACCTTCGTACAGAATTTTAGAGGAGAATCTGAACATTTTTGTCAACACACTTTTTGCAGCCACGTCTTTTGAACTTGTGATATGAACCATACAAGGTTGCTATTGGTGCGTTGAAAATACATGTTTTTGTACTGATAATAATACCATCCTACTAATATTATAAATGTGAAAGTTTGTGAGTGTGGGTGTATGTATGTATGTATGTACTAGCTGTGCCCACGGACTTCGTCCGCGTAGTATTTAACGTAACAAAAATTTCGGGATTATCGGGATAAAAAGTATCCTATATGTTAATCCCGGTTATAAACTATCTGTGTTCCAAATTTCATCCAAATCCGTTCAGTAGTTTTTGCGTGAAGGAGTAACAAACATACATACATACATACATACACACATACATACATCCACGATCACAAACTTTCACATTTATAATATTAGTAGGATACAAAATGTACCAAGCGACAGTAAAACAATTGTATACTCCTCGATCCTTGATCTCAAGTCTGAGAGCAGCGGTCTTGAGTATGCTTTTGAAATGTCATTTAGTATTGGAATGACATAAGAATGACATTTCCAAGATCGCTCTCAGATTTGAGATCGATTTATTAATGTTGTTATGTGTTGTCAAATTCGTGAGCCATTTGAGCGTGGAATCAATAAGGTTAAGCTGTTGAAAAACCAACGGAAATAAACCTTCAGGAAAAGTATAGACTAAAAAAAACCTTCGTACAGAATTTTAGAGGAGAATCTGAACATTTTTGTCAACACACTTTTTGCAGCCACGTCTTTTGAACTTGTGATATGAACCATACAAGGTTGCTATTGGTGCGTTGAAAATACATGTTTTTGTACTGATAATAATACCATCCTACTAATATTATAAATGTGAAAGTTTGTGAGTGTGGGTGTATGTATGTATGTATGTACTAGCTGTGCCCACGGACTTCGTCCGCGTAGTATTTAACGTAACAAAAATTTCGGGATTATCGGGATAAAAAGTATCCTATATGTTAATCCCGGTTATAAACTATCTTTGTTCCAAATTTCATCCAAATTCGTTCAGTAGTTTTTGCGTGAAGGAGTAACAAACATACATACTTACATACATACATACATCCACACTCACAAACTTTTACATTTATAATATTAGTAGGATGTATGTATGTTTGTTACTCCTTCACGCAAAAACTACTGAACGGATTTGAATGAAATGTGGAACACATATAGTTTATAACCGGGATTAACATATAGGATACTTTTTATCCCGATAATCCCGAAATTTTTGTTACGTTAAATACTACGCGGACGGAGTCCGTGGGCACAGCTAGTATTATAATAATTTTAAAATGTTCATAACTTTGAAACCATTTTCAATGGTTGGAATAAACATTCAGGCGTATACAGAATGTAAGGGGCATCGTAACGAAAACTGATGCCATGGATTCAACTCATGATTCTGGACCCCCAAAGTTGGAATTTTCCGCCGATATGTTTATTAATTATGCTCAACTTTTCAGAATTTTTAAATTAGCCCGCGACTTCGTCCGCGTGGAATTTAACTTAACAAAAACGCCCGCTCCCGCGTTCTGAGCCCGCGCGACGGAACATATTTTTTTAAATTTTGTTTTTCTAAATTAAAAGTACCCTAAGTTACTGCTTATAACATCAGCTATCTGCCAGTGAAAATCCCGTCAAAATCGGTCCAGCCGTTTCGGAGATACTCTTTGATTTCATGTGTTTTTATTTTTTTACGCGGAACCCTCATTGTTTTTCTAAAATAAAAGTAGCCATAGTTACTCCTTAAAACATTAGCTATCTGCCGGTGAAAGTCCCGTCAAAATCGGTCCAGCCGTTTCGGAGATTACCCGGAACAAACACACAGACAGACAATTTTTTTTTAAATCGCGTTTTTGTTATGGTTGTCTTATGTACTTTCATATGCATTTAGTGAAAATGTGTTATTTTGATATTACAAACAGACACTTCAGTTTTATTTATTTGTATGGAAGGTAATCATTATACAAATCTATCTCAAGTAATTTCACATAAATAAATCAATAATTACTATTTTAGACATAAACTTAAATTTAAATTAAGACTCAAAACGCTCGAGCTCGCGTTTCCTGCTAAAATAAATTAAAAATGCGTTTTTTTTAACTTCATTCATGTAATTATCGACGGATAATTCAAACTCTGGGGGGACCAGAATATCAGTCTTTGATACGATGCCCCTTACATCCTGTATACGGTGGCTAATATTCTAGGTGAAACAGAAAGAGTATATATATCAATTTTTTTTGCAACGTTACTTTGTAAATCTAAAACTATCGGCTTTGTGGGACAGTTGAAGTACCAAAGGTTTTGTAGACATATAAAATCTGTCAACAGCTGTATCCCTATAACACCTTATGTTCTTCAAGTTTCCTCCAAAGTTGATAGTTTTAGAATTACAAAGTTAAGTTTTGAAAAAAAAGGTATACCCTCTCTGTTTCAACCTGCATAGACTAGACATGGTAATGATTTCTACTTTTGATTCATTTTCATTACGTGAAATTATATTTTTCTTTCACTGTTATTTCACCATTGATTTTTCATAGTCAATCATTTTATTCAGAGTGAATTTTCACTATAACACGTAATCCTATGAAGTCACTGGTCGATGATTTATCATAAAAACCGCGACAGTACCGAATGCTTTGCGATTTCAATGCAATGATTGCAATGATTTTTCACAGTTTAAACCTATGTCAGTAGCACGTGCTACTTATGAAAACCTATATAATATGATTTTTCACATGCTACCTGTGAAAGGTTCCATCACTAGTATAGACGCGTCATGAAAACGAACTAATTAAAATGACGAAACATGGTTCACTATTTGACCTTATCTCTGTTACAATGTTGTCGCAATTATGTAAATTGCTTTTTATTGATGTGAAACATCTAACAGCGCACTTTGGGAGTATAAATTCGACCAATTTGCCGTCACACTACCATTAAGTACTACCTATTTGTTCGCATATCCTCTATGGTTCAACCAGGGACAATTTCCGTGCGTTCAAGCGCTTTTGCCATGCCTATTATTGGAATCAAGTATAATCAGCTCACGAGTTTAGGTCCAATTAGTCTAATTACGATCCGTGGTGCCTTACAACTGGTCTTCAATCAGCTGTAACAGTCTTTTTTCTATGGCAATCGGCCCATACCAGCTATTTTTGTCTCCCACTTTGCACCGGTGGGAAGTGGTAGTTTTTTCTTCCAAATCCTATTATTTCTTTCGATTAAATTCGTGCGGGCTCCAAGACAATTTAACTTTTCTCCGGGACTCGTCGAGGGTCGAACCTCGACGTCATTATTGGTCACCATTGTCAATCCTGGCGTACAGGAGTTACAGTGGTGGGAGTGTGTGGCGGGACCAGTCCCAAAAAAAAAGAAGCGATACATTACAGTATTAGGCGTAGGCGCCGTAGCACTGACGTTATCGTGTAACGCTACGTCATCTGACGATTTGCACGGATAGAGTGGCCGGGCGGCGAGCGCCCCGAACGTCTGTATACAAGCTTCGCTTCAAAAATCATATGTGGTTACTTGTCATAATGTTACCTTCAGCCATATTAGTGCGATTGTAATGACGCATTGTGAACTGAGGAGGGATTTCCATTCATGATGATATGTCGTCATGGCGCTGATTGATAGTTGTACAGCCGAGCTTTAGCCAGCTGACTACAGCTTGCGGTGGCTTTGTGGAGCGGGTCACCCTCTTCCCTCTATTATGGTTGAGGAGAGTGATGCCGCTTTTCAAGTCATGCCCGTGCGCGGGCGCTGCTTGCGGGGATTGGGCCACCCACTTTCATCTTAACAACATTGTCGTTGTTTAAGATTGTTAATTGTTAAGTTCATAATGAATAATATGTTAGTTCACCCTTCCGCGATAGATGGCGCTGTACGATCTTGAACCAAATCTGTACCGCGGTGTTAAGGTCAATAGAAAAATACCTATGTTCTAGTGTAATTAAGATTAATTAACCATTAAAACCAGTGCATGATAGAAGTTGGTTGTATTATTGCTAGCTTCGGTACCGCGTTTTGAGGACCAGTGAATGAACAAAAGATAACTTTGATCAATGGTCCTTCGTCGCCGATTTTGGTTGCTGTCCGCTGTCGTAGCAGCGATTTCCGCGTATTACTGAGCAGTGGGTCGCTGCTCAGAACATCTTCACAGCTTGAAGAAGTGGTGAGGAACCAGGGAGTAGTTCCTGGAGGAGTGGAGATCGGTGCAGGGAGTTGTTGGAGTCCCTGGAGGCGTGCAGTGACAACCGGATACCTGGGAGTTTGGAGTCCCTGGAGGAGGCCGGGAGGTGTATACCCGGAGGAAAGAAGGTAGTGGTGTTGCCAGAAGAAAAAGTGAGTTTTTGAACATTATTTTTAAAAAACCATATTAATTAAATTCAAGCAAGATTAAAAGTGAAGTTGAAGTTTTACGTAAATAATTATGAACTTTAACTTTTAAAAGTACAGTTTTAGACTTAGAATAGTTTTAAAAAAATGGTTATGACGGGGAACCTATGCCCAATTATTTTTAAAGTGGAACTAGTTTAAACACTTGTGAAATTTTTATTGTTGACTAATAAGGACTGGTAAACTTTAAAATTTGTATGCATTATTTAGTTTATTTTAATTTATCTTTGGTTAATACATTGGTGTATTAGTAGTGACCTCAATTGTTACCTTTATTCGGTGTATTCGCACAGTGTGGTAAATTTTTAAGTTCAGTTTGTATTTAGAAGTCATACTCTAAAATGGATTTATTGTTAAATAAACTTGAAAATACATCCACTAGGATAAATAAAGCTTATGTCAATTTTAAAAAGTCGCCCAAAGAAAGGATTACTTGCGCTTATATAAAAGTCAGATTAGATAGCTTGGAAAAATTGTGGGAACAACTAGAAGGTGATCATAGTCACTTATACACCAAATATGAACCAGATAAAATAAATGTAAGCCAGTATGTTATCAAAGATGTCTATAGCTCCACGGAAGAAGTGTATATTCAATATAAAACTGAACTGGCAACTCTGTTAGAAACCTTTGATGTGAAGGAAGTAAAAGATAATAGTAAAGATGTGATTGTGAATTCAAAGCAGTGTCAGGTAAAATTGCCAAAAATAGTGATTCCGGTATTTAGTGGTAATTACCAAGACTGGGTTACGTTTCGAGATTTGTTTGTATCTTTGATACATACAAACCCAACATTAGATAATGTGCAGAGGATGCAATATTTAAAAGGTTATTTGTCTGGCGAAGCAGAACAGCTAATCAGACAAATACCGATTTCGGAAGCAAACTATGCACGTGTTTGGGATCAGTTAAATTCACGGTATAACAACAAAAGATACTTGTCACATTATATATTAAAAAGGTTGCTCAGTCAGCGAAATCTTCAAAATGAATCTGCAGTAGGGCTGAAGGAACTAATTGACACTACTAACGATTGTTTAAAAGCATTATCTAATCTGGGGATCGAGGTAACAAAATGGGATATTATAGTAATCCATATAATCACTCTAAAGTTGGATCCAGAATCTAGGAAGCAGTGGGAGTTTAATGTAACTTCACAGAATGCTACTGAAGAACTACCAACCTTTCAACAATTTACAGACTTTTTAACTAGTCGTTACCGAGCATTAGAATTTTTAGATAATAAATCGAATTCTGGATATAATAAAAATCAAAATCAACCTAAAGGAAATGTGCAAAAGGTGAACAGTTTACATGTAAATAATTTAGAATGCCCATTTTGTTCCGAGTCCCATAAATTAATACATTGTCAACAGTTTGGCAAAATAGAAACTGAAGCTCGTCGTAATTTTGTTCAGACCAAAGGGATCTGTTTCAATTGCTTAGGTAACAACCACTCCGCAAAGGTATGTAAGTACATCGTGAAATGCCGAATTTGTAAACGACGTCATCATTCACTGCTACACCCTCAAGGCGGTAATACGTCCACTGGTTCAGATATAAATAATAGGGTATCGTTGGCAGGTGCTCAGAGCACACCAATGAAGGAAAATAATACAACCCAGAGTGATCAAGCGGGTGTGCCTGATCAACCACTGGTTACGTGCTTTGCGACAGGAAGATCGAATGATACGGTTTTATTACCCACAGCTTTGATAAAGGCTGAGTCGAAAGATGGCACGTACCGAGTAATAAGGGCATTAGTTGACCAAGGCTCACAAGCTTCCTTTATAACAGAAGCTACTGTGCAGTATTTAAAACTAAAGAAAATTCCTTCTGCCCGTATTATACGGGGAGTAGGAGGAAATAAGGAGATATTATCTAAAGCTATGGTAAAAATCAATATGAGATCCAGATTAAATCCCGACTTCAATATTCAAGTCAAGGCGTATGTACTGAAGTCTATTACCACGCTTCTCCCAGTTGTAAGGGTAACGGAGGTTAAGTGGGAAGATCTTCAAGAAAAATATTTGGCAGATCCTCAATACCACACGCCCAATAAAATAAATGTTTTATTAGGTGCTGAAGTCTATAGCCAGATTATTGAAGAAGGGTTGAAAAGAAATTTGGAAGGAACGGTCATAGCTCAGTGTTCAAAACTAGGTTGGATACTGTCAGGGATAGTGGATACTGCGGCGTGTATCACTTCAAACTTGGTAGTAATGCATGCTCAAGTTGAAGAAAATGAAGTATTAAAGAAGTTTTGGGAGATAGAATCAGAACCCACCAATCAGAAGAAATTGCTATCGGAAGAAGAGAAAAGGTGTGAGGATTTATTTGTGGCCACAACCACGCGAGACCCTGAGGGCAGATACGTGGTAAGGCTTCCGTTTAGCAAAGGGGATTCTCCCCATGAAGACTTAGATTGCGAAGGATTAAAAATAATAGCTGAAAGGCGATTAAATTCATTACACGCTAAACTGAAGAGGAATCCGGACCTGAAAGAAAAATATAAACAAGTAATTAATGAATATATAGATATGGGACACATGGAAAAGATTTCGGAAGGTGATAGAAAGGAAAATAATGCGATATACTTGCCTCACCATGCAGTGATCAGGAATGACAAAGATACCACAAAGGTAAGAGTGGTGTTTGATGCGTCCTGTAAGGATAAAAATGGTTATTCGTTGAATGATCACCTGATGGTTGGGCCGAGATTACAACCGGAACTTCGCCATCTGTTAATGCGTTGGAGGAATTATCCAATATGTCTGGTAGCGGACATTGTAAAAATGTACCGCCAAGTAAAGGTGGCGAGTAAAGACGTTGATTATCAGCGTATACTGTGGAAAGAAGAACCCGGTGAGGAAACGACCCATTATCGTTTGTTAAGAGTCACATTTGGTACCGCTTCCGCACCATACCTCGCAGTGCGGGCGCTCCAACAAGTTGCGCATGATCACGGATCGGAGTACCCTACCACTGCTGAAAGAATAATAGGACATTTTTATATGGATGACCTTCTAACTGGGTGCCACAGCATAGACGATGGCATACGGATCTATAAAGAAATGAATTCAGTATTAGCTAAAGCAGGATTTAAACTCCAAAAATGGATGTGTAATGAAGACAAGTTAATAAATAAAATAAAGGAAGGAAACGAAGCGCAAAGGGAGATAGGAGAAGGATTGCAGTTAAAAGAAGATGAGATAGTTAAGTTATTGGGACTTACCTGGAATCGCCGCACAGACGATTTCCGATACTCGGTGAATCTTACTCTGGAACTAGGACCTGTAACTAAAAGAAAAATTGTATCACACATAGCAAGGTTATACGATCCACTGGGGTGGGTTGCACCCTGTGTTATAATAGCGAAAATTCTTATCCAAAAATTATGGATAGAAGGTTTAAACTGGGATGAAGAAGTATCAAGCAAAATACTGAAAGAGTGGGAGACTTACCAAAGCGAGTTGCCACTGTTGGCACAGGTCAGGATACCTAGATGGCAAGGTACAAACCTAGGCGACAAAGTCGTGGAGTTGCATGGTTTTTCCGATGCATCTAAGGTGGCGTATGCGGCGGCAGTATATATCCGAATAATTGACCGGGAAGGTAAAGTGTATGTTACCCTACTAACCGCTAAGACCAAAGTGGCGCCAATTAAGCAGGTATCCATCCCCAGGTTAGAGCTGTGTGGAGCAGTACTGCTAACTAGACTTCTAATTGAAGTCGCAACTGTCCTAGGAATCGATACTGCTAAGATTCGAGCTTGGACGGATTCTACCGTGGTCCTTGCCTGGCTCAGTAGTCACCCGAATCGTTGGAAGACATTCGTCGCCAATCGGGTGTCAGAGATATTGACTACGCTGGATGCTAGTCAATGGTCTCACGTATCTTCGAACCAGAATCCAGCTGATTTCGGATCAAGGGGAATGAGCCCGTCAGAACTTTTAAAATGCGCTTTATGGTTCCATGGCCCAGAGTTTCTAAGTAACGAAATAATCCACTACTGTAAGCCAAAACTATTACATACCGACCTAGAAGAATCAAAGGTTAATTTTACAGTGGAGGCAGAAGACACATTATGGAACAAATATTCGTCACTCACCAAACTAATACGGGTCGTGGCATATTGTCGAAGGTTTTTAAAATTAAGAAAACAATATCGAGGAGAACAAGTTAAGGGTTATCTGAGAACCAACGAATTAGAAGAAGCTTTAGAATGTGCAATAAGAAATTGTCAGACTAAAGAGTTCGAAAATGAGATCTCGTTGCTGAGAAAGGAAGGCGGGACAGGTAAATTGAAGGGGCCGTTGAAGTCATTAAATCCATTCTTCGACAAATATAATATTCTAAGAGTTGGAGGAAGGTTAGAACACTCTCAGCTTTCTGTGAACCGCAAACATCCTATTCTGATACCAAAGAAATCGAATTTAACGAATCTCATCGTGGCCGATGCACATACGAAAACGTTGCATGGAGGACCGCAACTCATGTTGGCCTATTTAAGCACACGTTATTATATTATTGGGGCAAAATGCTTATCCAAAGCGTATTGTAGGAAATGTGTTTGTTGCTGCAAAAATTCAGCGAAAACTTCAACGCAACTGATGGGTCAGTTACCCGAGGCTCGAGCACGCCCCTCGAGACCATTCAAATGTTGCGGAGTGGATTATGCGGGTCCCATAAGCATCAGAACTACGAAAGGACGCGGTCATCATGCTTATAAAGGGTATGTGTGCTTATTTATCTGCATGGCAACTCACGCCGTGCATCTGGAAGTCGTGAGTGACTTAACCACTCAAGGATTTTTGGCCGCATTCAAAAGATTTGTTTCTCGCCGTGGTTTATGCACTGAGATATACAGTGATAATGGCACCAACTTCGTAGGAGCTGCCCGAGAACTGCCACATTTATTTCATTCGGAGAAATCTTCATTTATAACGGAACTAGTAGAATTACTAGCTTCCAATGGAACAAAATGGCACTTTATCCCACCTCGAGCACCAAATTTCGGAGGTTTATGGGAGGCAGGCATAAGGTCAGTCAAGTTCCATTTAAAGCGTGTTATAGGAGACTCTACCCTAACTTACGAGGAATTATCCACGCTACTAGCCCAAATTGAGGCTTGCCTTAACTCTCGCCCTCTTTCCACATTAAATTCTGAAGTCGATGCGTTAGATGTTTTAACGCCGGCCCATTTCCTGATTGGAGAGCCGTTGGTAACCGTACCAGATTACAATTTTGAGAATGCAAATGTATCCAATTTACGCAGGTGGCATTTAACTCAAAAAATGCTGCAGATGTTTTGGCGTCGTTGGTCACAGGAACATTTGACAAAATATTTACATCGATATAGATGGGCAAGTCAACAACCGGAGCCAAATATTGGGGATGTGGTAGTAGTGAAAGAGGATGACTTGCCGCCTAGTAAATGGCTATGGGCAAGAATAGTAGATAAGCATCCCGGTCCGGACAATATTACGCGAGTAGTTACATTGCGTACTAAACAATCGTTAATAAAAAGACCTGTTTCTAAATTGTGCATTTTACCTGTCACACAGTAGTAACTTATTATTTACCAAATATTTTGTAAATTATTTAGTTTTAAGTTCAAAATTTACTTTGTAAACATTATAACTGTAGCCGTCACCTAGTCACTGTCATTATGGTGGGAGGAGTTGACATAAGGACCACTAGGTCCTTGGTGGGCGGAATGTTTAAGATTGTTAATTGTTAAGTTCATAATGAATAATATGTTAGTTCACCCTTCCGCGATAGATGGCGCTGTACGATCTTGAACCAAATCTGTACCGCGGTGTTAAGGTCAATAGAAAAATACCTATGTTCTAGTGTAATTAAGATTAATTAACCATTAAAACCAGTGCATGATAGAAGTTGGTTGTATTATTGCTAGCTTCGGTACCGCGTTTTGAGGACCAGTGAATGAACAAAAGATAACTTTGATCAGTCGTTAAAAACTATTCATTTACTTAGCATGGAAGGCATCACACCAAAGCAATTATCTTATTATCCACCTCTGTTTTATTAATTGTTATTTTGGTTCGTAAACATTTAATTTGATGTAAGTATGAGTAGGTATGCCCACCACATTAAACTAGCTTTCTCATTTTATTTACGTAGCTAAATCTGAGTGAGATATGACTATTATTTACTATTAGTTATTTAGTGATAATGGTGTTGCCTGCTCATATTATTATTTTATGCTGTTCCTGAGAATGTACACCATCTGTAATTAATTGAAAAGAGTAACCATTGAGTTTCTTGCCGGATCTTCTCAGTAGAAGCGGCATTCCGAACCGGTGGTAGATTCTGACTATTCATAAATGATTGACATATATAATCTAATTTTTCACACGCTACCAGTTAAATATTTAATCACCAATGAATTGTTAATTAAAAAGGAGCATAAACATTTTTCGAGCGTTAACCAATAACGCAAATTACATTTTCGCTTCACCGGTTTTAATAACACAATGATTACCTGATATACGATATGAAATAACACCGTGGCAACATCGCGCGTATGTTCCTCGTAGGGGTAGACAGGAGTGCTATGGCTATGACCACAGATATAGATTTACATAGATAACGCAAATGTATGTACTTGGCGTGTCCGAAAACCCCGACCAAGCGTCAAGGTTGGTCGCCGATAAATTACAGTCCTCGCGACTACAGATATAAAGATATGAGTATGAGCGAGATAATCACTCGAGAGAATCGTAGCGGGCGGAGGGGCATCTGCGGCATCGGTGTCTTTGAATCGATTTGGATTTCCCGATTTGACGTCACAGTAGGTGTTAAAAATTTGGCACGCCTGGTTTCAATACAAATCGTGATACTTGCGTTATCTATGTAAATCTATGACTCAATTTTTTTTCACTTTGTCACTCTATGGTCACGGTACTCAGAAGTAACAATGTTGTTTATGGCATATTGAAATAACTTGTTCCTTTATATGTTTATTTTATTTTATTTTGCCACTTTTTCAATGTCGCGGCTGTCACATTAAACACACATATTGTCAGAATACCTAAATCTTAACAAAACAGTTTTATCTTTGACGCAGTATTGTCTAGTGACGCGAATGTATTGAAGCTCGAGCTTTATGAATTATTCAACAATATTGTAATTTAATTTGGATGATATTGTAAGAATCCCGGCTCGCATCTCTGGGTTTTTAGAAATATATGTGCGAATCATCCTTCTAATATTATAAATGCGAAAGTTTGTGAATGTTTGTTACTCTTTCACGCATAAACTACTGAAAGAATTTTGATGAAATATGGAACACACATAGTTTATAACCTAGATTAATACATAGAATACTTTACTTAAGTCTACGCGGACGAAGTCGCGGGCAGAAACTAGTAATTTATATATGAATATCACTCGCTTACGGTGAAAGAAAACATCGTGAGGAAACCTGCATGAAATCCGCCAATCCGCACTGGGCCAGCGTGGTGGATTACGGTCTGAATCCCCCTCGTAGTGAGGGGAGCCCGTGCCCAGGAGTGGGACGTCAAAAGGGTTAAATTATTTATTTTGAATACCTCGCACCAATGAAAAAAAATATCGTGTTCTAGCGTCTACCTTCATTTACTTGGGGCGGTTTCAGTGGTTTCAGTGGTTATGGCAGAATATTTGCGTAATAATAACCAGAGTGAAATGTTAGAGTGAAATCAGTCCACTACTGGACATAGGCTTCCCCTAATGAGCGCCAAAGCGCCCTGTCTTTAGCTTGCCGCATCCAGCATCTGCCTGCAGTCTTTCGCAGATCGTCATCCCACCTTTTTTTTCTTTTCGTTGGAAAACCCTTTATGGGTCCCCTCACGCCTCGGGGGAAACGAGAGGGGTATGTGGGAGTCCCTGCGCCTGAAGGGCGCAGTATACCCACTAAAAACCAACGGTGTACCACCCTCCGCCATGCAGTGGGGCGCCCCGGGTCCACTAAAATGCTCCGAGACGCCCCGGCGGACGGCCCAGCCATGACTTGCCGGGCCACAGGCGCTAAAGGGGGGACGACCTGGTATCACCCCAGTCATCCCCAGACGGCCGAAATCGTGCAATATGTAGTGGGTCACTCACTTCAATGTCCTTGTTTGCGGTGGCTTTGTGGAGCGGGTCACCCTCTTCCCTCTATTATGGTTGAGAGTGATGCCGCTTTTCAAGTCATGCTCGTGCGCGGGCGCTGCTTGCGGGGATTGGTCCACTCACTTGCCTCTTAACAACATTGTCGTTAAATACTAATTATTTACTCAGCATGGAAGGCATCACACCAAAGCAATTATCATGTTATCCACCCCATGTTTTATTAATTATTATTTGGGTTCGTAAACGTTTAATTTGATGGAAGTATGAGTAGGTATGCACATCACACTAAACAAGCTTTCTCATTTGACTTACATACCTAAATCTGAGCGAGATTTGATTATTATTTTTGGCAATGGTGTTGCCTGCTCATATTATTATTTTATGCTGTTCCTGAGAATGTACACCGTCTTTCATTAATTGAAATGAGTAACCATTGAGTTTCTTACCGGCTCTTCTCAGTGGAAGCAGCATTCCGAACCGGTGGTAGATTCTGACTATTCATAAATGCTTTGTTGGCTTACGTGAATAAAATCAATTTTGAATTTTTGAATTTTTTGGTCCCCCGACCCACTACCTGATTTCGGCTAGTGGGGAGGAAGGAGGCGATCATACCGCCTCCTTCTCCATCGTCATCCCACCTGGTCGGAGGGCGTCCTACACTACGCTTACTTAGTACTTATACTTACTTATTACTTCGATGTGTAAAGTCGTACGAAAATCGTTGGTCTTCCCTAAAGCCGGTTTTAAAAAATCAATCTCAAATCTGAGGGCGATCTTTAGTAGGTACGCTTTTGAAATGTAATTTTGGACTGGAATGACATTTTGACAATCGGTCTCAGACTTGAGATCAATTTATTAATGCGGGACGAAGATGGCGAGCACAGATATAGATTTACATAGATAACGCAAATGCATGTACTTCGCGTGTCCGAAACCCCGACCAAGCATCGAGGTTGGTCGCCGTTAACTTGCAGTCCACGCGACTACAGATATAAAAAATATGAGTATGAGCGAGATAATCACTCCAGAGAATCATAGCGGACGGAGGGGCATCGGCGGCATCGGTGTCTTTGAAGCGGTTTGGATTTTCCGTCACTAATTACGTCACAGTAGATGTTAAAATTAGGCACGTTTGGTTTCAATACAAACCGTGATACTTGCGTTATCTATGTAAATCTATATCTGTGATGGCGAGTGACAAGTCACGTGTCAGAGCACTGCCACGCCACGTAGGCAGGTACTTAAGTAAGAACAAGCCTCGAACGTGTTGTGACACGCTGCAACTGTGTTGACATACTTTCGGAGATGCTTGCGTTGCGAAGCTATGCAAAGAAAAAACGTTTATTATACAATCGATGAAGCTAAGTATGTTACTACATAGATATAGATGCCTTTGTATTGCAGTTCGTCGATAGCAGAGTTTGTAGTCTATTGGGCTACAGCAATAAGTTTTAAGATCCTACTAATATCCTACTAATATTATAAATGCGAAAGTTTGTGAGTGTGGATGTATGTTTGTTACTCTTTCACGCAAAAACTACTGAACGGATTTGGATGAAATTTGGAACACAGATAGTTTACAACCTGGATTAACACATAGAATACTTTACTTAAGTCTACGCGGACGAAGTCGCGGGCAGCAACTAGTATAAAATATAATTAAAGGGAGTGAAGTAAAACTAAAGGCAAGAGGGACAAAGGTAGGGTCACCATATCTCAGGATTTGTCCTGAGATTACAGGAATTTTCGACTTTTCTCAGGATTGCGGCCGGATTTTGCAAATCTCGTGAAATCTCAGGATTTTCAATAAAACACAGGTTACATTTTAAAGATCTCTTTAATTAAAAGTTAAACCAACTAAAATAATCTTCTTTTGGTAACAATCAAGCAGTTAAAATCAATACTTATTTATCTAAGTAACGCGTGAGCTAGATCCGCAGTGTATAAAACGATAATACCTAATACGTTTTTGAGAGAAAATTCTCAAACTGTATAAAATCTCAGGACTTTTCCATGGTAATCAGGCCTTTTCTCCGGTCTTTTGATATTTACATCTGGTAACCCTAGACAAAGGGAAGTTCATCGTACGAAACTTAGAATGTAATAGCTAGGTATTTTAAGGCGATCTTCTGTGAGAGGATGGTACTACCCTAGTCGATCCAGCGCGTATATGAGCTGTATTCAACTGGCCGCAGTTTGGCTATCCCACCATTTTATTTAAGGCTAAAGCGCCCATCTATCCCGCGAAGATCAATTTGTTTTAGGTTTTTTAGAAATTTTTCAAAATCTGACAGTAATCTAATAAACGCACTGCATACTGTGTTTGTCGCAAATCACAAAATGTTGTCTTAAATGTTTTCAGATTTTGGATAAACTGTACAAATACTCGAAAATTTTGAATTTCGCGGGCTAGACAGGCGCCTTCACCTTAAATGTTTTCAGATTTTGGATAAACTATAAAAATAATCTAACATTTTGAATTTCGCGGGCTAGACAGACGCCTTCACCTTAAGACACAAAAATTGTTTCAAAAACCAGTATATCTGTCGCCGCCAAATAGCTTAATTCGCCGTTCAATTAACAGCCTAGGCACTTAACTAAACGGCGCCGTTCAACTAGTGGCCTGAATGATATTCAGCCATTTGATCAAACAGCTAGGCAAATGACTTGGATCGATGACGTTTAACTACTTGCCTAGCCGTTTAATTACCTGCCTAGCCTGTTCATTTCAATTTAGTCCTACTTTCTGCCACCTAGCGCCGAAACTCACCAAACTGTCAATATCTCTATATTCTATATTCTCTTTGGTCAATATGGCGTCGGAAAAAAACAACTTTGATGGAATAATTTTATTAGGTACTTAGGTTTTTTACGATTTTTTTTAGATCCACCGAATCTATTTGCCGGGTGGGGTTTCTGTGGGGCCATAAAAAAAATAACCCTAACCTAAACCCATCCAGGTCGTTCTGCTTGGGTAGTATTTTTAAAAAGTTTTGTAGTACTTAAATGTCAACCAGTTGCCTAAGCATTAGCCAGCCAGTTTATTAAATGTTGTAATAGACGATACGGCTGAATATCATTCAGGCCGTTAGTTGAACGGCGCTGTTTAGTTAAGTGCCTAGGCTGTTAATTGAACGGCGAATTAAGCTATTTGGCGGCGACATATCCACTGTTTGACCATCATAAAGATTATTATGATTCGAGGTTGAATCGTTTTTAAACAAACAAGGTTTTATTTTAAGTAAATTACTGTAAAAAATGGGCTAGATCAATTTTAATCCCTATAACTGATGCGTTACGGTTTAAATTATGAAGAGGATGTGATTTGCTTACGGTTGACTGGTTAATGTACTGCGTTTTAATCAAAGTATTGTTTCTCGATTAATAAGGATTTTCAATTGAATTTCAACTACTGTAACGTATACAGGATGTAAGGGGCATCGTAACGAAAACTGATACCATGGATTCAACTCATGATTCTGGACCACCAAAAGTTGTAATTTTCCGTCGATATTTTCATAAATTATGCAAAAAATGCATTTTAAATTTTTTGGCATGAAATCATATCGAGTGATTTTACATAAAAAACGATAATTACTATTTTAGACATAAACTGCGATGTAAATGAAGACTTGTAAGCTCGAGCGCGCATTTCATGCTTAATTATATTTTAAAATGCTGAAAATTTGTAGCATAATTCATGAAAATAACGACGGAATATTCCAACTCTGGTTGGTCCAGAATCATGAGTTGAATCCATGGTATTAGTTTTCGTTACGATGCCCCTTACACCCTGTATAGTACTACAACCTAGTTTCAACTCTCAGTAGTGGCAACAAGGATGGTTATGCGTTGTTAATAAATAAGTACGTCAAAAAACGACTTGGAAGTCGGGGTTAATTTAAGTCTTTATGTAGGCACACATACACAGATTGGATCTGACTGCAAATAATATAAATTACTAGCTAAACCTGGCCATGCTTCGCTTTGGCTCATAATTAATAATTTCCGGTTCCCTTGGGAACTTCGGAATAAAAAGATTATAAAAACATACTTATATTATTAAAATACAACGTGTTGTGTAAGTTTTCAAATCATTCATTGGACTAGTTTTTGAGCTTTGCGGACACGAAGATACGGAAGCTGAATATTTATATACGAATATTAATTTGGAAGCAGTTTACCTTCATCGTTAGCAAGTGATAACCATATTTTAATTATGGGTCACCCATTGATTTCGATAATACCAGAGGTGGAAGCCAGGGCTTGAAGTCTTGAGCAGTCGAAAGTCTTAGGTTAAAAATGATTTTCATCCGACTTCCAATAAAGGAGGAAGTTGTATGTTCGTCTTTATTAATGTTCACCGATCACTACGTCAATTGTGGATCGATTTTGTCAATTTGAAGTCGATAGACTTAGAGTCGGTGTCACTATCTTTACACTTCGTTAAGACTACTTCTTAGTTAGCTACCTACCTCTACATGAATTTGCACCAACTCCAAATGAATGAAATTACGAGGTTCCTAGTTATTTCTAGCTTTTTAGTGCATTCAGGTTTTTTGAAGTCTTTTTTTCTCACATAAGTCTAAACATATATAACTCAAAGGTGACTGACTGACTGACATAGTGATCTATCAACGCACAGCCCAAACCACTGGACGTATCGGGCTGAAATTTGGCATGCAGGTAGATGTTATGACGTAGGCATCCGCTAAGAAAGGATTTTGATTAATTCTACTCCCAAAGGGATAATAGGGGATGAATAATCCCGAATTTTATGTTAAGTTACGGGGTTTTATGTAAGATACGGGGGCGAAGTCGCGGGCACAGCTAGTACAATATATGCGTATATTACGTTTCCAACACAAGCGATCGAGATCTCAGATGTGTACCACCATCTGAGAGGAGACGATGGGGGGGGGGGGGGGTCTTAAAATCGATTTTTTAATCGATATATAGTCGTGTCGAATCCTACTCTAAATTCCATTTGTTTTGCCGTCGCGCGTCGTATATCGTCAACGAACAATATTTTTGTATCGTTCGTTCCGTAATCGATATGACGGATGGTAAACTAATCGGGTATCACTGCTTTTTATATTAATATTTTTTTTTTTCAGCAAAACACCCAACACCGCGACGATGAAACAAAAAGTATGAAACAGCGCCACCTGCCCGCCGACCGCGGTACTGCGTAAGATGCAACTAGCGCCATCTGTCGAATGAAACGCGATGCCGCGGCTGAAGTACGCGTCCATCGCGCGGGTCGTCGTCATACTCGGCCTCTTCTGTCTGTGGCTACAGATCATGCTGTCAGCCTCTGGCGGCGGAATGTACAGAGATGGCGGTAGGATGTCTATATTTTTTTAAAGTACCCTCTCTTTGATAGCCGATTGGACAAGCAAGCGGCTTGCTGGCTTGTCCTGGGTTGAAACCCCGGCTTGCTCCTCTGGGTTTTTCGATATCTATGTGCGAATCATAATTGAAATATGATTACTCGCTTACGGCGAAGGAAAACATCGTGAGGAAACCTGCATGTCGGCGGATTTCACATGTCTTTTGAAAATTGGTTAGATTTTCTAAGACATGCAGGTTTCCTCACGATGTTTGCCGTCACCGTAAACAAGTGATAATCATATAGAAATAATGATTCGCACATAGATTTCGAATAACCCAGAGGTGCGAGCCGGGGTTTGAACCCAAGACCTTGTGCCCGCTAGGACGTGCATTAATTAATATAAAATAGTTAATATTACACAAGACGATTCAAGGCAATAAAAGTTTTGGTAATTGAAACAAAAATGACAAAAACACTTTTCCACTTACCGCCAAAAGGTCTCGAAATAATATTTTTATATTTGAACTATATAATCTAGTCAATTTTATTATTTCAGATTTAAAAAAGATAAGTCTGAAAGGCCTCTTGCTAAAAATGTATAACCGAAAAAGAAATGAAGGTTTTTATTATCATTTATTTACAAAAAGCAATGTGTGTTTTTCTTGTACTTTTTTGGAATTAGTTACAGGTATTTTTTCATCTGGGTACACCTACTTTCCTATTTTTACTTCATTTTATAGCTTTTGGGTGTTGTGCAGCTGGTTTTTTTATATTTTGAGCAACTATTTATCTTCGTTTTCTCAACGACATACTTGTGAATTTAATTATTTATTTCATCATCTCTGGTTAGATCGCAACTTCTATTATACAACTCTAATGACTAATCCTACTAATATTATAAATGTGAAAGTTTGTGAGTGTGGATGTATGTATGTATGTTTGTTACTCCTTCACGCAAAAACTACTGAACGGATTTGGATGAAATTTGGAACACAGATAGTTTGTAACGGGATTAACATATAGGATACTTTTTATCCCGATAATCCCGAAATTTTTGTTACGTTAAATACTACGCGGACGAAGTTGGGGGGCACAGCTAGTACTTAATTAACTAATTGGCAGCACCATATTATTATTTAGTATTCATCCACATTTCAACAATGGTATTTATTTTAGTCCCCATGTACATGTATGTCTGTCAAGAAAGTTTTATAAGTAACTATCGAGGAACTAATGTGTTTTTCGCCTAGCAACTCTGAAAAATAAAACTGAGCATAAGAGTCAAATATGGAGTGTACTTAATGATTTTCTGTTCAATTTTATTTCGATAAGAGGATACTTAAAAATAAATAAAAAACAATCAGACTTTAAAATTGGTGTTCTTACACCAATATAATTCTCTTGAATATAATTCTTACATATTTACTTCTTTAATAAGTAATTAATACAATAAGTATAAAAATGATTTTTAAAAAAAACAGTGCCGACTAGAGACGCCCGAAAGAAGCGAAGCTTTATAGTATAAAGCGTAAGAACTAAGCGTTAAAACTGGCAATATAAGGCATATGTTGTGTAACGCTACTGACGCTTAGCACGGATAGAGTGGCCGCGCGGCGAGCGCCCCGCACGGCCGTATAGAATCTTCGCTTCAAAATTGTACAGAACTGCACCCTTCTTTCAAAAGGGTTACCGTATTATACGATTGTAGCTGCCCCCTCAATAGCTTTCACGTCTTTCTTGACAGACTGTATAATAGGGGGCAAGTATGGGTATAAGAAGCTTACGGCCAATAGTGACAAGGCTGTATTGCCATTGTACCGGGCCTACTCCGCACCTGTCCTATAATTGGATATAGTTTTGCAAAATGGAATCAACCCACACGCAATGCTGTAGACCAAAACCAACCTTGTGTCAGAGATTCTAGGTGGGTTTTGGTTTGCAGAAGTGTGTGCGGGTTGGTTCCATTTTATAAAACTCTGTACTTCCAAGTATTCAAATATTTTAATCATTATTTCAGATACAGTTACACTAAGTAACACAGATTATGACGTAGTCGCGGCCTTTGAAGGTTCTTTTTTTATTTTTCTCTTTCACCCCTCGTGTCGTCCACCCGATTGTAAACGTTTTTGTCTCTTTCTATCACTTGGAAGATCGTATTGCTGTTTCGTTTATGTTCATTTTGTAATTCATGTAGGTACTCACTGAAATCTTTAGAGGGGTTTTAAAAATATTGGTGTGACAACAATCAAAGGCAGTTTTTGCTATTGTGTTAGAGTGCTTCCGTCCTTCTACTTCATTGTTAAAATAAGGATGGAAGCTGTGAACCCCTGACACGCCAGGGAGGAGGACAGACAGACCACAATATAAATTGAGAAAAAAACTATGTTTTTACACTATCTTGATACAAGGCTTAGCCAAATACTACTAATTATATTATAATGGTGGTTGATATTAAAAACTCATTAAGTATACGATAAATATATCGTTATGCACACGTCAGGGGTTGCTTATTTCTCTCACTCTAACATACCAAGGCACAGATAATGAACTAACCAATCATTTTCCAGATACTAACCGAGTCACGGCGATAGCTAGAGTAGCATTAACAACGGAATCACAAACAAAATTTATTTTACCATTCGCAGGTTTTGTTTTTTTATTTTTTTATTTTTTTTTTATTTGTGTCGTCCGCTTCCGGCCAGCATTTTTATTTTTTTATTTACGTTTTGTTTTGTCGTCATTAATGAAGATATTGGGGGTTGTTATTGTGAATAATTGTTATTATTATTTTGTTTATGTACCTACCTATACATTATAAGTGCTTATTGTAAACAAAACGTTTTTTCGAAGCCTGTTTATCGTGTTACAGGTGGAGAATAGACCGTTAGCTCGTTTCAGTTGAACAGACTTGTAAATTCTGAGAAAACGACTTGAAAGTCTGTGCGGCGGAGATCCGTCTAGTGGTCCAAAACTGAACTACTCAAATTTGACAAGTCTTTTTTTACTGAAAACATAAGTCAATAACACTTGAATATTATTGAATTGTATAAATATATAATTATAATATCGGTAATAACGTGTAGCAGTAATAGTCTAAAATTAAGAGATTAATCCAATACAAAATATTTTTACTAAAATTTATGACATTAATGTTTGTCTAAGATGCACTGCTTTTAACCATGTCCTAGTTTATTTAACGGTATTTTTTCAATTAAAATTACGGTTTTTATTGATCCGTTCATGGTTGAGCCGTGAATTGAACAATCAAAATGTCAGGAGGTATACATAATACCCGGCGATGCAGCGTCTATGGCCTATTAGTCTCTGATTTAGACTATTATTGAAACACCATATTTTATGTCTATGTGCTACTGCTGTAACTGTGGCTCCTTTGGGATTTTATTTGTTTCACATCATTGTGAAATAATATTATCACGATTACCAAGAATTGTTTCCACAAAAACACGTGTATATGCTAAATCTTGACAAGCAACTAAAATGTTACTCTCTTGGCTGAATTACGTCACTTTTGACAGTTCTCCTATAGAACAACTGTCAAAATTGACGTAGACATTAATGCGATATGTCAGTTTTGACGTATTGCGGGTCGAGTGTGAGGTTTTGCGCCTTCTGTTATTTGTATTTCAGTCGTTTTGCAAGACACTTTGAAGATTATTGCCCTACGGGACTTATTCGATTACTAACATTTAAATTATTTGCGAATAAATTATCCTATCAATGGCTAAAATGCACACTTTAAAAGTGTACGAATCCTTTGCCAATATCGATTCGGATGGTTTAAAATTACCCCACTCCCCCCGCAAACTCACTCACACTCAGACTTTACTATCTGTATTCATGTGGTGTCTCAAAATTGATACCAAATTTGGGTTGCTCTCAAAGATTCGGCATTCAGATCATCTCTTTTAGTCCCGCATTAATAAATTGATCTCAATTCTGAGAGCGAGCTTGGAAATGTCAGTCTTACGTCATATCACTACAAAATGACACGTCAATGGTGTACTTAAAATCGCTCTCAGACTTCAGGTAGATTTATTAATAATTTTGGGGTGGTCAGGTTGAAACAGAAAGGGTATACTTTTTTTTCAAAACTCAACTTTGTAATTCTAAAACTATCAGCTTTGGAGGAAACTTGAAAAACAAAAGGTGTTATAGGGATACAGCTGTTGACAGATTTCATAAGTCTACAAAACCTTTAGTACTTCAACTGTCCCACAAAGCCGATAGTTTTAGATTTACAAAGTAAAGTTGCAAAAAAATTGTATACCCTTTCTGTTTCACCTAATATAAGGCATTCAGATCAGATTCTTAGATTACTTATTTATTCGCAGAGGAGTTGATGAATGGGAATGAGACGTCTGAGCAGGTGCTAGCGCTGGTGCCCCCTGAACTGCACAAGTATCTGACTGTACACCCTAGGAATGCCAGCGGTGAGTGAGGATGAAAAACAGCCAATCAATTATGGACCGGTCGGAAGCTGGCAAAAATGTCCTTGTTTAGTAAACGCCATCTGTCGTCGGCTGCACGTGGCGCGTAGTATTTGCCACGTCTAACGTTGTACGTGTTGTCTTCGGTTTATTTGCAATTCAAACTACTATATCTTAGTGTTCATCATCATCATCATCATCAGCCTATGCTTGTCCACTGCTGGACATAGGCCTCCTCTAATGAGCGTCATAGCGTTAGTGTTCAAATTATTATAATAAAAATAAAAATGTAAAGTAGGCCCTATAAAGGGTTCGTGTCGTTCGCTCGTCGTTGTGAAGGTAAAGTGTCAGTGGCGTGCAGACGGTAGCGCCACCCCGCGTTATGTGCAAATACTAGGTCCAAAATTGACAATTCAAAACGGCTCTTTCCCAAAATGCAAGGATCGAAACGGGTCAGTGAAGAAAGTAAAAGCCAGTATTCTAGAATTAAAGGAAGGTGTTTTTTAGTATTCTGGATACTTACTAAACGTAAGCACCTTAATGGTTATTCAGTTTTCCCAAAAATGGAGACTACTTTTGTCCAAAATGGCCACTTTCTCGAAACTCTCTTAAACAATTTGGAAGGTTACATTACAACCAACTTTGGGTTTCAATAATTTTGCAATCGCAGCAGTATTGCATCTGGCCCTAATTGTTTTTGCGTCAATAGGCATACAATATCAATCAGGTATCAATCAATAAATCTCAAGTGTGAGAGCCATCTTGTAAATGTCATCCTAATGTTATTCCAGGACAACATGACACGTCAAAAGCGTACTTAAAATCGCTCTCAGATTTGAAATTCATTTATTAATACGGGTCAAGTTCTCAACTAATTCAGACATTTATATATAATGTTTTTTTGACGACCGCTTAGCGGAGTGGCTTGAGCGTAGGCCGCTCGGCTAACTGGACATGGTGGTTGCGGGTTCGATACCCGCTGGGGTAAATTTCGGAAATGGCCTGTTCGTAATTTGCCCTGGTCTGGGTGTCACTGGGATCCCCCGGTCCATTGTACGGTACCCAAAGTGCATTGCTTAGTTTGGGACCATACAGTTGGTGTTCAGTCTGGCGATATTTACAACTGAAAATCAGCGCTGGCAAAAACTGGCAATATACTTACATAATATATAATTTTCAATGTTTTTTTTCAGGCAACGCAACTGAACGCATTGGGCCTAAGAACGTAACGGAGATAAAGCGAGCCATAGAGAGGTGCAACGAGGCGCAGTACATTCACAACGAGGACAGATTCGGGCCGGTGCAGAATGACACAATCATCATCGCGATTCAGGTAACGGGTAGCGCGCCATCTATCGAACCTATTTCAAACTTGACTTCGTATATTTTGAAGGTTACAATTAACTAAGCAATGTGAGGTTATTCTAAATGCTTTTCTTAAGCCCGTATTTAATAAATCTATCTCAAATCTGAGAGCTTTCTTGAGTACGCTTTTGACATGTCATTTTGTACTAGTGTGACATTAGACAAGCCAAAGACAAAGCCAAAGACAAGCCCGCTGAGTTTCTTGCCGGATCTTCTCAGTCGAGGTCGCGTTCCGATCCGGTTGTAGATATAAGAAAAAAATATATGTCAATGTGACAATTTGTAAGTGCCCCGTAGGCCTAAACGAAATAAACGATTTGAATTTGAATACAAGATCGAACGCAGACTTTAGATACGATTTATTAAAACGGTCTCTAGTTTGATTAAAAAAAACTCATTTTTTATTCAGACCAAGTATATTAAAAATTGCCAAAATATATTCGACCATATATACATATTAGACCAGCAATTATACAGGTTGAAACAGAAAGGGTGTACTTTTTTTGTTCAAAACTTAACTCTGTAATTCTAAAACTATCAGCTTTGGAGGAAACTTGAAAAACAAAAGGTGTTATAGGAATACAGCTGTTGACAAATTACACAAGTCTACAAAACCTTCAGTACATCAACTGTCCCACAATGCCGACAGTTTTAGATTTACAAAGTAAAGCTGCAAATAAAATAGCATACCGATTTAGATTAATCACACCATCAATTGTATATCGTTTTGCAGAAATGAATCAAGCCACATGCACTGTTGTAAACCAAAACCAACCTTGTGTTATCTATTCTAGGTTGGTTTCAGTTTGCAGAAGTGTGTGCGGGTTGGTACCATTTTGCAAATATACGTCCAATTATCGCCCAATCATATTAGACGCGTCTATATGTCAATCCTATTCGACCAAACATACAAGGCGCGTATAATTGTCAATCATATTCGACCAATCATATTAGACGCGTATAATTGTCAATCATATTCGACCAAACATATTAGACGCGTATAATTGTAACTCATATTCGACCAAACATATTAGACGCGTATAATTGTAAATCATATTCGACGAAACATATTAGACGCATATAATTGTCAATCATATTCGAGCAAACCTAATTTTTATAAAAAAAAATGCGCAAAAAAATTACGGAAAAAATTTCCGCTTACTCATCTTTCTTCTGGCCAACACGAGATCTTTGCCCGTCAGCCCAGTGAGGCTGACTCTCTTCGGATAGAGCCTGGAGTCTTTGGGGATGGTCCTCACTCTCTTCGGCTTCTTCTCCACTTTGGGTGACTCCGGTTCTGGTTGTCTTTCCATCCATATCAATTGGGCTTCCTCCGGTATACCCATTAGCAGTCTGAATTTCCTCGGCGCCTGAAGAGTAGAATATAATCTTTGACAACAGCTTGGCGCAGAGGTTGGAGCACAGATATAGATTTACATAGATAACGCAACTTCGCGTGTACGAAACCCCGACCAAGCGTCAAGGTTGGTCGCCGCTAACTTACAGTCCGCGCGACTACAGATATCAACAATATGAGTATGAGCGAGATAATCGTAGCGGGCGGAGGGGCATCGGTGTCTTTGAATCTGTCTGGATTTCCCGTCACTAGTGACGTCACAGTACGCGTGAAGCGTAGGCCGATTGGCTCACTACACCGGATGGGTGCGGGTCGATTCCCGTCAGGATAAATATCGGAAATGGCTTTTACGGAATTTGCCCTAGTCTGGGTGTCACTGAGAGCGCCCCCAGTCCATTTTTCAGTACCCAAAGTACAAGCGTCGCTTAGTTTGGGACCATACAGTTGGTGTGTCAGTCTGGTGATATTTTTTAATTTTTTTTGATTGCCAGACACATTGTATAAGGTTGATTTTGTTGAGCCTCTGGCTTATAGATACACGTTGTTTAAACCATACCGTATATTCTCTGCATATGTCCCGATCGGGTGGTTTATATCGAGGTACTCTTTCAAGGGCTGGCTTGGATATCCTGGCGAACATATTTTTGGGGAAATCTGGTTTTTGGTACCTGGAATTCACAGATACAATCTCAATACGACATAATCAGAACGTGACATTATTAGAGTGTGACATTTCCAGAAAGTGTGTATTTATAAAAAAATGGTCCTCGTTTCATGCAACCTCAATGCGACATACTCAGAACGTGACATTATCAGAATGTGACATTTCCAAAAAAATGGTCTTCGTTTTATGTCCATGCAAATGTCACGATCTCTATGTCAGCGTCGCGTCCACCACGTAAAGAATTGAAATGTGTTAGATAGAACAACGACTACTTGAAAGTTTGATTTTGGTAAATGTGTTATTATGGTTTAAAAAGTCCTACAACAAAAGTTGTTGTATATGACATTAGTAATACAGTCCTACAAGGTTGTTAGTGTTTTACCACTAACCCTGTATAGTTGGGCCAATATCAAAGTCAAAATCAAGGCGTTTTTTTGTGTAGACGTTTTGTGTATAGGGGCACTTACAAATTGTCATTTTGTCATTTTTCTTATATCTACAACCGGATTCGAACGCGACCTCGTCTGAGAATATTCGGAAAGAAACTCAGCGGGCTTGTCTTTTTTTTTTATAATTACAAAGAGTAGTAGATATTAATGTAAACATAATAGCTTCAAATATAATACCAAACTAGGTCCCAATGATCGCGGTAAACTGGCGCAGGCATTAGAATCTTCATCCAACGGAGTATGTCACACCTGTAATTTAAATAAAAACAAAAACGTGACATTTCAGAATGTGACATTTCCACAAAATCACATGTGACATTGGTGCCAATTATGTTGGCAACTAATCACGACAAAACAATTTACACATCTTAAAATAAGTCATATTCGTAGATAGATTGTGATCATAAAACCATGTATGGCAGTGTTTAGTCTGATTTAGTTTTAGTACCAACAGTATTGAACAGGTCGTATGAATTCCCTCGGTGTTGCCATATTCAAATTCCAATTCAAATCATTTATTTTGTTTAGGCCTACGGGGGCACTTACAAATTGTTAATTAACATTTTTTTTTCCTTATATCTACAACCGGATCGGAACGCGACCTCGACTGAGAAGATCCGGCAAGAAACTCAGCGGGCTTGTCTTTTTACATGTAATTTTTTTTTTTTAATCGCCATTTGCTTATTTTCATTAATTACAAAGGGTAGTAGATATTAATATAAATATTAAAATAGCTCCAGTGTGTTGCCTTTTGATGAGAGAGAGAGATGAGATGTAGAGGGCGTAACCCAGCTATTTTAGCTGCGATTCGTACAATGTATGAGAGAACCGGACGCTCAACCGCTCGTCCATTTCACTCCATCTGTCCCACTCCGCCTCAAGTCAACAACGTGCCAGCAATGCCTTTGGTATTGCAATCATTTATAAGCTACGTTCACTGCTTAACATCAGGCAGATCGGACGCTAGTTTGCCGAATTTTGTTCTTAAAAAAAAGCATAATTCTTATATATAATACTAGCTGTGCCCACCGACTTCGTCCGCGTATTTAACTTAACAATTAAATCGGGATTATCGGGATAAAAAGTAGCCTATGTGTTAATCCCGGTTATAAACTATCTGTGTTCCAAATTTCATCCAAATCCGTTCAGTGGTTTTTGCGTGAAAGAGTAATAAACATACATCCACGCTCACAAACTTTCACATTTATAACATTAGTAGGATGTAATAAATAAATATCGCCAGACGAACACACCAACTGTATGGTCCCAAACTAAGCGACGCTTGTACTATGGGTACCGTACAATGGACGGGGGGCGATCCCAGTGACACAAATTACGAAAAGGCCAATTCCGAAATTCGCCCCGGCGGGATACGAACCCGCAACCACCATGTGCAGTGAGTCGAGCGGCCTGCGCCCGAACCACTGCGCCAAGCAATCGTAAGAAATAATGTTCTAATTTGGTTAAAATTTTTGTATCATTTAATACCATGCCCTATCTGGGGGCCAACCACCAGCTTTTACAAAGTAATCTTATTTCAAGGAAGTTTTGTTTCAAGCTTATAATAACATTACTCATATTCGTACCATGACCTTCATCGATCCGTTTTGTTGTATTCCTGCATAGTGCTGCAAAGAACGAATGATATTGTCAAGATTGTCTCTTCCCTGCTATTGTAGAAAAGAAATAACGCTATATAAACTGTATATGGCTATCTCTTTCATACGATGTTCCAATCGTCAAAAGCTTTTATGATAAATAATATACTCGATATGATAAATTTCTTATTAGATTATACAAATAATTTAACATTTTCCTTTATAAAGTAATGAAAAAATCAAACAATCTGAAGTTTACTTATCAAGTGTGACGTGCTAAGTACTTTGCTTATCGGCGAGGGATTTCTTAGTATTTTTGTTTATTAATTTTAAAATGTGAATCGTGCAATGTTTCCTCGTCGAGTGGGTGTGCAGTCAAGTACTTTGGTTATCGGCGAGCGACATTCCAAATTCAATTGGGGTAAGTTTGTAAAAAGGAACACATTTTATTCATACATTTTGGAAGTGTGTGACGTCCTATTTTCTAGCTTTATTAATATGTAAACAAAGTAAAGTGAAATAATAAATAGGTAAACAAATTATTAGGTGAATGAAGAATTAAAACCAATAGTGTAGCTGTTAAATGTTTTGTTCAAGTTTTGTGTAAATTCATCTTGCAGCTGAAGAGTTTACCGTGTGTCCGGGAGGCAGGTAGATATCTGCAGGAGGCTGTTAGACGTGCCCTCGTCCGGTCCTCACCAATGTGCGCAGTGGCTGCTGTGAGGACCAGCGAGCAAATGGTGCGACATATTGCTGACCTACAACCTACAAAATACTGCCATGAGAATAGAAAGGTAAATAATTGAAAATATCAATGTTATCAAATCTCCAGTGGTGTGAGTAGGGATATTGATCCTAAATGTATAGTCCTTACTTGTAAGATCTAAGTCAGGTTCAAAGAAGTAACAGCAATTTATACTTTAACAAATCTATACAAATAAATAAAATTTAAGTGTCTCAAAAATAACTATATTTTTATGAAATGAACATTTTTCTTTTCAGGGTTTCTGCATGCTGCCTTTCCCAGAGCCGCTGAACCAGAAAACTCTGTGTAGCAGCTGCCGCATCCAGTATTGGTATCATCATGCTCTTTCTCAGAGGATACCCAGAATCACCTAAGGGCAAAAAATATTATCATTATAAAATTATAAGTACTTAAGTATTTTATATAAAATATACCCAAATGATGTAATACATACCAAGAAACCAAGTACTCTCTGAGTTGCTGAGAGCTTCTGTAAACTCTCAATGGATGGCTTCATGACTTGCATCTACACTCATAATTTGCATGTTACATATCTGAAAACATATTGAAGACTGCATTATGTAAATAATAAATAAATATTGACAGACTAACTATGTGGTACCATGTATGTATAATTTTATTATGTTAGACAATTTATGAGAGAATAAATATTTTATTAGTAAATTGTTACTTATTTTGTAACATGTAATAATATTAATTTATTTCTACCGAGCCACTATCACATTGGGACTAAAAGTCTGTCTATCCATCAGGGAATGCAGGTATGATGGTGTGAATATACACTTACCAATTGAACATACATGGAGTGGTAATGCTTGCGGCAATAGTAGCGTTCCTCATGTCGCTAATGAGGTAGGAAGACGCTGGTAGGCACCTGTTGCATAAAATGATAATGCATCCAATACCTATAAAACATAATCAAACTGGTTGGTTGGTTATCAAGATTAGCCTATTAATTCATACTTAAGTACCTAATAGTGGTTGACTGGTTCATCTATACTATATAAAAAATAATGTTTATCTGTATGTCCTTTATAGAATACTATGCATAGTAAACTATACATGTGATAATGTCATGATCTTAAGCAAAGTGTTGTGCATGAGCCCACAAAGGTTTCTGAGTTGGTACGACCAATATTTGATAGCATAGCAATGCGCGCAGGATACAGCTAGTACATAATAATTATTATACACTGCAGAATAGATAACAGTAATTACCTTCGTCTCTACAGCAAAGTCTATAGATCTTATGGGCTTCTTCATCAGAGGCCTTAAGTCATCACACAGAGGTTATGTTTGAACTGCTTCATGATTCTATATATTTTTATAAACTTCGGTTCTTCTAAACCGAAGGGGTCACAACATGCCTCACTACGATGACGCATATGTGTTAAATTTCCTTCTGCGGTATCCGACTTCAAGAACTCAACAATTTCGTATTCATTTGCCATCTAGAATCAAATAAGAATTTATATGCCTTGATTCATACAAAAGTCCTTAAAACAACAAATTAACACTATTACGTTTATAAAATAACTTTTACTTACTTTATATATTAATAATTAATTAATACACTTGAAAACAAAAGAAATTCTCAAAGTAATGTTATTTACGTCGCGGCCGAGCAACTTTTATAAGATTGCAAGATTTGACATTTAAGCATTAATGCTAGTCGTTAAAAATCACGTCGTGGTACGAATAGAATGAACGAATAGACGTGACGTCATCAAAACTGCTAAGCAAACAATGTTATTATAAGCTTACAATTAAGGACGTCATGGTACGAAAAGTCGATGTAAGGTTGAAATAATACTGCTATAAGAGGTGGTGGTTGGCCCCCAGGGGGCCAACCACCAGCTTTTACAAAGTAATCTTATTTCAAGGAAGTTTTGTTTCAAGCTTATAATAACATTACTCATATTCGTACCATGACCTTCATCGATCCGTTTTGTTGTATTCCTGCATAGTGCTGCAAAGAACGAATGATATTGTCAAGATTGTCTCTTCCCTGCTATTGTAGAAAAGAAATAACGCTATATAAACTGTATATGGCTATCCCTTTCATACGATGTTCCAATCGTCAAAAGCTTTTATGATAAATAATATACTCGATATGATAAATTTCTTATTAGAATATACAAATAATTTAACATTTTCCTTTAGAAAGTAATGAAAAAATCAAACAAGCTGAAGTTTACTTATCAAGTGTGACGTGCTAAGTACTTTGCTTGTCGGCGAGGGATTTCTTAGTATTTTTGTTTATTAATTTTAAAATGTGAATCGTGCAATGTTTCCTCGTCAAGTGGGTGTGCAGTCAAGTACTTTGGTTATCGGCGAGCGACATTCCAAATTCAATTGGGGTAAGTTTGTAAAAAGGAACACATTTTATTCATACATTTTGGAAGTGTGTGACGTCCTATTTTCTAGCTTTATTAATATGTAAACAAAGTAAAGTGAAATAATAAATAGGTAAACAAATTATTAGGTGAATGAAAAATTAAAACCAATAGTGTAGCTGTTAAATGTTTTGTTCAAGTTTTGTGTAAATTCATCTTGCAGCCGAAGAGTTCACCGTGTGTCCGGGAGGCAGGTAGATATCTGCAGGAGGCTGTTAGACGTGCCCTCGTCCGGTCCTCACCAATGTGCGCGGTGGCTGCTGTGAGGACCAGCGAGGTAATGGAGCAAATGGTGCGACATATTGCTGACCTACAACCTACAAAATACTGCCATGAGAATAGAAAGGTAAATAATTGAAAATATCAATGTTATTCAAATCTCCAGTGGTGTGAGTAGGGATATTGATCCTAAATGTATAGTCCTTACTTGTAAGATCTAAGTCAGGTTCAAAGAAGTAACAGCAATTTATACTTTAACAAATCTATACAAATAAATAAAATTTAAGTGTCTCAAAAATAACTATATTTTTATGAAATGAACATTTTTCTTTTCAGGGTTTCTGCATGCCGCCTTTCCCAGAGCCGCTGAACCAGAAAACTCTGTGTAGCAGCTGCCGCATCCAGTATTGGTATCATCATGCTCTTTCTCAGAGGATACCCAGAATCACCTAAGGGCAAAAAATATTATAATTATAAAATTATAAGTACTTAAGTATTTTATATAAAATATACCCAAATGATGTAATACATACCAAGAAACCAAGTACTCTCTGAGTTGCTGAGAGCTTCTGTAAGCTCTCAATGGATGGCTAGCACATATGAAAGAGTCATGACTTGCATCTACACATAATTTGCATGTTACATATCTGAAAACATATTGAAGACTGCATTATGTAAATAATAAATAAATATTGACAGACTAACTATGTGGTACCATGTATGTATAATTTTATTATGTTATACAATTTATGAGAGAATAAATATTTTATTAGTAAATTTTTACTTATTTTGTAACATGTAATAATATTAATTTATTTCTACCGAGCCACTATCACATTGGGACTAAAAGTCTGTCTATCCATCAGGGAGTGCAGGTATGATGGTGTGAACTGTGAATATACACTTACCAATTGAACATTCATGGAGTGGTAATGCTTGCGGCAATAGTAGCGTTCCTCATGTCGCTAATGAGGTAGGAAGACGCTGGTAGGCACCTGTTGCATAAAATGATAATGCATCCAACACCTATAAAACATAATCAAACTGGTTGATTGGTTATCAAGATTAGCCTATTAATTCATACTTAAGTACCTAATAGTGGTTGACTGGTTCATCTATATTATATAAAAATTAATGTTATCTGTATGTCCTTTATAGAATACTATGCATATGATAATGTCATGATCTTAAGCAAAGTGTTGTGCATGAGCCCACAAAGGTTTCTGAGTTGGTACGACTAATATTTGACAGCATAGCAATGCGCGCAGGGTACAGCTAGTACATAATAATTATTATACACTGCAGAATAGATAACAGTAATTACCTTCGTCTCTACAGTAAAGTCTATAGATCTTATGGGCTTCTTCATCAGAGGCCTTAACTCATCACACAGAGGTTATGTTTGAACTGCTTCATGATTCTATATATTTTTATAAACTTCGGTTCTTCTAAACCGAAGGGGTCACAACATGCTTCACTACGATGACGCATATGTGTTAAATTTCCTTCTGCGGTATCCGACTTCAAGAACTCAACAATTTCGTATTCATTTGCCATCTAGAATCAAATAAGAATTTATATGTCTTGATTCATACAAAAGTCCATAAAACTGAACAAATTAACACTATTACGTTTATTAAATAACTTTTACTTACTTTATATATTTATAATTAATTAATACACTTGAAAACAAAAGAAATTCTCAAAGTAATGTTATTTACGTCGCGGCCGAGCAACTTTTATAAGATTGCAAGATTTGACATTTAAGCATTAATGCTAGTCGTTAAAAATCACGTCGTGGTACGAATAGAATGAACGAATAGACGTGACGTCATCAAAACTGCTAAGCAAACAATGTTATTATAAGCTTACAATTAAGGACGTCATGGTACGAAAAGTCGATGTAAGGTTGAAATAATACTGCTATAAGAGGTGGTGGTTGGCCCCCTGAACTCCCTAGTATTATTCCCTAGTTTTGAAACACGTTGTATATGGTAACACCGGTCTACCTGGCCCAGTTCTTCCGGATGCCCCAGCTGGGGCCGGTTCGGGACTTGAACCAGGTGCAATGGGTCAGCGGCTTCCGCGGCGGTAGACCGATGCTTCGCGCGAACCGCACAAACTCCAATGTAAAGAGCCCTCTTACATTCTCTGTTATCATCTGTGGACAAGTATTCCCTTATAAGATTATCTTGTCTGTCCGTCGGTCCGTCCGTCCGTCCGTCCGTCCGTCCGTCCGTCCGTCCGTCCGTCCGTCCGTCCGTCCGTTCGTCCGTTCGTCCGTCCGTCTGTCTGCCCATAGTGCCATAACTTCTACAGTTTTTATTTACATTATTTCTTTAAGTCTACTACGTGATCGTGACACAATTTCGACTGATGATCCGCAAATAAATTCAGCAGCTTCGTCTTTTTAACCGACTTCCAAAAAGGAGGAGGTTCTTATATCGCCTGTTGTTTTTTTTTATATAATATACTTATAGTTTAATAAGTACTCGTATTAATAAACTCCGTCGAAAAGTGGTTGCTTTTTTTATTTTATTTAAATAACTTTTGTTTCTAAAACTATTTTACGGATTTTATCGCGTTTATTAACTTTATGTTCCCGACGTTTCGGTTGCTTTACAGCAGCCATGCTCTCCTACATAGGGCAAACTAAAAGATCAGTTAAAACCCGCGTAAAAGAACATATAGCTGACGTGAAACACCGGCGCTCCACGAAGTCTGCAATCTGTGAACATGTACAGGATCGCACCCGCCATTATATCAGATTTGATAAACCACAGATCCTCGCAAAAGAACACCGATTCCGACCAAGGATGATACGTGAGGCTATTGAAATTAAAAAACATCCTAATTTCAATAGGGAAGATGGCTGGGTGCTACCACCAACTTGGGATCCAGTAATTAATATAATTAAATCCAAAACCAAGTGTACCATTGCAAGACCTCGAGACACTGTGAGCACTTTCTGCGTGGATCGGACCGCAAATAACAACTAAATATGAGGGTACCCAGTTACTAACTATGACATCAGGACGTCTAACACCTCAGTCCCCCCGTGACCATGGCTGCTGTAAAGCAACCGAAACGTCGGGAACATAAAGTTAATAAACGCGATAAAATCCGTAAAATAGTTTTATTTCAATGTGTAGTATTCGCGTAAATATAAGAAAACAACTTTTGTTTCTCTTGTTCGTCTCGATTTTCTGTCTACAGAAGTGTTCAATTATAATAGATTTTAACGTATGTTAATAAAGTACAATAGCATATTATCCAAATCATTAGATTAAGATATTTTTTTTCTGAGAACTTAATAGAATTTACTGTATACACACCTGTATGTGATTGTAATTGCGAATATTGACTTGGGGCAAATGCGAAGGGTCTTCGAACATGATCAGGCGCATTCCGTTTATGTAATTGTCGAAAATGCACTCCTGTAACAAAATAATTGCTACCGTAGCGACCTCTACATTTCACTACCTAAAACTAGTTTAATGTTATGCGCACATAGATGGCGCTACATCCAACGTTCATTTCACCTTAGTTCCTTTTACGTACTAACTTGTAAGTGAATATAATTAGATGGCAAATAACATTTTCTTTTAACTTTACTTAATTATTCATATTTATTGAATATAAATAAAACATAAATAAATGTTAAGTAGTTGTCAATATTTTGATAGCTGCGGAAGCGAGCTACACTCATTTTGCTCAAAATTTTCTCGGCCGGTGGCCAAAAGATTAACTAAAATGTTCAATAGAGGAATCTTATATTTTGACAGTCTTGTATCAACAGTGGCGACGCTGATAGCGGGCCAGATAATAACTGGGACTGTAGAATTGGCATTAGATCAGCCATGTTAACACAAGTAAATGAAGACTGCTTCTCGCGTCGAGTGAGTCAAGACGAGTCGAGGAAAAATATATAGTAAATAAATTAATAAATATTGCCAGACTGTCACACCAACTGTATGGTCCCACACTAAGCAACGCTTGTACTGCTATGCTATGGGTACAGTACAATGGACTGGGGGCGATCCCAGTGACACCCAGCCCGGGGCAAATTACGACAAGGCCATTCCCGAAATTTGCCCCGTAGGAGGCATGCTATAAAAAGCTCAACATAAAGCAAGAGCTCGCCTCGCGATGTCTGAATGCACCTTTAGAAGGTACATACCCTGTACTCTGGCAGTCCCACTACTTCAGCCATCCAATCGGCCACGTCCTCCTCGGTCCATGTGAAGGCAACGGGCAGAGGCATGCCGTTTACCACCACAGACGCCAATTCGTATAAAGTTGGGGGTGTCTTCTGACATGGATTCAATTTCCTGCAAGAAGCCGGCAAACAACTTTATAAATAACTAGCTGACCCGACAGACGGTGTCCTGTCTAAACTTTGATTGAATTCGAATTGTTTCGCTCAATTTCCTTAATTTTCTCTTTCATAAGAACCTTCTCCCGGCAATAATAAACACAAAAATAAAGAATTAGCGAAATCGTTGCATCCGTGATGCACGCGTGATGCGATGATAAAGGAAATATAGATTCATTTTCTTATATTGAAAACTACCACAGCCCGCGACTTCGTCCGCGTGGAATTTAACTTAACAAAAACGCCCGCTCCCGCATTCTGAGCCCGCGCGGCAGGACCCATTATTTAATTTTGTTTTTTCTAAAATAAAAGTATTTTAAGTTCCTGCTTATAACATCAGATATCTACCAGTGAAAGTCCCGTCAAAATCGGTCTAGCCGTTTCGGAGATACTCTTGGATTTCATGTGTTTTTATTTTTTTACGCGGAACCCTAATTGTTTTTCTAAAATTAAAGTAGCCTAAGTTACTCCTTATAACATCAGCTATCTGCCAGTGAAAGTCCCGTCAAAATCGATCTAGCCGTTTCGGAGATTACCCGGAACAAACACACAGACAGACAGACAGACAAAACAATTTTAAATCGCGTTTTTGCTTTAGGTGTCGTATGTACTTTCATATGCATTTAGTGAAAAGGTGTTATTTTGATATTACAAACAAACACTCTAATTTTATTTATTTGTATAGATTCTCGTGTCACAATGTTAGTTACCATACTCCTCCGAAACGGCTCGACCGATTTTCATGAAATAATGTGTGCCGGGTAGGTCTGAGAATCGGCTACTATCTATTTTTTACACCCCTAAACGGTCCACATTCCACGCGGACGGAGTCGCGGGGCACAGCTAGTTATATATATACTATAACTAGCTGTGCCCCCCGACTTCGTCCGCGTAGTATTTAACGTAACAAAAATTTCGGGATTATCGGGATAAAAAGTATCCTATATGTTAATCCCGGTTATAAACTGTGTTCCAAATTTCATCCAAATCCGTTCAGTAGTTTTTGCGTGAAGGAGTAACAAACATACATACATCCACACTCACAAACTTTCACATTTATAATATTAGTAGGATATAGATAGACTAGCTGAGCCCGCGACTTCGTCCGCGTAGAATTTAACTTAACCGCTCCCGCGTTCTTGTTTTTCTAAAATAAAAGTAGCCTAAGATACTACTTATAACATCAGCTATCTGCCAGCGAAAGTCCCGTCAAAATCGATCCAGCCGTTACGGAGATACTCTTTGATGTCATGTGTTTTAATTTTTTTAAGCGGAACCCTAATTGTTTTTCTATAATTAAAGTATCCTGAGTTACTCCTTATAACATCAGCTATCTCTCAGTGAAAGTCCCGTCAAAATCGGTCCAGCCGTTTCGGAGATTAGCTGGAACAAACATACAGACAGACAGACAGACAATTTTTTTTTAAATCGCGTTTTTTCTATAGGTGTCGTATGTACTTTCATATGCATTTAGTGAAAAGGTGTTATTGTGATATTACAAACAGACACTCCAATTTTATTTAGTTGTATAGATAAAAATAACAACAATAATTATCGCCAGAATTACACACTAACTGTACGGTCCCAAACTACCAATGCTTGTACTATGGGTACCGTACTGGGGGCGATCCCACTGACACCCAGACCAGGACAAATTATGTAAAGGTCATTTCCGAATGTCAACCTGTAGGCGAGTGAGCGTTTAAAGACAACTTACTTGGGTACCTCATAAACATCCTTCGGGAAGCACTCGCACTCAGCGCATGTGAGTTTGTCAGCGGTCGTGTAGATGATCTGTCGCTCGGGCTCAATAACAGATGGCGCTCGTCGCGGTATTATTATCTTCTTCGGACGGCGGCGAGGAGGCGCTATTTCAGATTTCTTTTTCTGAAAAAAAATTTAAGACTTGTTCAATGTATTTTTCAATAAGTAACCAAGTCACCAAACAAGAGTACGACCCGCGTGATATTAAGCAGTTACCGTTGCCTATAGATGCTTGCAAAATCAAAGAAATTGCTCGCACGTTTTTCTAAATCTATGTGCGAATCATAATTTATATATCATGCTTACGGTGAAGGAAAACATCGTGAGGAAACCTGCATGTCTTTGGAAATCTAACCAATTTTCGAAAGAAATGTGAAATCCGCCAACCCGCACTGGGCCAGCGTGGTGGATTACGGCCTGAATCCCCCTCGTGTTGAGGGGAGGCCCGTGCCCAGCAGTGGGACATTAAAATGGCTAAATTATTTATTATTTATATAATATGTTACACCTACCGCTGGCAGATCATCATCTTCATCCATTGTTTAATACTAAAATAATGATCAAATAATAATTATTATTGTTACTGAATAAATAATTCTGATTGAAATAAAAAAAATACCGCACTCCACACTAAAATATTTTATGTCAAAATTGACAGTTTGATAGATTTGACAGCAGTTGTTTACATGGCCATAGTTTAATATGAAGCGCTCTGTCATACCAAAGAGTTTCATTATTCGTAGGATCCCCTGATGTTAAAAAATTACACTTTCATGTGTAGTGTGTACAGTGGCGGATTTACCAGCAGGCTGAGTAGGCTGGAGCCTAGGGCGGCATATTTTTGGGGCGGCAAATTTGGGGACTGTTTTTTTTTGCTACCTCATAGGAATCTAAAAGATTACTGCATGACGGATGTTTTACAGATAGAACTCTGCAAAATAATTTACCAATGACTTTCCCTGCTCACTTGTCTTTTAAAACTTGACTGAGTTGATATCGGATTGTAAAAATAATCTAGGACATGACAATTGTAGATGCAAGGCCGGGAAAAACCTGACAGCCTATACCTTGGAAATTTGTGAATCCGCCACTGCATGTGTATGCCTCCTGATGTTAAGCAGTTACCGTAGCATATTAATGCTTGAAATACCAAAGGCATTGCTCGCACTTGCCCACATACTTCTAATAGTAGACATTGCTGATCTAAAAGGGATTGGGACAAATGGAAAGAAAGAGGTTCGTCTTCCAGCTCTCTCACACAGCGTATGAATCGCAGCTATAATAGTTACTTTTTTTTTGGACTAGTCCCGCCACACACTTCCACCACTGTAACTCCTGTAAGCCAGGATCGGCAATGGTGACCAATAATGACGTCGAGGTTTGACCCTCGACGAGGCCCGGGGAAAAGTTAAATTGTCTTGGAACCCGCACGAATTCGAAAGAAATAATAGGAGGAGTTGGAAGAAAATATTTCCACTTCCCTCCGGTGCAAAGCGGGAGACAAAATATATGTAGCTGGTATGGGCTAATTGCCATAGAAACAAGACTGTTACAGCTGATTGAAGACCAGTTGTAAGGCACCACGGATCGTAATTAGACTAATTGGACCTAAACTCGTGAGCTGATTATACTTGGTTCCAATAATAGGTATGGCAAAAGCGCTTGAACGCACGGAAATTGTCCCTGGTTTCCACAAGGTCTGTGTAATAAACTGCTCCAGATGTCACTTGCCTGCTATTAAGCATAGTAGTCCGTTCGTTGTGCCAGAGACTGCACTCCCACAGGATGTGATGTGCAGATTGTTCATGATTGTTTTGCGGCGTCGAGCATTGACAGAAAGGTGAAGGAACCAACGTGAAGTAGAATAATTTGCTCCTAAAGTTGTAATATAAATAATAATAATAATAATAATTTAATTATCTCAACTAAAAATAATACAAATTTCTCTTAATTATTAACAAAACCATAACAATGTTATAAATTATTTAAGAGATAATGTTAACGGCTATACTAGTATCCTAAAGTAATAAAATAAGAATAAGAATAACCAAAAATGTGTGTGTGTGTTAGTGAGTGTGTGTATGTGTGTGTGTGTGTGTGAGAGAGTGTGAGTTTAGGTGTGAATAATTTCTTCCGTTTCTGTATAATTTAATTTAAGAAGCCAGCTACGTACTACTTCCTTGCATTTAATTAGGGGCAGAGGATATATATTATTCACTTTAATAATAGTTCTTTACGGTGATGTTCTGTGAGAGGGTGGTACACAGTCCGGGTATGAGCTATACTGTAGTCATATGGCAACAGCTTGCATCTACCATCGTCATAAAAAAAATATATAGAACTAGCTGTGCCCGCGACTTCGTCCGCGTGGAATTTAATTGACAAAGTTTCATACAAACGTTCATCCCCTATTTTATCCCCTTGCGGGTAGAATTCAAAATCCTTAGCGGATGCCTACGTCATAACATCTACCTGCATGCCAAATTTCAGCCCGATCCGTCCAGTGGTTTGGGCTGTGCGTTGATAGATCATTATGTCAGTCACCTTTGACTTATATATATGTCGCAGCCAACTAGCTTAATTCGCCGTTCAATTAAAAGCCTAGGCACTTTACTAAACAGCGCCGTTCAACTAACGGCCTAAATTATATTCAGCCGTATCGTCTGTTACAACATTTAATTTCAAAATACTACCCAAGCAGAACGACCTGGATGGGTTTAGGTTAGGGTTATTTTTTATGACCCCACAGAAATCCCACCCGGCAAGTAGATTCGGTGGATCTATAAAATTTCGTAAAATACCTAAGTACCTAATATTTTTTTTCCATCAAAGTTGTTTTTTACGACACCATATTGACCAAAGAGAATATAGAATATAGAGACATTGACAGTTTGGTGAGTTTCGGCTCTAGGTGGCAGAAAGTAGATCTAAATTGAAATGAACATGCTAGGCAGGTAATTAAACGGCTAGGCAAGTAGTTAAACGTCATCAATCCAAGTCATTCGCCTAGCTGTTTGATCAAATGGCTGAATATCATTCAGGCCACTAGTTGAACGGCGCTGTTTAGTAAAGTGCCTAGGCTGTTAATTGAACGGCGAATTAAGCTAGTTGGCTGCGACATATATATTATGTTATTTTTGAACGACGTTCCTTAACTGGTGTAAATAGTCACGTAAGGGAAAATCGTTATACCCCTCCAGCCATCCGTTTGTGACGTTGTAAACTACTCTATAACGTCCACTGTGAAAAAGTTCTCAGATAAATCAACTAGGTGGCGTTAGTAAGTTATCCTGGTGACTGGATAAGGCGACATCTTTTGAACATTTTGTGAACTAATATGGACTTAAGAGTTAAAAGTAAAAAAACTTGTTTTATCTTTGTATTAGGAGTTTTTATGAAATATTTGTATAGTTCCCCATCCTGCCCATTAAACTATTGACGTGAGCCTGCTCCTAACACAAGCATTAGCGTAGCTGGAGGGGCTAACGGGAACACTAGTGATGTGATAAATACACGTTGCTAGTTCACATTTTGTAGAAAAAAAAATTATAACCTAGCATTTCATAAATATAGATTTTTAACAAGAGAAAACATAACAGAGTCCTAAGTATCTGACGGAGGGACTACCGACGGCATAATTTTGTTTTTTTTGTTTTGTTAATTTGTAAATCTTGCTTGGCCCCCAGGTTCACACCAGGCTGACGTACCTGCGGCACCTGATAGTGTCCCTGGGCCAGGCCAAGGACATCGACCGCACCCTTCTGGTCTTCTCCCACGACTACTACGACGAGGAGATCAACAGCCTCGTCAGAAGCATAGACTTCACCAGAGTGAGCACCAGCCTTCCGTACTCTTCTACTGTACCTAACTGTACTTGCGGGAGCAGTGCCGGATTAACCATGTAGCAAGAGTAGCAATTGCTACGGGCCCCGCGCGAAAGGGGGCCCCGCATATTTAATTTTAAACCCACTCATCTCTGCCTGAGCGTAATTTTTTGCGTAAAACTTATTAAGATGTGGCATATTGAATTTACCCCAGCGGTTGTCGGTTCTTCGCCTAACAACAACGACTGCCGCGGTGACTGTCGCTTTATCTCGACAACCGCTGGGGTAAACGTGTTCTTGAGTGGAGACCTCGACTCGGCAAGCGTAGTGTAGGACGCCCTCCGACCAGGTGGGATGACGATCTGCGAAAGACTGCAGGCAGATGCTGGATGCGGCAAGCTGAAGACAGGGCGCTATGGCGCTCATTAGGGGAGGCCTATGTCCAGCAGTGGACTAGCATAGGCTGATGATGATGATGATGATATTGAATTTACTTGATGTCACAAAAACGTGGAACGTTTCCTACTAAGACAATCCATGTGAGGCACTCGGTAACCGACTACGGGCCCCGCGCTTTGCTACGGGCCCCGCGCTTGCTTAATCCGGCACTGGGGGGGAGGGTATTCTTCTTCTTCTTTCTTTAAAAATATCAATAACAAACACATAGCAATACAATACAAACATGTGGCGGTCCACTTTGGAAAAACGGGTGTGTATTCGAAAAGATTCTCCGATCTCGGAAACTGTCATCATCCTTCTTTGACATATGAATTAGAAGAAGGATGGAAGCTGTTGTTTCCGCCACGGAAACTTGTTTCGGTTGATTGTGAATTACACGCTCACCCGTCCCTCCCCTTTTGTAAAAATGAATTAGATGTATGTGAAACATGTGTAGTGTATTGTGTGCGCGCGCGCACGCATGAGGGAGTCAAGAGCAGTGGGTTAGAGGCGTGACGAAAGACATGTGGAATCCACCCATCCACACAGGGCCAGCGTGGTCGATTGTGACCCCAATTCCCCCTATATTGTGCCCAGGAGTGGGACGTTGGAAGGGCTTAATAATTATTATATTTATTATTTAATTGCAGGTAATGCAGATCTTCTATCCGTACTCGATACAGACTCATCCCAATGAATATCCAGGAATGGACCCCAACGACTGCCCGAGAGATGCCAAGTTTGATCAGTGAGTATACCTGGTGTAAGGCGAAATTCCATGTTTTATGACGTCGTTTCGATTACTGAACGCACAATACAAAATTATCGTTCGATCAGACGATATACGAGAATGTACACCATCTTTTATTCATTGCAAAGAGTAACCATTGAGTTTCTCGGCGGCTCTTCTCAGTGGAAGCGGCATTCCGAGCCGGCGGTAGATACTGACTGTTCATAAATGCTTTGTAAGCATGAATACAATCAATTTTGAGTTTGAGTTTTTTGAGTTAAGAGAATAAAGTTAAAATTAAACACATAGACTTATGCGTGGGTATGTTCTAATTCGCGAATATGTACTCTAACGCCAGGGCGGTGAAGTTAAAATGCAACAACGCGCATCACCCAGACTTGCACGGGCATTATCGAGAGGCGAAGTACACGCAAACGAAACACCACTGGTGGTGGAAGGCGAACAGAATATTCAACCAGTTGCAATGCACCGCCGGACACACGGGTGAGACAACTAGATGGCGCTAGCGTCGGGATAGCTCGCGGTGATGAAGTTTGCTCCCATTTTTTATATAAAGTCTGATGTTAATAATGTGTGGTTAAGCGTCAATAGCCTGGGGGCTGTCTTCGTAGCCAAGAGGTTCCGGGTTCGATCCCCATCCTGGCCATTTAACTATTGACGTGAGCCCACTCCTAACACAAGCATTAGCTTAGCTGAAATGGATAATCTATATATATATATAACTCAAAGGTGACTGACATAGTGATCTATTAACGCACAGCCCAAACCACTGGACGGATCGGGCTGAAATTTGGCATGCAGGTAGATGTTATGACGCAGGCATCCGCTAAGAAAGGATTTTGATTAATTCTACCCACAAGGGGATAAAATAGGGATGAATAATCCCGAAATTATTGTTAAATTAAATTCCACGCGGAGGAAGTCGCGGGCACAGCTAGTCTATACAAATAAATAAAATTGGAGTGTCTGTTTGTAATATCAAAATAACACCTTTTCACTAAATGCATATGAAAGTACATACGACACCTACAACAAAAACGCGATTAAATAAAAAAAAATCCGTCTGTCTGTGTCTGTATGTTTGTTCCGGGTAATCTCTGAAACGGCTGGACCGATTTTGACCGGACTTTGACTGGTAGATAGCTAATGTTATGTGATCAGATATAATAATAATGAGTATAAGATAGCAAAAAATGGGTCCTGTCGTGCGGGCTCAGAACGCGGGAGCGGGCTTATTTGTTAAGTTAAATTCCACGCGGACGCAGTCGCGGGCTCAGCTAGTTATTATATATATTTATTTCAGGCATGGTACTGTTTCTAGAAGAGGATCACTATGTGGCCGAAGACTTTCTTCATATGCTCGAGCTACTGAAGTCTACAGCAGACAAGAGCTGTCCCCAGTGCGAAATACTATCACTGGGGACTTACCTTAAGACTTATCAGTATCACGTCAATAGCGATAAGGTAAGTGTGTATAGTTTGAAACCACTTTGTGGCCATTGATTGACATTTTTAACCGGCCATCAAAAAGAGGAGGTTGTATGTTTGCGTGAATGTTTTTCTTTTTTGTTGTACCTATAGGTTCTCCAATTATTTTTATGTTTGAAAGGGTATACTCTCCAGGTGGTCCCGTAGAAATTTTATCAAAATCAGTCCAGTCGTTTGAGAGATATGGACGATTTACGGTCACCAGTAATTCAATATGTACCTGCGTTTATCACTAAAAATCATGAAAACAACGTTCAAAAGACTTGGTGCTTTAGATTGAAATAATTAGGGACCTTGTGATATCTTTCATTTGGAGTCTGTGCCACTATCTTTACATTAGTATTAGTAACCTGCCTAATTAGTGCACCTAGGTTTTTTGAAGTCGGTTAATTGTTTTATTAACCATTTTAGTGGTGATCTGCCCCCCTAGCCAAGTGTCTTCGTCTACATTGGTTTCTACAAGTCGCTACGCTTCATGTATGGAAATGACATAAGTCACGTGATCTACTTATCGACTTGTAATATCATCTCCATACATTTAAGCGTAGCGTTTTGTAGAAACGCTTGTAGACGAAGACACTTGGCTAGGGGGGCAGTTGCTATTATACGACCGCTTGGCGCAGTGGTTCGAGCGTACGCCGCTCGGCTCACTGCATTGGGTGGTTGCGGGCTCGATTCCGTCGGGGTTAATTTGGGAAATGGCCTTTTCGTAATTCGCCCCAGTCTGGGTGTCACCGGGATCGCCCCCAGTCCATTGTACGGTACCCATCGTACAAGCGTCGCTTAGTTTGGGACCGTACAGTTGGTGTGTCAGTCTGGCGATATTTATTAATTTATTTTATGGCGTTCGGTTATCATTTTGTGGTAAACAAACCACAATACTCACTGCTGACGTTGACGTTTGACGCTGAAAGCGCGAAGCGTCACGCTTTCTTTAGGCGTTTCAAATTCCGGAACGTATTATTAATTATATTTGGAATAACGTACGACTCTTCATATCGTATCACCATTAAAATAATACTATAAACGCTTTCAATGTTTCGTGACGCTTCATCCACTGTACACTTTTGAATCGGGCGTGTTCAGACCATAGCGGTATTCCTTCAAGTGTTGTGCTGTGTACAATTTTCGTGTTGTCAATTGCGTTTGAACTGAACGAGTGAGTGAGAACGCTTGTCGCTGTTTCTCTGTTTCTCATTGAGTTTACTCAATCCATGGACGTGTACAAGGTTATTGTTAAAACACAAACAACCTCTCAGGACTATATTACATACTAACATTTTAAATAACAAATTTTGTTATTAAATAATGGAACCAAATAATATTTTTACCAAAAAATATTCATGACTTGATCACAACGCATTCTATTAACTCTTAGGATTTGATTTTATTCTTAAACATTATATCTTTAAAGTCTACAGTGGATAAGCAGAGTAAAGTCTATGTGCGCACATAAAGCATAATTATTTTGCGACGCCAATATCAGCGCTATATTTTGTGGCCTCGCTCAGGCCGCGTTCTGTAATTGGTATAAGCGTAGGCCTTGTTATAATTTTAAAGCCAGTCTTTGTATAAGTTGTGGCCTGACGACTATGTATAAGGCTAAAGAGGGTGCTTAAATAAATTTAGTTTAGTAAATTATTTTCATATATCTAAGTTGTGGCCTTAGTTTTTATTTAAATTTATGATGTGCAATTATTGTTGTTAGATCACTACTTATTTGTTGATAAATATTAGGCCTCGTTTTGTATATCTCTTTAACTTTGGCGTACTTAGAATTCAAGGAATCTAATTCGTGGCCTCAGATTTTTATTTCCATAAAGAAAAGTGAGACCACTTATTATTAAATCTGTGGCCTCGTTGTGAATAGAGGAGCCTCTAAGTAAAATGTGGTCTCAACATTAATTCATTTAATTAAATACACGCAAGTTCACTTTTTTATATATTGATAATATCTAAAACATCGCTTTTTACTTTTTTTGTGAACAAAACAATTTAATGTCATACATGATTAATTAAAAATAGGCTTTAGGCCACAAATTTATTTAACAAACCTACAATTCGAGGCCTAGCACATCAGGCATCAAGCTAACGACACACAAAATATGAACAGAGAAAGAAGAAATTGAATCTGAACTACATCCAGCAAGTGAAGGCAGCGAACGAGGAGAGAAGAAAGAGACAGCAAGACTCTCAGACTTGGAACTTTCAAGTCTACCCGAACCTATACACGGCCACGCAAAAGGTTCTATATGTAAAATTGCCTATAATTAGTAGCCTGGGCCTTGTTTCATAAAAAAAAAAAAACATTATTGGATATCGTTTTGCAAAACGGAATCAACCCACATGCACTGCTGTAGACTAAAACCAACCTTGTGTTAGTGGTTCTAGGTTGGTTTTAGTTTGCAGAAGTGGTTCCATTTTGCTAACCTATGTCCAATTGCAAACGGGATTTACAATTTTATAAGCAAACTCTGTAATGGCTTTGTAGTTAAAGAAACTGTTCTCGTCAGCGAAAGGTTCTGGGTTCGACCTTACTAGTTATTGACGTGAGCTCATTTCTAGCACAAGCATTTAAAGCGTGTTTTTCCTTAGGATGCGGATTTAGTATACAATCTCGACATGCCTTTTTAATGTTTTATTTTAAAATATCTGTTTAAATAATATGTAATCACTAGTTTTCTAAATGTTATCAGGTTTAGAAATTTTAATATTTGTGTTAAATTATTATTGGAACGACTTTTAGTAATTTGAAAGACGAATTACATTAAAAAGACATGCTAAGATTGTTCAGTAAATCAGAATCTAAAGGCTAAAGCGCCCACCTAGCCCGCGAATTTTTTGAGGATTTTTAGTAATTTTTCAAAATCTGACAATAATAAAGGCATTTTTGGTATATTTAGTGATTTACTAGTATCATATCCACCGTGATAATATTTAGAGTAAAATAAATGTATTAATAAACGCACTGCATACTGTGTTTGTCGCAAATCACAAAATGATGTCTTAAATGTTTTCAGATTTTGGATAAACTATAAAAATACTCGACAATTTTGAATTTCGCGGGCTAGACAGGCGCCTTCACCTTAAGGAAAAATACTCTGTAGCTTAGTTGGAGTGGCTAACGAAACTAGTAATGGTGGTAAAAATCTAGCATAACTTAAATCAAATGTCTGTTTATTTTGACTGACAGTTGTAATTTTATGAAACGAGACCATGGCAATATAATAATTCTATAATTAGTGGCCTTTAGGCTAATGCGGACTTGGTTTGCGGATTTCGTTGCAGTTTGAACAGGGCTGCGAGCGCCTACTCAGTAAGGTCAAGTTGCCAGTTAATAGCCATATTCGTAATGTTATTTTTTAAGATAATTATTGTTCGTGTATTCGGTTTTTTTATATTGTTAGAGATACCTACTTACGGCAAAGTTTACCGACAATTTTACGGTTTTTTGTTGTAGTTATTACAATCGTTTACTGCTTTAACGTTCCGTTGTAGCCCTTCTTTCATATATTATTGTTGCTAAATCTTTTCTCTGCATACTTCTGAACTTTGTTTGAATTAGCTAAACATATTGGTGTCCAGTTTTAATTTTAATCATTGGCGGTTATGAATACGCACGTTTTAATTACGATCTTAAGTCTGAGAGCGATATTGGACATGTCATACCAGTACGAAATAAAATGTCAGAAGCGTACTCAAGACCGTTCTCAGATTTGAGATCGATTTAATGCGGGCTAAGTACGAACGTATCGGTGATCTCAGCTCGCGTAATACAATAAAAACAACGTACCCTTGTGTTTTATGTACAAAAATCGAGATCTCAAGGCTCGATAGTGCCTCTGGCAATTCAAGACAAACGTCGCTTTATATGTTTGACATGTCTCAAAAGAATAAACTTTTTTTTCTAATTTTTTGTTAATATCATATATGCATGTTTCTTTAAAATCTAACCAATTTTTTTTCTTTTTAATACAGTTAATGAACTGTGAATATTGAGTATATTATTTAGATTATGTTATTGATTTACTTGAATAATTATTAATTTGCAATTTTATATGACTGAAATAATTTTATTATTATATTTTTATAATATGGCTATGAACTGGTGTCTTCACCTAACGGCTTCATCCTTCCACTAATGCATTATAGTGTAGCAACAGTGCATATAGGCCTGTCCAGACCTAAGTGGTATCCCACCTCTGTGGCGCGCCAAATAAGAACTACTCGGAAGTCATGGCAAGAATATACATATTTACCGTTGCACGGATGCAGGTCTGAATATGCCTATATAAACTGTTTCACATTTTATTATAATTATTTTTATTTCTGTCCTGATTGAAGTTAATTTTCTTTATCTTGTTATTTTTTATTACTTACTTCCAATTGAATAGCTTATAAACATTACGCAAGTACAAGAGCATGAGATTCTAGAAAAAGAAATCATTATCATTGTTATAAGATCACTCGCTACCAGCGGAAAGCGTCAAGTCAATTTGACGCTTCACGCTCGGAGCGCGAAGCGTCACGATATTTCGTGGCCGCGGTTTCGGTGTCTGCCAAAGCTTAGCTTTTGAAATAGTATGCAAAGTAATTAATTAGTATTATTTTTTATTTTGTAACACTGTAAAAAATAAACGATATTGGTTGTGGTTTGGTTCGCATGTTAAATTCGTAAGTTGAGGCGTGTTTTACAGAAATGAAATAAAAAAACTCAGTTGAAGAATTGGGTGTTTTACCCTATATTTTTAAAAACATTGGCTGTATTCTTAAATAGTTTGAAACATGCATTTTAAGGGTGACCGTACCGTGGGCTATGCTATGAAACGGGCCCGTCAGCTCGGCCAATGGTATCGCTTCATTTCGTCAGCTTCACTCAGTTCTGACGGCTCCTATTGGTCGAAGCGGGCGGGCCTGCTTCACAGCACGACCAACTGGCCGGTCACCTTTATTCTGTAATAAGATGTATTTTTTAATCACTACATAGTATAAAACAAAGTCGCTTCCCGCTGTCTGTCCCTATGTATGCTTAGATCTTTAAAACTACGCAACGGATTTAGATGCGGTTTTTTAATAGATAGAGTGATTCAAGAGGTTTATATGTTTAATACATGCATAATATAGTAGAGAAACACTGATAGATTTAGAGCCGTGCGGGTCTCTAGTTATATGATTAAAGTATTCTCATGTTTCTCGTTTCCACGGACGAATCATTCACACTGTTTATCGTGGTCACCATTTTGTACTGTCAAATAATAGAGACAATAGAAATGTCAGATTATTTAGTCAATGCAAGGAGTTATTATATTTGAAAACAACCCTCCTCCCAATGAGAGGGGGATTCAGAACGTAGTTCATCATGCTTGCTAAGTGCGGTTTGGTCGACTCTGGATTCAACAATGAACTTAAAAAAATAGTGGGATTTACAACATTTAAATTAAAAAATACGTCTATAATGCTGCATTGTAAATAGTATTATGCTATGTTTGATAGATAAAGCATGCTTTAGCTATAATATAATTGTATAATTAATTTTAATGCTATTTGTTCCGAGCTATCAAAATTCCCGCCCAATTTTGTCATGACAATGTTCCCCTTCGAACAGAGAGGTGTTAACTAAGACCTTCGAATGATACCAGCAAACAAAACATTCTACCATCATAAATAATGATACCAGACCGAGATTTGGTTTTCTACTATCACAAATAATGATACCAGACTAAATCAAAAATTTCTACCATTCATTTTTAGGTGGAAATCACTCCATGGCATTCGAGCATGCACAATATGGGTTTCGCGTTCAACAAAACCGTTTGGAATAACATAATGGAGTTGCAGGATCAGTTCTGCGCATACGACGATTACAATTGGGATTATTCTTTGTTACATCTGTCACAAAACAGACCAGGAAGAGAAAAGTTCAAAGTTATATTGTGTAAAGGGCCCAGAGTCTTCCATATAGGGGAGTGGTAAGTTCTTAGAATTGAGATCAATATATTAATAAGTACCAGTTATTTAAATCTCCCACTTTGCAACGAAAGGGAACTGGATATTTTTTTCTTTGGGTTAAACTCGGGCGGGTTGCAAGACGATTTAACTTTTCCCGAAGGTATTTTGCTCCCAATGTTATAGAGGGCAGTGAAAGCAGACGGGTTGAGCACGTTTGTTCCAGCCACAAGGTTCGTTCAGACCGAATCTAGGTTTTTCGAAATCTATGTGCGAAATATAATTTCAATTTGATTATCACTTGCTTACGGTGAAGGAAAACATTCAGGTAACCTGAATATTGTTGTAAAGACTATAATTAATTTTCAAAAGACCCACACTTGGCCATGATGGTGGATTATGGCTTCAATCCCACTCGTATTGAGGGTAAGCCTGTGCCCAGGAGTGGGACATTAATAAGGCCAAATTATTATATCATCAAAATAATCCCTTTCAATTTTGTCCAGATTACTAGCAATTTTCACAAGATTACTAGAAATGTGAGTTTATGACATTACTAGTATTCCCGTTAGCCCCTCCAGCTAAGCTAATGCTTGTTAGGAGTGGACTCACATCATTAGTTTAATGGCCAGGATGGGGATCGAACCTGGAACCTCTCAGCTACGAGGGCGGCCGTCTAACCACTACGCTATTGACGCCTATAAATATCACGGGTTTGTTATTGGATTATTTCGATAGCTCTCTATCAATGTTTCCAGCGGCTTCCATCACAAGAAATCCAACTGTAACGCCTCAACAGTGATCAGTAAAGTCCAAAAGTTGCTGCAGAACGCGAAGTCTTACATGTTTCCGGCGCGGGTGACAGCCACTGTCACCGCCGGCGGCGCCAAGCACAACAAGAGGTTGACCAAGGGGAATGGCGGGTGGGGGGATATTAGGTAAGGGGACTAGACATAAATATATTCGGTGTTCTAACGAAAAAAAGGCAAAATTTGAAATTTATTTCTTGCAACACATAATATAACTAGTTTAAAAATAATGATAATTTCTTTGACATAAAAAACATGTGGTAAATATCATTTCTTCTTCTTGTTTCTTTAAAAATATGGCCCACCCAAGTTAATAGGTATTTCGCCAGCGTCAAGTAACAAATAGCAATACAAACACAATTAATAACAACACAATATACAAATATGACCGTCCACTTTGGAAAACCAAAATGGAGACCCAAATATCATTTAATATAAGAAACCCCTGATGTATTTTGTGACAGAAATTTCTAAAATCCTTTTTTAAAAATTTTCCTTCTATATTTACAGGGATCAAGAGTTATGCACGAACATGACAAAAGTAGGCCGCCAAGCGAGGAATTATTACGCGTAGGTAGTGTATAAACACGAATTAGATGACATTCCGCCATTGTTATTTTATATAAAAACTCCCTTCAACTTCAATCAAAGTAAACCCACTCTAACCTTAGAACAAGAATTCCTATAGATCCGCAGTTATGCGTGCATCTGTAGGGCTCAGCAACAGCACACAGAACACAGAACTACTATTAGTTATCTGTGACACAGAACAATTACTCCGTGTATAAGAAAAATAATAATTCACAATATGATGTGAGTATTCCTTATGTATTAATAAGTATTTTTACCTAATGTTGCACATTAAACTATATTTGTTTTCTATTAAGGCATATTTTGCTACGTCTTCTTTAATGTTTTTAGGTTATATTTTCAATGTTGCCACAAGCGTGGAAATTCTACTAAAGTATTATTTTTTTCGTTAAAGCCATTCGTATTAAACATGTACTTACTAAATCATTGAACTCTATAACTTTTTTGTATAATCTTTATATTATTTAGATTATGTTTTTGTTTTGTATGAATAAGGTGAGAGATGCATTTCCTGACAATGTATCAATATATTCAAACGAGTTATTGAAGCGAAAAGCTTTTAAATGTAGATAATAAATATCTAGTTAGTCGATTGCGTCTGTCACCTTAATAAGTATATTTTTACAAATATTAACGAAATATTTTTAAGAAGTCAAGACGGGTCTGTGTATTAAAAAGCCGTTAAGCGAAGTTAACTCCATTTTGAACTACTTATAAGTAAAAATACACGAAATAATTATAATTATACCTTAAAATTATGGGAAAATGTATGAACTTGAAAATAATTTACGCTTTCACGTAGTAAATACAAAATCAAGTTAGCAAAATGTCACTTAACGGTATTTTAGGTCTGTAATAGATCGGTCAAAAGTCTGAGAGCGATCTTGGATGTGTCATTCTTATGTCTTCTTCTTCTTCTGCGGGCGGTTTCCACAAATCGACGTCTGTTGCGCCTGTTTTGTGTGTTGGAGGGTGGTGAGCTGGTCATTCCAGCCATCCAAGTTCAGCCAGGAAGTTCCCCAGCTTCTTAATGTCGCTGAAGACTTCCTGGAGGCTGCCTGGTGTGCCCAGGTAGCTTGCCTGCTTATTCTTATGTCATACCAGTACAAAATGACATGTCAAAAGCGTGCTCAAGACCATTCTCAGCCTTGAGATCGATTTATTAATGAGGGCCTTAGTTATCGGACGGCAGGCAGAGGCAATCAAGAACCGCTCGAATCAGGTGTGCTACTCTTAGCAACGATAATCGATATATCGTGACACTCGTATCGTCGAATCCTACTCTAAATTCCATATTTTTTGACGTCGTTTATCGTCTGAATGAACGAAAATTGTGTAGTTCGTTCAGTAATCGATACGACGGCAAAAAGATGGAATTTACAGTAGGATTCGACAATACGAATGTCACGATATATCGATATATAGATAATCGTTGCTAAGAGTAGCATCCCTGATAACGTAACGGGTATAGTAAGAGTTTTGCCATTTTACGAAAACGCACCACTAAAGCTTACATTTTCGTTGATCATAATTAATGATTATTATAATAATGTTGTGATTTAATAATTATTATTACTTATTAATTTAATAATATTGACATTACTAACTTACCTCAAATTGTTATAATATAAAAAATAAATCTTTTTTTCTTCCTTAATGACGGTTCGTGTTAAATAAAGGTACAATTTGACATAACTCGCGTTTATCACTTGTTTAACTATTTTTGTTGGGATAACAGGGTTTATTTTGAAAAAAAAATACTTAACGCAATTTCCAGGAATGAGTACCTACCTAGATTAGTATTTTTCAAAACAATATTCTTTAATCTTTGTTATTTACTGAAAAACTTTAAAAGTTCTGTTGAATAAGAATAAAACTAGTACTTTGTTGTAACTATATCACGCTATCAGTGGCGTAATAGGGGGGTAAGCAGAGATTTGCTAAGTAATGTCAACATTATTAAAACCTCGGATGAAAAGAGTAGCTTAGACGGAGTGCGTTAAACTAGTGAGTGGAGGAAGCAATATATTAAAACAGAATCTAAGTCAACTCAAAAACTCAAAATATTTTTATACATATAAGCCAACAAAGCATTTATGAACAGTCAGTATCTACCGCCGGCTCGGAATGCCGCTTCCACTGAGAAGAGCCGCCGAGAAACACAATGGTTACTCTTTTCAATTAATAAAACATGGTGTACATTCTCAGGAACAGCAACAGAATGTGAGCAGGCGACACCGTTGTCACTAAATAAGTAAATAATAATCAAATCTCACTCAGATTTAGGTGTTTAAATTAGAAAGCTAGTTTAGTGAGGTAAATTGAAATTGATGTAAAGTTTGAGTAGGTATGCACACCTCACAAAACTAGATTCTGACTATTCGTAAATGCTTTGTTGGCTTACATGAATAAAAATATTATTTTTTCACTCATGCTGGCTTCACAATCATAGTAAATATGAAAAGTTAATAACAAAATAATGGTGCGAATATTAATTATTTAATTAATATTATACATATTATATTATAATATAAACTTTTTATAAACTGTTCTTATGTTTTAGATTATTTACATAATATTGTTATCTTGTAATCATAGACCACTAAGCCATAGACGTTGCTATACCGGGCGCCCTACCTCGCCTAACATATGCATTGCCACCATAGAGGTATAAGGATAGAGGAGGGGAGTCCCAGGCTCTCATACAAGTGGAAATGTCGCCCCGCTAGAAAGAGAGAGGAGATGAAAGCCGAGTACCTTTCTCTCTCAAGCGCCGAGGCTGCGTAGTTTTACTTAAAGCAAAGCGCGCGACTGCACATGCGTCAATGCGGCAATAGAGAGAGAAAGGTACCCGGCGTTCATCTCTCTCTTTCTACTACCGCGACACTCTCAGCGCCGGCTACTCTTCTCTATTCTTATACCTCTATGATTGCCACTGTATATGTACAACCGCACCTGACGTTTTGATTGGTCAATTCACGGATCGATCTTGACCGGACCAATCAAATTCATCGTCCGTAAACTTTTGACGATTGCATTCTCGTTTGCGGATGTAAGCGGTGCGGTGTCTTGTCTTAATAGTCTGTGATAGCCCCTTAGTAAATGCTAAAGATGTACCTACCATACAAGAAAATAATCTCCTAGATTTCTTACAGCTGATTTTTAGAACGAAGTCCCTTAACGCGGCTTGCGGTAGGAGCTTAATGGCAGAAGTAACGTAAGGAAAAACGCCATGCCCTCTACTGCCATCTGTTAGTGATTTTGTAAACAACTTTGTAAAGGCAACTGTGAGAAAGCAGTTGCAAAAACATCAACTAGGTGGCGTTAGTAAGTTGTTCAGGTAAATAGATATACATCTATTATAGATAGACATCTATTGAAAAAAAAGTAAACTATTATTATTTATGATTATAAACAAAAATGTAAGAAATGTAAATATTTTAAGCAATAAAACAAAATTTTGTGCATGGAAAACACTTAGATCACACAGATAACTTTGTTCCTGACGGGAAGTCTCCCGAACGCACATTTTTTTTACCCCCAACCAACAGAAAATATTAAGGTCGATGGGGCGATCGTGTTCTCCATACATATTTCATTCCGAATGTATACGAGACACACAAAGTTTTTCCTTGCAACAATGGATTTTATCACTTCTAAATAAATAATTGTATTCGCATCGAATGATTTCAGGCATTTAAAAATAGATTAACATAATTAAAATCGATCGTAAAATTTGTTAAAATTTACGCCTGTGTGTGTGAATTTGTCAGCGCCATCTGACTAAATTAGGCCATTATTAACATAAAATTTGTACTTTGAGTAAACTGCGTGCTAATAGTGTACTAGTTGAAATGACAGATGGTGGTGACCAAATTATTATTGCAAATATGTATATCCCTATATTGCGCCATCTATATTAATAATTCCGTCAAGGGGTACGGTAAACTCGATTGACACGTTACCAGAATAAAAAAATAATGATTTCGAGTCGACAACATATATCCGCAAAATTCGGATTGTCGTGATAAACAATATTATAATTATAATATTTGGCACAGTACCGCCATATTTTCTATGAACGCATGTCAGTCAGTGTCAGTGATAACTGCGCCAGTGTTCTCAGTTGGTGGGCCATATTTTTAAAGAAAGAAGAAGTGCATTTATTGATTGAGCTGTCAGAACAAACAAATTCAGTGTTCAATGTTCATGATGTTTCCGTACGAGTATTCATTTCATTTAGTTTTGCTTTGCATAGTGATTAACTTTCATCATCATCAGCCTATGCTTGTCCACTGCTGGACATAGGCCTCCCCTAATGAGCGCCATAGCGCCCTGTCTTCAGCTTGCCGCATCCAGAATCTGCCCGCAGTCTTTCGCAGATCGTCATCCCACCTGATCGGAGGGTGTCCTACACTACGCTTGCCGAGTCGAGGTCTCCACTCAAGAACACGTTTACCCCAGCGGTTGTCGGTTCTTCGCGAGATATGGCCAGCCCACTGCCACTTCAGCTTGCTAATTCTTTGAGCTATGTCGATAACTTTGGTTCTCTGTCGGATGTATTTGTATTTCTATTAACTTTGTTTGGATGTAAACACATCATGCCGAAAATTGTAATGAGTCACATTTCACCCGAGCGAAGCCGGGTTTTCATCTTTTATTATCATAATAATAACATTCAATAAAAAAATGAAGTAACGAGCTAAGTGTTTTTAATATTTTCCGGACATAATACAAAGTGTCTAATAAATAAATTAATGTATCGCTGACATGATAGGTATCAGATAAATAAATAAATATCGCCAGACTTACTCAGCAACTATATGGTGCCAAACTAAGCAACGCTTGTACTATGGCTACCATACATTAAACTGGCGATCCCAGTGACACCCAGACCTGGGCAAATTACGAAAAGGCCGTTTCAGAAAATTTCCTTTGTCGGGAATCGAACCCGCAACCATCCGATGCAGTGAGCTGAGCGGCCAACGCTCAAACTACAGCGCCAAGCGGTCGTCAATTCGCCACACGAGGTACTACGTTGTTGCAGACGCGACGTTGCCAATTGGTAGAGAGCGGCGACTTGACAACGTCGGATGTCTATTATAAAAGCGTTTGTTGTCGGAAATATTTTTTTCGTTTAGTGTATTATAGGTACGATCACAGATATAGATTTACATAGATAACGCAAGTATCACGATTTGTATTGAAACCAAGCGTGCCAAATTTTTAACACTTACTATGACGTCACAGATGGCGGGAAATCCAAAACGATTCAAAGACACCGATGCCGCAGATGCCCCTCTGCCCGCTACGATTCTCTCGAGTGATTATCTCGCTCATATTCATATTTTTATATCTGTGGTCGCGATGGACTGTACTGTAAGTTATCGGCGACAAACCTTGACACTTGGTCGGGGTTGAGGGTTTTCGGACACGCTAAGTACATTTGCGTTATCTATGTAAATCCAAATCTGTGGGTAGGATAGTGTTGCCGCTGGCTTAGGATTACCGTATAGGTACATAAAAATGAGAATTTACTGTATTTGCCAAATAAATACCGAACCTGGTATATACAAACCATAGATACTACATTATATATGTACACAAGTACTAGGTAAGTACGTAATAAATATTGGAACGAAGTTCCTTATCGCGCGTTGCGAAAGGGGGCTAGACGGAAAAAATTAAGACCAAAAAATGTGTACCGTAACATTTCCATTTCCATTTCCATTTCCTTTTCCTTTTCCTTTTCCTTTTCCTTTTCCTTTTCCTTTTCCTTTTCCTTTTCCTTTTCCTTTTCCTTTTCCTTTTCCTTTTCCTTTTCCTTTTCCTTTTCCTTTTCCTTTTCCTTTTCCTTTTCCTTTTCCTATCCCTTTCCCTTTCCCTTTCCCTTTCCCTTTCCCTTTCCCTTTCCCTTTTCCTTTTCCTTTTCCTTTTCCTTTTCCTTTTCCTTTTCCTTTTCCTTTTCCTTTTACTTTTACTTCCTTCCATTGTCCAAGCCATACAGTTGGTATGTTTGTCTGGCGATATTTCTTTATTGAATCTATGTGTGACTCATAATTTCTATATGATTATCACTAGCTTACGGTGTAGGAAAACATCGTGAGGAAACCTGCATGTCTTAGAAGATCTAAACCGTTGTTGAAACCTACGTGGTGGAAATCATCAAAGCACTGGCCTGTTTATAATTAGTTTTTAAATTCCGTGTAATTTATATTGACATTTGTTTTTACATAGAGTCTGTCAAAATACGCTTTACATAAATATCTTATCTGGCCTACGTATATGTTTTATTAATCTGCTGAGCTTCGCAAAATTAAACGGAAGCGTCAACTACGCGACTTGGAGCTTCGCCATGAAGATGTACTTGATCAACAGGGAACTATGGGACTGCGTCATGAAGCCTGCGGAGGAAGTTGACGACTTTCAACGCAAAGATGCCAAAGATCCAAGATTTGCTTGAGTCTAAGCGAACATCTATATCTCATCGTTATGACAGCTGAAACTTCGAAGGAAACATGGAAGCGACTTCGGGAAGCCTTCGCTGACAGCGGGCTTGCTCGACGCTTACAACTTATGAAGAAATAGCTTGGTACTAAACTTGTATTGTACTCGAACATAGAAGCCTATGTGAATGACATACGGCATGTGCAACAACAACTGATTGCCAATCAAGCTGGCCTGGAAGATGAACTTGTTGGCGTGATTATGCTGGCAGGACTTAACGACAGCTACAGCCCAATGGTGATGGCAATAGAGCATTCCGGCACCTCGATATCTACAGACTCGGTTGCATCGATCCTGCTGAAGGAAGAACGCCGAGATGCCTCTGCTACTGCTACATCTAGTGCCTTTTCGTAGTCTAGTGTAAATAGTGTGCCTAAGGTGTCGTGTACATATTGCAAAAAAGTAGGCCACGTAGTGTCTCAAAGTAGGAAACACTACTAACGCTACTCTGTATAGGACTCTAGGTCCTATAATTTTTATTGAGACACGATTTTTATGTTGATTTCTTGGTATTATTGTTGTTGTTATAAATAAAAATATGTTTACATGGAAAACCACATCTATTTCTCAGTAATGTATCTCATATGTTATAAAAGTGGAATACACTAACAAGTGTATTACAATTATATTTTCACTATATTTAGTAACATCTAGATATATATAACAACTCAAAGGTGACTGACTGACTGACTGACATACTGATCTATCAACACACAGCCCAAACCACTGGACGGATCGGGCTGAAATTTGGCATGCAGATGTTATGACGTAGGCATACGCTAAGAAAGGATTTTGATTACTTCTACCCCAAAGAGATAAAATAGGGGATGAATAATCTCGAAATTTTTGTTAAGTTAAATTACACGCGGACTGTCGCGGGCACAGCTAGTCAGATAATAAAATTATTCTATAACAGATGTATATTTTTATCGGTTTTTTAGAATGATGAATACACATACAATAATGTATTTTACAATAGCAAAAATATAATATTTTCGCTATTTATTATAAAATAAAAAGGCCGCAATTAATATAAAAGTACGCCCTCTAGTGGCTAGTGGCTAAAATACACCTTTTGTCAATGTGTGCGTGTATGTATTACAATAAAAAGTGACAGAAGTTTTTTAACGGAAAACGCTTAGATTATGAATAATTTTAGGTTGATATTATTGCATATGTCTATGCAGTATAATAAGTCTTAATCGCAAACAATAGTATTATAGCTTAGAAATGCTCAAATTTTGCGTAAAAAATAAATAAGTAGAATCTGTTGACTACAGCGTCATCTTGAGAGAAACTGCAATAAACCCGACCGACGCTTTAACCTTAATACCACTAAATATTTATGCTGTGGTACACTTGAACATAATCTTTAGCATTCACTACGGCGCCGTTTAAGGTGAAGGCGCCTGTCTAGCCCGCGAAATTCAAAAATTTCGAGTATTTTTATAGTTTATCCAAAATCTGAAAACATTTAAGACAGCATTTTGTGATTTGCGACAAACACAGTGTGCAGTGTGTTTATTAATACATTTATTTTACTCTAAATATTATCACGGTGGATATGATACTAGTTAATCACTAAATATACAAAAATTCTCAGATTATCTGGATAGCTGTCGTTCTTGAAATATTTTAGAGTAAGTTGGATATATTAATAAATGCACTGCACACGGTCTTTGTCGCGAATTACAAAATGTGCCTTTTATTATTGTCAGATTTCGAAAAAAATCTAAATAACCTCAAAAAATTTGAACTTCGCGGGCTAGATGAGCGCTTTAGCCTTAATAATAAAATAAGACGTTTTATTAATAGTATCACGCGTTTATTTCTTCTGGAGGTGGTCAGAGGAGTCCCAATATAATAGACTAGCGGCCCGCCCCGGCTTCGCACGGGTACATTGCGGCTACATTATTCGAGTTTTAGTAAGGATCTCTAATTTTTTTTTGAAAATATATTATAGCCTATGTCACCCGGGGATAGTGTAGCTTCCCAACAGTGAAAGAATTTTTCAAATCGTTACAGTAGTTTCGGAGCCTATTCATTACAATCAAACAAACAAAGTTTTCCTCTTTATAATATTAGTATGATAAGCGATGCCATTACACCGGTCACACCCCTCAATGCAAGAGGGATTTTTTGTATGTAGCAAAGTCGGCAAACAAGCGTGCGTTAAGCCGGAAGTTAAGCAGCTACCGTAGCCTATAGATGCTTAAAATACCAAAGGCATTGCTTGAAAGTTGGCGACCTGAAAGGGTTTGGTATAGGAGGGAAATTCAGATTCAAATCGTTTATCTTGTTTATGCCTACGGGGGCACTTACAAAGGGGGGATGGGTTTTCTCACTCAATAATAGCTAGCTCTCGCCGATTTTCTGTGAAAGGGTGGCACTAAGCTCAACTCAAACTCAAAATCGTTTTTATTCATGTAAGCCAACAAAGCATTTATGAACAGTCAGTATCTACCGCCGGCTCGGAATGCCGCTTCCACTGAGAAGAGCCGCCGAGAAACACAATGGTCACTCTTTTCAATGAATTATAAACTACCGTGGTCGAGCCGGGTTAGCCAACCTAATAATACTGGCGACTAACGAAATACTAGCGAAATTAGGACATCTCAGCCTACCCCTACGAGGAAAACAAGCGAAATGATATTGATATGTAACGTCGTAATATTATGTAAAAATTCTAAAATAATTCTAGTATCGCACAAACAATTCGTGAATTTGTGTAAATAAAAAACTATTTTTATAATTGGATATTATAATTTTGCAGTATATGGAACGTAACCACAACAATTTGCAGACTAAAACAAACCCTATTGCAAGCGGGTGTAGGTCGGTTTTAGTTTGCAGCAGTATGTGTGGCTTGGTTCCTTTTGCAAATCTCTATCCAATTTAATTTTAACAAACTAGTCATTCCGCTGCTTGACAATTGTTAATAAAATAATTATAATGTTATATTGTTGTAGTACCCATAGTAGGCGACAGGTTCACGCGTGATTTACGTTCGCTACACGCTAGCGACTACGTAAATTATTTGTACTTATGCATTTTTACGACCGCTTGCCGGAGAGGTTCGATTCCAGGCGGGGCAAATTTGGGAAGGGGCCTTTTCGTAATTCGCCCCGGTCTGGGTGTCACCGGGATCGTCCCCAGTCCATTGTACGGTACCCATAGTACAAGCGTCGCTTAACTTTGTACATAATAGTGTCAGTACACAAAGCAAAACAGACACAAACAGTTTACGTAGGCGCTAGCGTGAAGCGAAAACGTATAAAACGTGGTTAGTATTGCGATAATAGCCTTGTTTTCGGTAACAATCATCAATCAAATCCATCCATAAATAATCACTTATTCAAGCAACGAAGTTTATAAGTATAACTACTTACATTATAGTTACAAATTTGTTTGTATAAACTGAATTATTATAAGTGGCATAATAATATGAAATTTGTAATAAAAGAGAACATAATAGTTCGTTTTGAAACTGTGTTTTTGTTAGTGTTTATAAGTCTGTGGTTTTTATTTCTTCTTCTTTCTTTAATGATACAGCCCACCCAAGTTAATAGGTATTTCGCCAGTGGCAAGTAACAAATACAATTAATATCAATACAATACAAAAAATTTACCGTAACCGTGCCTTCATTACAAATTTAAATGTGCCGTCGGCAACGGCGCTAGTGTCGATACGAAAATGTCAAAATTTGACATTTCTCTATTGAAGATTTTAGTTCCTCTTTTGGCCACCCGACAAGACAAAATTGGGTCAAGATAAGATAATTAGTCATATATTTATGATATAGATGTCGTTGCTGTCTGTATAAAAAAGTTTTTTATATGTATTAATCCTATTAATTACTTAATATCTAATAAAAGATTTATATTACTTTGCTAACGCAATGCACAAAACATGTTGTCAAGTCCCTACTTTTTGTCCTCACAAAAGGGACATCATAAATGGTGGATATTTCGTCAGTATAAACCAGGGGAAACATACAATCGTTTGAATTCACAAAATAATCCTCAATGGTAACATAAAATGGTCTTTTTTTTAAAAAAAAACTTGGTAAAGACAAAATTTAATCTCGAAAAATTCAATTTTGGGGGTAAAATTCCAAACCAACCTGTTTGTAGTATTAGGGATGCCCCTACCCGTGAACTATCGACTAAAATGAAATCGACTAACATTATATCAAATTTAAAAAATGACATTTTTTACTCACTAGTCGACTATCATTCCGAATACTAATTCAATACCTAGTTATTAATAAATACAAAACACGATTTTAATGTATAAAAAATTGTAGTTTATTCATCATCAACAACCCTGGTGTGGCGTCGTTTCTCGCCGAGCCCGGCTTCCCACTGCTTGGCCACTGTGCAGTAGAGTTGCATCGCCGCGCGCGCGTCTTCCACCGAACTGTGCTCGCCGTGTTGTATGTCTATGCCTAGGATCTCTTTCGCAAGCCTTTTCAGGGACGGGGTGCTGCCTTTTGTTATCTGTAATAGATTGTAATTATATATTAGTGGTTTTCCAGTCATAAATATAATGGTAGACCTTGGACCGTCCGTTTGACACACACAACATACTAGACATGGTTTATTTATAAATATCTACTTGCACAAGGTAATTTAATTGCTTTAAATCCTGTTGGCTGCTCCAACTAAGCTAATTACTTTGGGAGAGGACTCACTTCAATAGTTTAGCCAGGAATTCAACCCAAACGTCTTAATTACAATTGATGCTTATACTAGGTGAAACGGAAAGGGTATACTATTTTTTTGCAACTTTACTGTGTAAATCTTAAACTATTGGCTGTGTGGGACAGTTGAAGTACTAAAGGTTTGTAGACTTACGAAATCTGTCAACACCTTTTGTATTTTAAATTTCCTCCCAAGCTGATAATTTTAGAATTACAAAGTTAAGTTTGAAAAATAAGTATACCCTTTCTGATTCAACCTGTATTGTTAATAGTCTTGAATAAGGTAAGAAAAATACTATAAAATCATATCTCACCTTCCTAAAAGGTTTATATCTAGATGTATCACGGATACTACGTTTTGGGTGGGACAGGAACAGTACAGACAAGTCATTCTTCAACGAATGACCAACCAAAATGCGCCCTCTCATCAACTCCGACACCTGTTTTTGTACTGTGGTAAATTCTTCTCCATTAATTAAATCCTCTTTCCTAACACCGCTGACATCAGTCCGATAATCTTTTACTTCTTCTCTAGGCTTAACAAATTTATCAAAGACACAATCTCCGAATTTATTGACTATAGATACTCTAGCTAACATGTGATCGTTGCCTTCGTATCCAATCCCAACCATCTCACAATCCATGGCAAGAAATTTTGTTAGTCGATTTTTAGATTTGTCACCATTAGTAACATTTTTCACATCACTATCGGGTTTTGATTCGTTGTTTTTACTTTTTAAATCGTTGTTATTGACTAATGTGTTACTGTTTGATGCCAGATTGAGGGATTTTAATTCGTTTTGTACTATTTCGTGGTCTTTTGCTTTTTTCTTTCTGGCGCGTCTGAAGTTGCCCGTATATGGGTCTTTGTTGAGTTCTTGCGCTGGCTTTTCAGTTTTTTTGTCCATTATCAGGTTGCTTGAGAGGAATTTTTGCCAATTTGCATCTATGAGGCCGCGGACCGCAACAGTTTGGTTAGGACGCTCGCTCGAGTTTCTTTTCCTTTTTTTAGACGACTCCGTCATATTTACATCAAAAAAGTATATTAACAACAACTTTAGATTAAAAAATACACTGTTAATGACACTGTACACCACGTTAAGTAGAAATTCGACGATAATCAGGAGTAAATAAATCGTATTTTGGGTGAAGCCATTTGACATTTTTTTTGACAGCACGCCCGCATGGTGGAAATAGACAAAATAACAGAAGTTTTTTTTGACAGATCCATAGACACTACATGCCCATCTTAGACCATTGACCATCAGCACATAATACTTGTGAATAGCTTTATAACATTACTAGCTGTGCCCACGGACTTCGTCCGCGTAGTATTTAACGTAACAAAAATTTCGGGATTATCGGGATAAAAAGTATCCTATATGTTAATCCCGGTTAAAAACTATCTGTGTTCCAAATTTCATCCAAATCCGTTCAGTAGTTTTTGCATGAAGGAGTAACAAACATACATACATACATACACACTCACAAACTTTCAAATTTATAATATTAGTAGGATTTACCTATACCTCAAATATAAATGTCTATGTATTTAACATATTTGCACACAGCACAAGTATTACCATTTTATTTATTGTCATAAAATCAAAATTTACTTAGACAATGATAAATTGAGCTACGTTCAAAAACGGAACTTTATCGTTTATTTTATTCATACAATAAAACGTATAAATGTTGTATAAACTTTACAAGGAATCATGATGAAGTGCTTTATTTTTTTACTTCAACTTTACATACTCTAAAGTCCCACCTTACTAACATGTCTGTGCGCCAAATATTATTTCGATAAAATTTAATTTGACATTTCACTTTACTATAAATTGTATCAAGTTTCTGAACGAATCTGACAACTACCAATTTAGAATACATTGCTGATAGGGTATACATTGCCTGTTCCAAGCTACTTCTGCTATGACATTTGCAGCTAAGCAACGCAATGTATATGGTAATGTCAAAATTCTCGTTATTTACGTCGGTAATTTTATCGCAGCAAAATGTAAATACAAGAATTTGTATACAGAAATGTCAAAAAACCAGCCGACGTGTAAAATCGCTGTTTCGAGTTGTAGTGGGAGAATTCAGTGAAAATGATATCTTGTTCGCAACCGTGAGGCAGTATACGCTTTCTAATCGTACCGTGCGGACCTAAATCACGCGTTAAACAAAATGTCCTACGAAAATCTACTCGAAACATTAAAAACCCACGGTCAAGACCACCTTATCAAGTACTGGCCGGAACTAAGCGATAAAGAGCGGGAACAATTAACAAGTGAAATTAAAAAGTTAGATCTAGCGGAAGTGAACGAACTTTTTAGGCGCGCAAATGATACGAGCAAAGTTATTCTGGAAAAAGTTGAAGATTTGAAGCCAATACCAGAGACGCATTACGAAGCTGTTCCGAATTTAACTAATGAGAAGATAGAAGAGTACGAGAATGTTGGTTTTAAGGAGATTTCGGAGGGAAAAGTTGGTGTTCTGTTATTGGCTGGTGGACAAGCAACCAGGCTAGGATTTGGACACCCAAAAGGTATGTTTGATGTTGGTCTTCCATCCAAAAAAACTTTGTTCCAAATCCAAGCTGAACGCATACTCAGAGTCCAACAAATGGCCACAGAAAAGTATGGGAAGGATGGCAAAATTACTTGGTACATTATGACTTCACAGCACACTAAAGCCCCTACGGCTGACTTCTTCAAAAACCATTCATTCTTCGGTCTCAATGAGGAGGACATTGTCTTCTTTGTGCAAGGAACGTTACCATGCTACGATTTTGAAGGGAAAATATTTTTGGATGAGAAATACCATATTTCTTCCGCACCTGATGGCAATGGAGGTCTGTACAGGGCATTAAAAACTCAGGGGATTCTGAAGGATATTGCTAAACGTGGTGTTGAACATCTACATGCTCATTCGGTGGATAATATCCTTATTAAAGTGGCTGACCCAGTCTTCATTGGGTACTGTAAAAGTAAAGATGCTGACTGTGCAGCTAAAGTTGTCCAGAAATCCACACCGAGTGAGCCCGTCGGCGTTGTCTGCCGAGTAAACGGTCATTACAAGGTGGTGGAGTACTCTGAACTCACCGATGAAGCCGCTGAGAGGAGGAACCCTGACGGCAGACTGACCTTCTCAGCTGGTAACATTTGCAATCACTACTTCTCGTCTGCATTCCTCTCAAAGATCTGTGATTTTGAAACGAAACTTAAACTCCATATTGCTAAGAAGAAGATACCTTATGTTGATCATGAGGGCATTCGTCAGAAGCCAACAGAGCCGAATGGAATTAAAATGGAGAAGTTTATATTTGATGTTTTTGAATTCGCCGAGAACTTCATCTGTTTGGAAGTGGCAAGGGATGTTGAGTTCTCCGCTTTGAAGAATGCTGACTCTGCAAAAAAGGACTGTCCTTCAACAGCTCGAGAAGACTTGCTCCGTCTTCACAGAAAGTACATCAAGGAAGCAGGTGGTGTTATCGAAGATAACATTGATGTGGAGATCTCTCCACTCCTATCGTATGGTGGTGAAAATCTCCGAGAACTGGTGAATGGGGAAGTGTTCACCATCAACCCTTATCATCTGAAGAGCATGCAGGAGTCGGCCACCAATGGTGTGAATGGTAAACATTAATTACCTTTGTTTAATCAGGAAAGTAATAAAAATCTGTATTACTTTTACCTATTAAAAGATATTAAATTGAAGTGAGATGTGAGTCTCGCTACAGTGAAATAAATTCATTGACATTCAAGATTTCTGAAAATAGATTATCTTATTTGATGAAATAATAATAATTATAATGTTCTTTAAATTACAATTAAATTGGATGCACTTTTTTATTTTTGGTAAATATTGTAAATATTATTCATTCATTTGTTAGTACATTTTTGTACCGTATAATTCAAATTTAAAAAGTATCCAATATGTGCATTAGTCTTTGATACATTGGGATATAGAAATAGGTTTAGGAATGTTAATAATGAATACCTAATTGGTGGTATTTGCTAATGTGTATTGATTACATAATTAGTGGTAGCTGCTAAGTAATTTTTTTTTATTTTTATTACGTAATCATTATCACCATAATATGCTTGTGTCAAGATAATAATTTAATTCATTTCATTGTCCATCCCGGCTAAGAGATGTCGGAGGCTTTTCGGCTGACCTGATAACTCCGTAGCCCATACGAGCGTACAAACGATATCAGACTTAAATAAAAAAGAAAAGCAATATTTAATGCTCTAGCAATCAAGGACAATTACAAAATTGTTACGCGCTAATTGTTAGTAAATTTCATAGTGCAATTACGAGTATTTTCGTTTGTTAGCTATGAATTTTAGATTTGCTAATAAGTTAATTTGTTCCTTTTCATCATATTATACTATTTACATACGGCTTATTAGCCTGGACTATTGGATTATTTTCAATATGGAACAATACCTATTATCTAAATTGTAAAAAGGGATACTAACTTTTAAACAAAAGGAAAATTAGAATACACTAAATCGGAGCTTTGAGAATTATTTACACTCGATAAAAAGAAACAAAAAAATATAACTGTCACTTTTTCCCGCCATAGCGGCGCCATGTTCTTTTTTCTCTCATTATCTACATCAAGGTCTTGAAAGTGAATCTGATTGAAACCTGTTCTTTCTGTGCGTTGACCCTCTTTTGAAACGGCGTCATATAGTGTTACGGAAGATTATGAGATAATTGCAAAAATATTTTTTTATGATTAGTGGTTAATCCAAGTAGGTAATGGCTGGTTTATATAATTTCTGTAGCTGGATACAATAAATCATTCCAGCACTAGACTGGAATGAAGTCTTGAAGACTTGTTAATTTTAGATACTGAAAACAGTAAAAAAACGCATCAGCAGGTCTGAATTAGCTGTTTTTTCCTTTTCCATTTTCAAAGGTTTTGACCTTTTCTAATATAATATTTTTTCGAAATAACCGAACATCATATTTAAGGTAGGTATCCATTGATGTATAATATGAGTTGGTCGGTAGGTAGCTTATCTATTTGGTGCCGAATGATCTAATCATTTTTATTTTATCAGCTCTGGCCTTTGGGAATGAAACTCATTTGGAATGACCTTGACTTTTTAAAATTAACTCTTGATTTACATACAGAACGGCTGTTCGCGAATGAATTATTAATTTTTATCGAGTTTATTCCATTGAATATTACTTAAATCAAATAGACTTCAGACACTTGTTACCTAATCAATATTATTTTGTTCATTGAAAAAGTCTACATTAAAAGAATGTTTACTCAGAGTAACTGTGAAATTCTAATTTTTTTGTTCATGTTAGTACTAAATTATTTATATTCTCGATAGACACTCACTGCATACAATATTTAACGCAAACAAAAACAAATACCTATACATATAGTATACAGATTCTTTTAAAAAACATGTATCTATCTATGCATAGTGAGAAAACTACGTAAAACGGCAAATTGACCATATTATGGCCAATACTCAAATAGATTTTAAAAGCGTTGATAGAAGTAATATCCAGGGTAATTTTAATGTGTCTACTTAAAAGTATACAGAAATAACCTACATTCGGGTTTTTACATGAACTTAACAAGTATGATAAATGTAACTGTAAGTACTTGCATTTGATAAGAGAGTTGTGATTACATCGTATGCGTTTTTATCTGAACGGATTATAATTGAAAACAAATAATAAAGTACAGTAATGTGAAGAAACGTAACACGCTATGGAATTACTTGAATTTTTTATTGTATTTATATTATTATTCTTATAACGCGCTGATACTATCAATGTTAATGGGTCTTCTTAGAGATATCTCTACGCATAAGACCAGCGATATGCAGGGACAAATTATATACCAACTTAATAAAAACCAAAATTTACTTGACAGTTTCAAGTCATTTTATGAAATACTAGCTGAGCCCGCGACTTCGTCCGCGTGGAATTTAATTGACAAAGTTTCATACAAACTTTCATCCCCTATTTTATCCCCTTGGGGGTAGAATTAATCAAAATCCTTTCTTAGCGGATACCTACGTCATAACATCTACCTGCATGCCAAATTTCAGCCCGATCCGTCCAGTGGTTTGGGCTGTGCGTTGATAGATCAGTCAGTCACCTTTGAGTTATATATATTTAGATTACTCAACAACATTCATCTTTCTTATTGAAAGTAAATTATAACAGTGATACAATTAAATAATTGTATTCGTATACCGCAAAAGATACCTTTTATCTATCTACAAGCGAGTACTTACATTCGATTCAATTCAAATTGAATTATTATTATATTCTTGTAAGGTCGCTGTTAAGAGCGACAGCTGACTCCGATGCCTGTCTAGACGCAGTCGCGATGGGCGGAAATAATGTTTCAAGGAGGAACGCTACTTTCTATTTAATAGTAGTTAAAATAATTAAATTAATATTAATATTATGGCGCTGCCAAGCTTGAGCCCCACGAGGAATAATAATTTTTCATAGAAATATCTTCGATAATATTTATGTTTAAATATTCGTTGTTAAGGCTAAAGCGTCCATCTAGCCAGCGAAGTTCAAATATTTTGAGGTTTTTTAGATTTTTGACAAAATCTGACAATAATAAAAGGCACATTTTGTAATTCGCAACAAAGACCGTGTGCAGTGCATTTATTGATATATCCAACTTACTCTAAAACATTTCAAGAACGACAGCAATCCAGATAATCTGGCAATTTTTGTATATTTAGTGATTTACTAGTATCGTATCCACCGTGATAATATTTAGAGTAAAAGAAATGTATTAATAAACGCACTGCATACTGTGTTTGTCGCAAATCACAAAATGTTGTCTTAAATGTTTTCAGATTTTGGATAAACTATAAAAATACTCGAAAATTTTTAATTTCGCGGGTTAGACAGGCGCCTTCACCTTAAAGTAGACATTTTGGGAAAGTGGCTGCTTTAGGAATATAGCCAGTTTGCATCTAAAGAATCCGCTCGTGATTCAGCGCTTATCTATCACGAAAGAAAGATAATTGTAAATTACAATTTGTAATTAATTATATAGTAGGTAGATACTGCCAAATTATTATTTTATATTAGTTCGTTTAAAATTACATCAAAATGTATCTTTATTTAAGTGTTTTATGCATAATATCATCACAATACTATTTTAAGTTACTTTTAAGCTTTTCAGCCACGTTTTACTTAGTCATAACGATATGATGAAGCAATAATACTTATAAACCTAAATTGTTTGTACAGGTGTCTACAGATTTGTTTCAGTTTTTTAAAACCTAACTACATGAAATGAAAAATGAATCTAGTAGCAACAGACTCCATCTTCACTCGGCTCAAGTTAGATAGGAAAAGCTTTATATTTTTTTAAGCTACTGATGCGAAGTCGAAAATGAGCATATTTAAAAACTCATGCTTTGCTCATCTGATATGACCAAGAAAAACAGGGCCTTGGAAGTGGATAATAGTTTTTAAAGGGGTTTATACGACTAATCCTTATAATGAAACTTAAAATTAATTAAGTAACTGAAATAACCAATGTATTTTAATTTGAGGATTCGGCAGGTCGAAAAAATCCCTTTGAAAACCCTTCAAAAACTATCCCTGATGAGAAAGATAGCAATAGTTTGGGTCGTCTTTAAATATTCTTCTAACTGGCTTGAGCAATAATGTCCATCAATGTAAGCCCTCAGTAGATATCACGAAGAAATCTGTAGACCTAAAATATAAAAGACAACTGTCGTATATGATTTTTAATCTTAAATCTGTAAGTGATCTCGCCTTTTCATTCTATACTCATATATAATATGTTTAATAAAGTTAAGATTACTGCAATTCTATTGGCATTCTTTCTCTAAGTCAAGAAAAGTGTCATTTTATTAGTGGTGACACTAGTTTCAGTTGTGGCCACCTAAATAAATTATTGTGTAGCTGTGTAAATCTTGTAATATTCGTATTTGAAAATTATCTAGGTGCTATTAGTTTTAGGTATATATTTCAATAAAATGTCATTACCCATTATATACTTAATAAGAGTATTTTCAAAATCTTGCATTCCTAATTTTAAAATTAGCGTAGTGTTCAATATAAGCTAATAAGTCTATGATAACGTCGACTATTCATTGGAAATACAGCAAAGAAATATAGATTACCTACAGTCTATAGTACTTACAGAAAAAAAAAATTGTTTTGTGAAAAAATTAAATATTTTTATGATACTTATGTACCTAAGTACATACTTAGTAATTTTATCAGTCGACGTGATCAATGTATTATAATGTGTACTTAATAGTCATAATAATATAATTAAAATGAGATTGTTATATATATTTACGTTCGTATAAAAATAAAAATTATATTAAAGTAATTTTTTATCTACTTTTTTGTTTTTTTTATTGACAATTTTGTATATTACGCATTTACTTCATAACAAGCGATGTAAGTAGTGCTTAGATGAATTACAACTCAGAATCATGACTAAAAACAATAACCCAGATTATGCGTACGCACCGAAATTGAATTCGCAATGTTACCAGTTAATAATATTGCGATAATTTTTCAAATGTTGCAACACAGTTTTCGTAAGGCGTGCGTGCTTGAGCAACATGTTAAACATGTTTTGTAATAAAATAGTTAAATGCCAAATAGTCGGGCCCCAGACGTTTATTTTGAAGTTCAAAAGGTTAAAATACTTACCTTAAGATTCTATTATTTCTTAATCCGGTTTATAAATAGTTTTTACATAAGACTACGACCACAATTTCAAAAGGTTGGTGAGAGACATTCTAAACATTACTTATCGTCCGCTTTTCTAAATGGATTAAAGCAAAAGTTTATATTTTTTTTGTTCGTAAAATGTCAGATTATTACCAAACTTTTTAGCTACGTAGGTGTGCATTGATTTCCTTTATGTCAATTGTCCCTTAGTCGCTTAAGACATCAAGCTTCTATAACTCGTCACCACAAGTAAATATATAAAGCGCTACATAACATATCAATCAAACCCGCAACCACCATGTGCAGTGAGCGATCTAAACTCAAACCACTAGCGACGGTTGAAAGGTTAAAGTGAATAAGCGACATTATTGGTTGCAGAGAAAAGTCGCTGCAGTAAAATGTCGTTTTGTAACTTTTCCTTTCAACGGATGTCTAAACTAAACGGTCTTCAGAAGCGTGTATATTGTACCTATGATACCGCAGAATACCACTGCAGTCTGAACAGGAGCATAACAATACGTCGGAGGCGGGAAAAAAGTGAAAGGACTCGCGAATAAGGTCGTTTAATTTTAGAATGTCACGTAGTTTGAGCTATTATGAATTGTAAAACCAGTTGTTTCGCACCTTCCGCTATTTACATGAAACACTAATATCATGAATGACCTTGGATGTAATTAAATACGTATAAATAAAATAATAATTTAGCCCTTTTGACGTCCTGGGCCCAAGCCTCCCCTGACTACGAGGGAGCTTCAGACCATAATCCACCACGCTGGCCCAGTGCAGGCTGGTAGATTTCACATTTCTTCGAACATTGGTTAGATTTTCTAGGACATGCAGGTTTCCACACGATGTTTTTATTCACCGTAAGCATGCGATAGTCATAATTGAAATAATGATTCACATTATGATAGGTAGTTTTTACGTGATTACCACAAAAAGATAGTTGAGATATTTTGACTAGCTAGTCCTCAGTAGTAACACTGTTGTCCCTAATTTTTGAGAGCACAAAATAAACACAATGACATAATTAGGTGTAAATGTTTCGTCAGTGAAAACAAGGGGCAAGCTGTGAGCTAATTGCTTGACTTATTTTTTGGAATTATAAGTAGCTACTCACGTCATCTTTAGTTATGATATTATACCTAAGAGAGTATGTACTTTACCCCTCATGTTCAGGCAATTTAAGAGTAAAAAAAGCTTAGGACAAAAATTTAAAATGTCGAAAATGTGACGACCGCTTAGTCAAATTGTCTGAGCGTGATAAGTTACTCAGTACTAGTTATACAATTGCCTTTTCTTCATTGCCCCTGGTCTGGGTGTCACTGGGATCGCCACCTACACTTTCCACAGTAACGTCGCTTAGTTTGGGACCATACAGTTGATGTTAGTCCAGCTTTAGTATTTATTTATTTTAATCCAGTTGCCTTCATCGTTTAAATAAACAATTCTCAAGTACGTTAGATCCTTTCTTCAATGAAACATGCGATTAAACTTCATCACTTTTATTTATACTTCCTTTCTTTTAGAATAACTGTTATACAATATTTTTACTTAATGTTCATAAGCACGTCTGACTAAAATGAATCCACAAACGCTCTCCCTATGCAACCATAAGTGCCCGAGAGAGCTCCTTTTTTGTGTACTTCTTGAAATCCGAATAATTTTAATTTCGTACCCCTTACATATAAATCTTATTTTTGTACTTGTAGAGAGTGCGCACTCATGAGTTCAACGCCCTTTCGAAGACGGTGATGGTGTGAACTCAATATTCTAAACACGTTGTGGCCATAAAATATACTCACCCACAGACAATACCCAAGAAGAAAATGTATAAAATAGTTATAGGATAGGCCGTTGGCTTTTAAATCTCGGTAGGTAGGTACTACTCCCACCACTACGACTCCTGTAAGCCAGGATCGGTAATGATGTCCAATAATCTCAATTCTGACATTCGAGAAATGTCATTACAAGATAACACGTCAAAAACGTACTCATGATCTCTCTCAGACTTTAGATCGATTTAATAATTACGGAACTCAGAACCCGCGTTATAATTGATGATATGACAACTGCTAATATTTTTTTTAAAAAAGGAGAACTACTAAGTTTTGTTAGGAACCCATAGACATTAAGACCAGAGCGACCTAAGTATGTTTAGACGACGCGATGGTCAAAAAGAAGATTTCGAATATAACATGTTTTGTATTCTACCACATGACAATGAAATACGGGATTGATGTGATTCTGTTAAGTATTGTGCTCCCACAAATACTAAGATTATAATCTTACTCTATGTTAAACTTAATTCTCACGACAAAGACGAAAACGTTTCGCCGTATATCTTGATAGATTTCAGGATAAAATATATAGAAAAGACATTGCCTAATTGTCGTGTGAATAATGGGTATAAAAAGTAAGCTTGTGACTATGACTTTAGGAATCATCATTCTCATCTGTGCAGGAAAATAAAACATTCGCGCGCATTTAAATGTCAAGAAGAGCAATATGGCAGCGCTAATGTCAAGGTCAGTTGACAATCTCTTTAACTATTTTAATAATACATAAGATTATTTCCGATGAGTCGCGTCGATTATTTAAAATTGATAATAGACAGATTCTTATTTTTTTCTTTTAATTTATGTTGAGGGTTAAATAACTAAAACATATTTGTATGTTCCCAAACTAAGCGACGCTTGTTTATACTATGGGGAGGTATAATGCGATCCAAATAAGAATAGGAATGTCAATAACCTCTATGTGTCAAATGTCACTTGAAAAGTATGGTTTGCAAAAAAAATATTGCATATCAATAATAATTTAAAAAATAAAAATAATAATTAAAAAAAAAAAAAAAAAAACATCTTACATCAAATTAAAATAAAAAGGTTAAATTAGTAGTAAATTGTCTTAGTATAATATTTTAATTGTTTAAAGTCATACCTCGTTTTTTAAAACCATTCGAAGACGGTGATAATTTTAGTTTTATTATAAATACAGGTAACAGAATGCCCCTTTTTTATTTTAAATAACAGTTGGCGTAATATATATTAAAAATCTACTAATTCATATTTTATTTTATAGCGGAAAGCAGCAGTGATGATTTCTTCACAAAACCTTTGCAAATGCAAATTTTATTTTAAAAATATATGGTTTTGTTCCCCCTACCCAATTCGTTAGATTTGACAGCTATGACGTCACAATATGGCGTAAAGTCGATCCTATTCTTAATTGAATCGCACTATACTACCCTATAATAGTAGGTATAATGGACTGGGGGCGATCCTAGTGACACCACTCACGAGATAGGGTATTGATAAATCGATCTCAAGTCAAAAAGCAGTCTTGAGTATGCTTTTGACAGGTCATTTTGTACTGGTATGACCTAAGATTGACATTCCTAAGACTGACTTGAGATCAATTTATTAATGGCCTCTGTTAAATTACGAAAATCTTCAAGGTTTCAAGATTAATTTAGCTTGGAGAATCAAACATCACCGTCATCTTTGGCCACAATTGTAGATCCTGCTTTCATTTATGTCTCGTAACTATATTTTTTATCGTAAAGTATTGAATTATGCAGTAGGATAATTACCTACTACATGTGAAGAATAATAATGGTGATAATAATGTTAAAGGCTGATTAACTATTATCGTGAATTCCGCAAACACCAAAATATGTTACATAGATATTTATTCAAGGTCGTATGATTTAATGTTATACTTAGGTACCTACATCGAAGATAATCGAAATATATATAACTCAAAGGTGACTGACTGACTGACTGACTGACATAGTGATCTATCAACGCACAGCCCAAACCACTGGACGGATCGGGCTGAAATTTGGCATGCAGGTAGATGTTATGACGTAGGCGTCCGCTAAGAAAGGATTTTGATTAATTCTACCCCCAAGGGGATAAAATAAGGGATGAATAATCCCGAATTTTTTGTTAAAACCCGCGGACGAAGGCGCGGGCACAGCTAGTAATAATATATTTCACCTAAATCTCACAGTTTGACTTTGACATCGTTTTGGAAATATGTAATAGGTATAAAATAAAACGAAGAATGTGGACGGACACTATTTTAGGGTTCCGTAGTCAAAATAGAAACCCTTATAGTTTCGCCATGTCCGTTTGTCCATCTGTCCATCCGTCCGACGTCACATTCATTTTATTAAGAGACTATTAGGGGTAGAAGGCTGCGAATTGGCACACATAAATAGATTTGGTACAGCTACAAAACGGTATATTTAAATTAATAGTAAATTTGATGGTACATTCGTTTGTTATTGAAATGGCTACGAAACCCTACATTTAGCGTGGCCCGACATCCACTTGGCCGGCTTTTGTTTTGTATTGTTAGTAAATATTTGTAAATAAATTCTATTTGTTAGTTAACAGTGGCAAAATGCCTATCAAACTGGGTGGGCCATAGTTTTAAGAAAGAAGAAGGGAGGGACTGTCTGAACTGGCAAGTGTCAATGTCAGTCCACTCCGAAGTGGCGCCGCCCTGGTGACATAAATACTAACAAACAGCTATAACAAACACATTTAATAACAACTTAATACAAAAATGTGACCGTCCACTTTGGAAAACCTGAATGGACTCCCGGTCCCCTTAGTATTTGTACTGACACTGACAGTGACAAGTGAAGTGACAGATAACGTCAGACCAGCCGATCAAGTGTCATCCGGTGAGCTGGGAATTTTGCCCCTTTGGCCGTATTCCTTATCAACAGACTGCAAGTTAATTTTATACTTGATGTCATATCCACTTCCGTCCGATATCGCAGCGAATGTAATTAGATAATTATCTATTTAGAATGTTGTTTTAACTTGTTTGTGCTCGGTGAAATGCCAATAGACTCGCCACAATTTTTTTTAATATAACAAAGTCAGCCTACATGTTTACAACTCACCTATCTTAAAGTAGAATGTTTACTTTCAAGTGTTGAGTATGTAAAGGATTAAACACTCGTCATAATATAGGTCATATTTCGTAATTGTATTGTACAGGGTGTTTTGTAAATCCGAAGTAATAATACTTAAAGGTTTGGATTAATATGGAGCAAAGAATTCAATAGTACCTAGTACCTACCTATATGGATTTGACAGAAATTAGAACACTTAAAAAAATAAACTCTGTGTTTTTGGCCAATTAAAAAAAAAGTCATGTCTCTGTCGCAGCCAACTAGCTTAATTCGCCGTTCAATTAACAGCCTAGGCACTTTATTAAACAGCGCCGTTCAACTAGCGGCCTAAATGATATTCAGCCGTATCGTCTGTACAACATTTAATCAACTGGCTGGCTAATGCTTCTAACTGGTTGACATTTAAGTACTAAAATACTTTTTCAAAATACCACCCAAACACAGCGACCCGGATGGGTTTAGGTTAGGGTTATTTTTTATGACCCCACAGAAATCCCACCCGGCAAGTAAGTTCGGTGGATCTAAACAATTTCGTAAAATACCTAAGTACCTAATAAAATTATTCCATCAAAGTTGTTTTTTGCCGACGCCATATTGACAGTTTGGTGAGTTTCGGCGCTAGGTGGCAGAAAGTGGAACTAAATTGAAATGAACAGGCTAGGCAAATAATTAAACGTCTAGGCAAGTAATTAAACGTCATTCATCCAAGTCATTTGCCTAGCTGTTTGATCAAATGGCTGAATATCATTCAGGCCACTAGTTGAACGGCGCTGTTTAGTAAAGTGGCTAGGCTGTTAATTGAACGGCGAATTAAGCTAGTTGGCTGCGATATCTCCACAGACTCTTAATAGTAACTTATAACTCCGTGAATGTCTCAAACTATGCAATATTTCTCCAAATTATGGTTTAATCCTCCTCAAAATCTGTTGTGCAGTTTAAGGCCCGTGGGTATTAATAAATCGATCTCAAGTCTGAGACCGAGCTTGGAAATGTCATTCTTATGTCATGTACAGTACAACATGACATGTCATACGCGTACTTACTCAAGCAAGATCACTCACAGACTTAAAATAGATTTAAACGAGTCTTAAAGAACTAAGCGGACAAATATAACTTTGTTTCATACTATTAAAGATTGTATCTGTCCTTCAGTCAATATGAAATCTATAATGTAACACAATATATCGATAGATTGTGTCAATAAAATAATCGTTACTTATCAACTTATCTACAGATTTGTAAATCAGTTCGTAAGTACGTACTCTTAGTCCTTAAGTGCCGACATAGTTCGTATTTTATTAACGAGAAACATAGTTGAATTCAGTTTTGTAGTAAACAACCAAAATACAAGTACAGCCAACTTAAAAAGTAGCTTGGTACCTATCTGAAATGTCCAAAATAATTTCCGAAATTTACCCTGACGGGAATCAAACCCGCAACCACCGTGTGCAGTGAGCCAAGCGGCCTGCGCTCGAACCACTGCGACAAGCGGTCGTAAAAGAAGATGAATTCTAGATCGGTGTGAAGTAGCTTTTATAGCTTTGGTATTGCCAGCATCTGTAGGATATGGAGAGAGCTATGCTCGGAGTTTCTCTGAAGGATAGGATTCGCAATGAATACATCCGACAGAGAACCAAAGTTATCGACATAGCTCAAAGAATTAGCAAGCTGAAGTGGCAGTGGGCGGGCCATATCTCGCTCATCAACCGCTGGGGTAAACGTGTTCTTGAATGGAGACCTCGACTCGGCAAGCGTAGTGTAAGACGCCCTCCGACCAGGTGGGATGACGCTCTGCGAAAGACTGCAGGCAGATGCTGGATGCGGCAAGCTGAAGACAGGGCGCTATGGCGCTCATTAGAGGAGGCCTATGTCCAGCAGTGAACAAGCATAGGCTGATGATGATGATGATGATGTAGGATATGTTACTACCATTGGTACCACACGAAATGTCCACCTTTGCCTCAGACCAATAGGGCAAGACTCCGCTTACCTACGTCAAACTCAAACTCAAATATGTTTTTATTCATGTAAGCCAACAAAGCATTTATGAACAGTCAGAATCTACCACCGGGTCGGAATTCTGCTTCCACTGAGAAGATCCGGCAAGAAACTCAATGTTTACTCTTTTCAATGAATGAATAATGGTGTAAATTCTCAACCACTCTAGCCAATTGGCTTCGTCTACAAGCGTTTCTACAAAACGCTACGCTTAAATGTATGGAAATGACATTACAAGACGATAAGTAGATCACGTGACATATGTCATTTCAATACATGAAGCGTAGCGATTTGTAGAAACGAATGCAGGCGAAGCAACTTGGCTAGAGGGGCTGGAGCAGCAACAGAATATGAGCAGGCGACACCATTGTCACTAAATAAGCAAGTATTGTATGAGTACGTCCACTATTGTAATGAGAGTGCAATCGTCAACGGTTGGCGGGTTGGCGGGGAAGACGGTGAATTTTGATTGGTTTGTGGCGACCTCACATTCACGTCGCCGACAGAAACGGAAAGATGGCGCTAAATGCAGCGCCTCAATACAATGTACGGATTCTTCATAGAAAAACTGAATCACGTTATTAAGAATCGCAAGCATCGTGACTATATATACAAGACCCCGAGAATAACCAGCGGGGCATAGCGGCCGCCCCGCCAGGCACAACACCCGCCTGGCTGGAAGATCTTCCCTTCACCGCTAAACTGGTGACCCCGACGTGATATCTCGTGATATATCGTTCAAGTCGATCAGTGAATTGACATATCAAAAAGTCAAGTGCGGTCTTACATAATGCAGTGGCGGTCCTTATATAAGTAAGGCAAGCAGGGGTGCCCCGCTATATGGCATCTATGGCTTATTCAAATTCAAATCGTTTATTTTGTTTCAGAAGCAGTGATAGCCGATTGGTTAAGCACGCGTCTTGCGGTACCAGGTCTCGGGTTCAAACCCCGGCTCGAACCTCTGGATTTTTCGTAATCTATGTGCGAATCATAATTTCTATATGATTATCACTTGCTTACGGTGAAGGAAAACATCGTGATGAAACCTGCATGATTAACTAACTTTCGAGAGACAAGTGAAATCCGCCAACCCGCACTGGGCCAGCGTGGTGGATTATGGCCTGAATCCCCCTCATGTTGAGGGGAGGCCCGTGCCCAGGAGTGGGACGTCAAAAGGGCTAAAATTATATTTTTATTATTTTGTTTAGGCCTACGGGGGCACTTAAAAATATTTTTTCTTATATCTACAACCGGGTCGGAACGCGACCTCTGCTGGTCTCTCTATTGGTTTGTGATCTCTGCCTACCCCTCGGAGAGTTACAGTCGTAAAGGAATGCGACACTGCCTGCAACACGCTCCTTACAAAGGTCATTTACTTTCGATTACCGAGGTCGACAGCCTCAGCCTTTCCTTATTGACGAAGGTATTCTAAAAACAAAGAATTATACCCGTATTAATAAATCGATCTCAAATCTGAGACTGATCTTGGAAATGTCATGCTTATGTCATCCCAGTACAAAATATACAAACTGTCAAAAGCGAACTTAAGATCACTCTCAGACTTGAGAGAGATTTATTATAAGACTAGCTGTGCCCGCGACTTCGTCCGCGTGGAATTTAATTGACAAAGTTTCATACAAACTTTTATCCCCTTGGAGGTAGAATTAATCAAAATCCTTTCTTAGCGGATGCCTACGTCATAACATCTACTTGCATGCCAAATTTCAGCCCGATACGTCCAGTGCTTTGGGCTGTGTGTTGATAGATCACTATGTAAGTCAGTCAGTCAGTCAGTCACCTTTGAGTTATATATATTTCGATTTGCGAGAGATTTGTTTTGATACCTAATCCAATATTACGACTAATATTAAGATTGAACCTCTGGGGTTTTCGGGTTCAAGTGTGAAACTCATTAGCTAACTGAGATGATCATTGCTAAACGGTAATAAACACAAAAAAAATATGACACCTTTTAACGGATATAGGCTTGATGACAGCCTGGCGCAGTGGTTTGAATGTAAGCCGCTCGGCTCACTGCAACGGGTGGTTGCGGGTTTTTCCCTGGTCTGGGTGTCACTGGGATCCAGTCCATTGTACAAGCGTTGCTTAGTTTGGGACCATACAGTCGGTGTGTTCGTCTGACGATACTTATTATTTTATAATCTTACGTGAGTGTCTACGACGGTAATTTTTGTATATAGTTACAACATATTCTGTAAACAAGCGTATAACCAGCCTAATGTTAAGCAGTTACCGTAGCTTTTAGATGCTTGCAATACCAAAGGCATTGCTCACACGTTGCTAACCTAGCAGGGGGAGTGGGAAAAAGGCAGGGCAAGGGATGGGGGGTTGTATATCAAACTAATGTCGTAATCTTAATATATATAACTCAGAGGTGACTGACTGACATAGTGATCTATCGACGCACAGCCCAAACCACTGGACGGATCGGGCTGAAATTTGGCATGCAGGTAGATGTTATGACGTAGGCATCCGCTAAGAAAGGATTTTGATTAGTTCTACCCCCAAGGGGATAAAATAGGGGATAAATAATCCCGTAATTTTAAGTTAAATTACACGCGGACGAAGTCGCGGGCACAGCTAGTTCTATATAAAACTTGATGAAAACTGACGTATTAATACGCGATACGTCAGTTCTGACGTATCGCGAATCGATCAAGACGCCAGTGGGTAACTCAAACTCAAACTCAAAATTGTTTTTATTCATGTAAGCCAACAAAGCATTTATGAATAGTCAGAATCTACCACCGGTTCGGAATGCTGCTTCCACTGAGAAGATCCGGCAAGAAACTCAATGGTTACTCTTTTCAATGAATTACAGATGGTGTACATTCTCAGGAACAGCATAAAATAATAATATGAGCAGGTAACACCATTATCACTAAATAACTAATAGTAAATAATAATCAAATCTCCCTGAGATTTAGGTATGTAGATAAAATAACAGAATTGGGCCCCAGTTCGAGAGCCTTCACTAGCATTTCAAGGCAACTAAGTGAATGTTGTAAGAATTGCATTACCTATGCAGTTCAATAGAATGGTTTCTGCATTATTTTTGGCACGCGCACTTAGAAGAAATACTAACAAGGGTATTTTCAAACGAATTGCTAGTGTTCCGTATACAGTGGGATACATGGGAAACTATAGGGAATAGCGAGAAACGCTAAAAGGGAACGGATTTCTATGATTTTTGAAACATAGGTTCATTTTCCTAGCCGGCAATCTACCAGGTTTTGAAAAAAAAAATATACACTATATCATTGATAGTTTTTTTTAAAATCTGATGATGCAGTTTTAGTTATTACTAGCTGAGCCCGCGACTTCGTCCGCGTGGATTTAACTTAACAAAAAAGCCCGCTGCCGCGTTCTGAGCCCGCGCGAAATAAAAGTAGCCTAAGTTACTGCTTATAACATCGGCTATCTATCAGTGAAAGTCCCGTCAAAATCGGTCCACCCGTTTCGGAGATACTCTTTGATTTCATGTGTTTTTATTTTTTTAAGCGGAACCCTTATTGTTTTTCTAAAATTAAAGTAGCCTAAGTTACTCCTTATAACATCAGCTATCTGCCAGTGAAAGTCCCATCAAAATCGGTCCAGCCGTTTCGGAGATCAAACTCGGCCCTCGTGGGTCTTTTGAGCATTATATTCCCAATAGTTACGGATTCGGCCAGCCAGCGGCGAACACTTGGTAAATTCATCCTGTATAGGTTCTTAAATGACTAATACTCACATCAATTACTAATGTAAGTAATAATAATAAGTTGACGACTGCTTGGGGGAGTGGTTTGAGCCTAACAAATTACGGAAGTGGCCTTTTCCTAATTTGCCCTGGTGTGGGTGTCACCATAGTACTCATAGTACAAGCGTTGCTTAGTTTGGGACCGTACAGTTGGTGTGTCAGTCTGGCGATTTTTAAGCTACTTTTCTAACTTACTGGGGGCACCAAAGAGAATATCAAACCTACGGAACACGGGAAACCGGTTGCGGTATCGGCAACCAAGGTTTACAAGCTGTTCTGAGTCCGTAACAAAATATGTCTACATGTGTTCAAAGCATTATTATTGTCGTACCTACCTACCTACTCAGAAACATGATAAGGTTTTTGATATTACTTAACTTAGGGAACTCTAAAACAATTATGTATAGGTTTTTTTTTTTTTTTTTCTTTGACTAAAGTCAAAGGGTTAATAAGTTTGAAGTTTGGTTACGAATGTTGTTAAGTTTTCGTTTCGATTTTATAGTGGTTTGGTTTCGAGTGTTAGGTTCTCCTCTGCTAATGATTATTGGGTATAGGTATTGCACATTGATCTGGCTAGTGGCTAGACATACTTACTTTTAACATAGGTACCTATCTAATTGTTAGTAATTTTAGTCAGCCGACTTCAAAAATATAGGCTTTGGTTGTGAAGTTTATATTTTTTTGAATTCAAACATACAGGTTTGTCGGTCGGTTATGAAGGATGCGGATAGAAAAACTACATTTAGATAGGGTGGGCAGGACCTGTATGCCCCTCGCATTGAGAACAGGCATGTGCCCAGTGAGTATGTGAGGCGAACGGGTTAAAATCTTGAAATTATCGCAATATTTTTAGTGAGTTTTTTTTTGTAAGTTTTTTTCTTCATAAATTGATATATCAAAATGATGACGTTACAATTTAATTAAATACAGCTCAAATAACGTAGGATCGTAGGTATGATAGCCTTTCTGTTTCACCGTGTATATGTTGTTGGCCAGAGTGGCCATAACAACTTCACCCGGACAGAGGGCGAGCGCAAGTGCGCTCCAGCCAGAGGGGCAGGGGGGCAGCTAGCTCAAGGGCTCCACAAGGGACACGGCCTCGGCTTGGGCCACTGCCAGGAGAGGTGGCGAGGGTAAATCTACCACCGGATCGGAACGCTACCTCGACTGAGAAGATCCGGCAAGAAACTCAGCGGGCTTGTCGGGTGAGGTGCGTCTAGGTAAGTAGACGCACCTTCTAGCGGAAGCGGGGGTTCGTCGACCTAGCCGGCGAGGTCGGTGTCTGGTGGGGGTAGTTTTTTTAATAAACTTAACGTTTAGTTTAGTTAATAAACTTAACCTTTAATAACTATGATAAAGGATTTACCTACCAATTTACTACTATTACTAAACCCACCTGCCGGGCCTAGTTACAAACTACCTACTCGCAAGTGCAATTTGCAGCAGTGGGGATAAGATAGTTGTTATTGTACAAATAATTACATATTTATTTATGCAATGTGCTAAAATAAACAACGGCTACAGAAAGTAAAAGTTGTTCTTGTGTTCAAGTGCTGCCATCTATTGACGATATTAAGAACTAAGTATTATATAAAAATTAATAGTTTTTATTATTTTAAAATTAAATAATAAACAAATCTAGACGTTCAATAATGATTCAAGAAAATAAATAATAAAGTTACTTATTAAATTTTATATTGTTCCCGATCTAAAAATAGCACTAGGCGTTCAATAAACTTCGAAACACATGCGCCATCTATTCATCAAGTCAAACGGACAAATTGAGTAGGACATTTGTGTCTCATTCAATTGTGAATACGCAAACCTTCTCATTTTATTCGCATTATGTTTCCATGTATTTGCTATCTTTTTCTACCAACAGTATTTTGTATCTTTTCTCTTTGTTCAAAAGAGCTTTCGTAGTTCGGAAAATGATAAATGGCGAACGACTTTGACATTTCGTGTTTCGTTCGTGCCATCATCAAAATGTAGAAATTGTGTTATCGATTGTTATTATTTACATTTTATAAATAAAACAAGATGGTTTATCGTGTTAACAATATTGCGGTGACTATTAGTGACGTGTGCGAGATTTTGAAATATTAAACATCTTAAAAGAATACCCACCCAGACAATTGGGTCAAGTTATCGTAAAAAAAACGTAAAAAATGTGTGTTTAACTGTGCTTATTAATATTTAAACATCATAGCAATACATTTTCAAGCTATTAGTCCACTCTTTCATTTATTATTGATGGGAAAAGTGTTTAATTTACATTTAAATTCTATCAACGTATTTTCTCTAATAGGCACAGGAAAGACTTTGCAACATAGACTTATGTGCTGTGCGATAAATAATAATGACTTCGCTTACCTAATTTATGTATCCGAAAATAATTCTGATTGTTAAATTAAACCCTGCGTGTAAATATTAGGCCGAAGTGGTTGATCAGTGTTTATAATAAAATCTCAAACATTCTGTGGATGTGGTACCTATTTGTGGCGTTGTAAAAGTAAAGAACCAATCGTTCAAAGCATAAAAGCCGCGTACGGTTGCCAAAGAGTCATTAAAACGTCTATGTTCCATTTGGCGCCACAGAAAAAAAAGTAAAAAAAAATAAATCTGTTATTTCCATTGTGAATTCTGATATTCTGAAACTAAAATGGTTACGATGAATTCCTCGGAGAAGGCGGCGCAAAAAGCCTGTCAACAAGGGCCATCCAGGTATGTTGAAAAAAATTCATTTATAACTAAAAAACATAAATTTTATAAAAAAATACCTCTTCTGTCACCCATCCATAGTGTATCAAAGCGTTATTTGATACAATTCCAGATAATTTTTTTTATGGAAGTACAATTTTTTGTATTGTCTTGGTATTATTTGTGTTTGTTATTGCTATTCGTTACACAACATTGGCAGAATCACATTGGGCTTGACCCAATTGTAAGAGGCCATTATATAAAAATATAAAAAAAACAATTCCAGAGACAGTACGAAATGTACAAAAGAGGAGAAAGACAAGGAGAAAAAGGAGAATATGGTGTCGAGCTTGCCTCCGAGTGTGCAGGCGCTCATGTCCACCATCCCTTCGCCAGAGGAGTCACCCAACTACCTTGTCTACAAGAAGGTACTCCTTATTTCTCTTCCTAAAACCAAAGCATTGGCATATGTAGATTAATGTTACACTAGATGACCGTTTTGCGTAGTGGTATGAGCGTAAACCGCTCGTCTCACCGCTCCAGTTGGTTGCGTGTTTCGATACCCAGATGAGCAAATTTTGGAATAGGCCTTTTCGTTATTTGCCTCGGTCTGGGTGTCACTGGGATCGCCCCCAGTCCATTGTACGGTACCCATAGTACAAGTGTTGCTTAGTTTGTGACCATACAGTTGGTGTGTCAATCTGGTGATATTTAATTTTTAGAAAATTGTAAAGAGTTATATTTCAAAAGTTCGAAATTATACTTAGGTAGGCGTTTGGTTGAATATGGAGCACATAATTAAATTCATTCACATCCATCTGTTGCAAAAAGGGAGACAAGAAATAACAGTATAGCGGCAGAAATAAGACTTGTAGCGGCTGGGTGTTGTGTCTTCTTACTTTCCTCCACAAAATAAAATAGTGGTTGTCTCGGTATCAACTTATTTATCGTTATTTCTTCTAATTGTTAATAAAATCACAATAAAAAAACCCTGACAATATGACGAAATTCTCTCCATCCAAAGGTTGTCTGGAAGAGATCGCAGTCTGCGATAAGGCCGTCCAATGTACACTATTGTTTTTAATGTTATTAGATATATTCCGAACTTTAGTGTACAGTAAAGAGTTATTCTATTCTCTATTTGTTCATAAACAATAAAAAAAAATTATATCTTAAAAAAAATAACTAAACTAAAATTATGTATAATCGTCACTCCAACGAGGGAAGCGTTAGTCTCTGGCAGGGCATTACAGACTCCAATTACCCTTATGGTGTTTCCCATAATAGTTGACAGCTGTATCCTAATTGTTCTTGACAGATGGAAGCTATCATTGAGAAGATGCAAGATGAGAACACCGGAGTACCAGTCAGGACTGTCAAGAGCTTCATGACGAAGATACCATCTGTAAGTAATTACACAATAACTATGTGGTAGCACCACAGATATAGATTTACATAGATAACGCGAATATATGTAGTCAGCGTGTCCGAAAACCCCGACCAAGCGTCAAGGTTGGTCGCCAATAACTTACAGTCCTCGCGACTACAGATATAAAAATATGAGTATGAGGGAGATAATCACTCGAGAGAATCGTAGCGGGCGGAGGGGCATCGGCGGCACCGGTGTCTTTGAATCGGTTTGGATTTCCCGCCATCTGTGACGTCACAGTAGGTGTTAAAAATTCGGCACGCTTGGTTTCAATACACATCGTGATACTTGCGTTATCTATGTAAATCTATATCTGTGGGTAGTACCAACCGCTCACAGAAAATTGGTGTAAAGAAGCTTATAAGTGTTTATTGAAATAAAACTATTTTTACGGATTATATCGCGTTTATTTTTACTTTTTATGTTCCCGACGTTTCGGCTGCTTTACAGCAGCCATGGTCACGGGGGGACTGAGGTGTTAGACGTCCTGATGTCATAGTTAGTAACTGGGTACCCTCATATTAAGTTGTTGTTTGCGGTCCGATCCACGCAGAAAGTGCTCACAGTGTCTCGAGGTCTTGCAATGGTACACTTGGTTTTGGATTTAATTATATTAATTACTGGATCCCAAGTTGGTGGTAGCACCCAGCCATCTTCCCTATTGAAATTTGGATGTTTTTTAATTTCAATGGCCTCACGTATCATCCTTGGTCGGAATCGGTGTTCTTTTGCGAGGATCTGTGGTTTATCAAATCTGATATAATGGCGGGTGCGGTCCTGTACATGTTCACAGATTGCAGACTTCGTGGAGCGCCGGTGTTTCACGTCAGCTATGTGTTCTTTTACGCGGGTTTTTACTGATCTTTTAGTTTGCCCTATGTAGGAGAGCCCACATTCACAATCGAGTTTGTATACCCCTGCATCTTGTAGAGGAATGTGACACTTGACAGGTGGTAAGAACTGACTAATCTTCTTAGGTGGCTTGAAGTAAGTTTTGATTGAAGCCCGTTTCAAGATGTAGCCAATCTTGTCTGTGACACCTCTTATGTATGGTAGTACAGCAGTCGGGAACATAAAAAGTAAAAATAAACGCGATATAATCCGTAAAAATAGTTTTATTTCAATGTGTAGTATTCGCGTAAATATAAGAAATCAATATTATAAGTGTTTATTTTTAGTTTTTTTTAGTTTAAACTATAATAGAGCTGACAATTTTCAAACGGCTGAACCGATTTTCAAGAAACATAACTAGGAACACTCTCGATCAGAATACCTTTTAAAATCGGTTCATCTGCTTGGGCGTTACGATGCCATAGACACACACACATATACACATGTTAAACTTATAACACCCCCTTTTTTCGTCGGGCGTTGAAAAAGAAGATAAACAATGTTGACCATGACTCCCTATCATCAGGTGTTCACCGGCTCGGACCTGGTGGCGTGGCTGACCAGGCACCTCAGCCTCGAGGAGGCCTCGGAGGCCTTACACCTGGCTCATCTTCTGGCGGCACATGGATACCTGTTCCCGATTGACGACCATTGTCTTACTGTCAAGAATGACAACACTTATTACAGGTGAAGAGCTTCGGACTGTGTTATTATTTACTGCTAGCTGTGCCCGCGACTTCGTCTGCGTGTAATTTAACTTAACAAAAATTTCTGGATTATTCATCCCCTATTTTATCCCCTTGGGGGTAGAATTAATCAAAATCCTTTCTTAGCGGATGCCTACGTCATAACACCTACCTGCATGCCAAATTTCAGCCCGATCCGTCCAGTGGTTTGCTGTGCGTTGATAGATCACTATGTCAGTCAGCTGTTGCCTGCTGATATTTTTTATGCTGTTCCTGAGAATATATACCATCTTGTATTCATTGCAAAGAGTAACCATTGAATTTCTTGCCTCAACTGCAAGCATGTCAGGTGGAATAGTCTCCTCACCACCCCAAATGGGAGGCGTCTTGACGCCCTAGTCGACCAGCTCGACTTTGACGTCATCGCCCCCATGCACCCCACTCACTTTCCGAACAACCTAGCACATCGCCCTGATGTCCTAGACATTGCCCTCCTCAAGGGCATAACCTTACGGTTGCGCTCGTTGGAAGTTCTCCAAGAGCTCGACTCCGACCACCGTCCCGTTCTCATGCAGCTCGGACCTTCCCCTCCATCTCAACCGACCACGCGTTCTGTGATGGATTGGCAAAAGCTAAGTACTTCCTTAGCGGATGTCTCTTCTCCACACCTCGCCAGCATCCCTGATCTCCTTACGTCCCCTCAGGACACATCTCAGGCTGTAGATGCCTTCTCCAACCATCTCCAGTCGGCCATTAGTCACTCGTCTAAGCAGGTCGAGGTAGGTGACTCTCACCGCTTCGTTCTGCCAGACGACATCAAAGCCCTGGTCCGAGCTAAGAATGCCTCCATCAGAGCTTACGATTCTTACCCCACCGAAGCTAACCGTGTTCGCATGCGCGCTTTACAGCGTGATGTAAAGCGTCGAATCGCCGAGCTTAGGGACGCCCGGTGGGGTAACCTTCTCGAAGGAATCTCGCCATCGCATCTAGCTTACTGGAAGCTGGCGAGAGCCTTAAAGTCCGACTCTACTGTCACAATGCCCCCCCTATTACGCCCTTCAGGCGACCCCCCTGCTTTCGATGACGACGAAAAGGCCGAGCTTCTAGCCTCCGCTCTCGAGAGCCAGTGCTCCCCTAGCACCCAATCCTCTGATCCCGACCACCTGGAACTCGTTGATAGGGAAGTCGAGCGCAGGGTTTCCTTACCCCTCACTACCACTCTCACACCGGTTACCGAATCCGAGGTGAAGGATTTGATTAAAGGTCTCAACTCCAAGAAGGCCCCGGGCTCGGACGGCATTAGCAACAGAGTTCTCAAACTCTTACCCGCCCAGCTTATCTGTCTCCTAGTAGCTATCTTCAATGCCGCTATGACGAACTGCATCTTTCCCAATGCGTGGAAGGAGGCAATAGTCATTGGCATTCACAAACCCGGTAAGCCCCGCAACGTCCCTGCGAGCTACCGTCCCATCAGCCTCCTCAAGGCCATTGCCAAACTCTATGAGCGCCTGCTTTTAGCAAGACTCAAAGAGTATATCTTTTCCAATCATCTTCTCATTGACGAGCAGTTCGGCTTTCGGGCCGGCCACTCTTGTGTTCACCAAGTACACCGCATCACGGAATACATTCTCAAAGGCCTCAACTCCTCCTCCGGCCGCCCCCTATCCACGGGAGCTCTCTTCTTTGACGTCGCTAAGGCGTTTGACAAAGTCTGGCACAACGGCTTGATTTACAAGCTGTACCTCTTAGGCGTGCCGGACAGTCTCGTGCTCATCTTACGAGACTTCTTGTCAAACCGTACCTTTCGATATCGAGTCGAGGGCACGCTCTCCCCACCCCACCCCATCAGGGCAGGAGTCCCTCAGGGCTCCGTGCTCTCCCCTCTTTTGTACAGTCTGTACACTAACGACATCCCCCGCACGAACAATGTGCAACTCGCCCTTTACGCGGATGATACCGCGCTCTATTTCTCCCATCGTAATAAGGCTCAGATCACACGCGTTCTCCAACGCGCTGTCAATTCTCTCGGAGAGTGGTTTAGGAAATGGCGAATAGAGGTGAACCCGGACAAAAGCGCAGCCGTGCTTTTTGCCAGGACCACCTCTCGACGCCCCTCCATACGCCACACTCGCTCCAACTTAGGTACTGTCTCTTTGTACAAGCAGCCTATCCCTTGGTCCAAGTCAGTTAAATATCTCGGGGTCACGCTCGATGGCTCCATGACCTTCGGTCCTCACATTAGAAACGTCCGCAATCGAGCCGCCTTTGTGCTCGGTCGCCTTCATTATCTCCTATGCAAGCGGAGTAAAATGTCCCTTAGAAATAAGGTGACACTTTACAAAGCTTGCATTCGCCCCATCATGTCCTATGCGAGCGTTGTGTTCGCCCACGCGGCCAACTCTCACATTAGTCGCCTCCAGGCCTTACAGTCCCGTTTTCTTCGCCAAGCCGTCGGAGCCCCGTGGTTCGTACGGAACGTAGACCTTCATTCTGACTTACGCCTCGATTCTATCCAGAAGCACTTCAAAATAGCGTCTGAACGCTATTTCATGAAGGCTTCTGAACACACCAATCCCTTAATCGTCGCCGCCGCCGATTATGCACCCGCACACGAGCCAGATACATGCCGCCGCAGGCCGCGGCATGTGGTGCTGGACCCCCCGACCCACTCACCGCTCTCCTAGACTCAGATGTCGAGGAGAACGACACACGCACACTCCCCGCCAGACACCGACCTCGCCGGCGAGGTCGACGAACCCCCGCTTCCGCTAGAAGGTGCGTCTACTTACCTAGACGCACCTTGGCACCCGACAAGCCCGCTGAGTTTCTTGCCGGATCTTCTCAGTCGAGGTCGCGTTCCGATCCGGTGGTAGATTTACCCTCGCCACCTCTCCTGGCAGCGGCCCAAGCCGAGGTCGTGTCCCTAGTGACGCCCTTGAGCTAGCTGCCCCCCTGCCCCTATGGCTGGAGCGCACTTGCGCTCGCCCTCTGTCCGGGTGAAGTTGTTATGGCCACTCTGGCCAACAACATATAGTCAATTCAAAAAAAATTTCTTGCCGGATCTTCTCAGTGAAAGCAGCATTCCGACCCGGTGGTAGATTCTAACTATTCATAAATGCTTTGTTGGCTTACATGAATAAAAACAATTTTGAGTTTGAGTTTGTTATTCCTTTTATTTGGAGTTGGTGTCAATTCTAGTGATGTAACGAATATTCGCATTCGCATTCGCGAATATTCGCATATTTTTTGACATTCGCATTCGCATTCGCATATTTTTTGACATTCGCATTCGCATTCGCAAGAATCTATGCGAATGTTTGGCGAATGTTTTTGATAAACAAAAAGGAAATTATCTATATGGATATGGAATATTAATACAACTAGTAAGAATTACATATCATTTAAAAAAAAACTTGTTCATAGGGTGGCCGTTATTGCACCGCTTTAAGGTTCATAAAGCAGCTTATTACGCACTAGTGCTATTGACTTTACATTTTTATAATCTTAGCAAAGAGTTATCCTAAATATAGTAAATATTTAAAACCAATAAATTAACAATGTTTATTTGAATATTATAAATAAATACATTAATCATTTAAATACATTTCTTTCACATTCAATTTAACTGTAAATAAAACATATTATAAAAGTTCGATTTATTATATTTCAAATAATATAATAATTGTTAGCGGCTTTGCCAGACCCATAGATAGATATAACCGGCCAAATGCATGTCAGACTACGCATACTCTAGGGTCCCGTAGACATATCGCCACTTTTCGATAATACGGAACTCATAAAATAAAAGTAATGTTTTTTTATTGATATGAAACATCGAATACGGCGGCTCTCGTAACCTATTAATTTCGAAATAAATAAACTATTGGCTACCGTATAAATGAAATAGTAAAAAAAATTGTTACTACATTTATTAAACCGGCATCGCTGACATCTTCAGCAAAAGTGCCATATACATTTATTATCTTTTTGGACTGATGAAAATTCTTATAAGGAGTTTTGATTCGAAAAATTACGTTATGACTAGTCTGGGTGCACAATCAGTGGTGCGTGGTTTAAGACTCAATCCAAACATTAGTTAAAAAAAAAATGTTTAGAATAGGTAGTAAAGAACTATTTATTTCCTATAATAAACCATTTATTGGTTCTAAGGATGAATCTTGCTACTTCCGTAAAAAGGCCGCAATGAAGCTCAATATTTCGTAAACGGGAATTAATATTCAAAAACTGTCAAAGAAACCTTCAAGTTATTTTAAAATACCTACTGGACAATACCTCAATCGAGGGAGTGTGTAAACATTTTTTTTCACTCCCCTTTCTTATGTACGGGAGGGACAATGGAATAACTTTGCTATCAAAATTTTAAAACTGTTTTTTACCGGTACATAAACTATTTTTTTTTGGTGAATTTGCAGTATTTTAGCCTCAGAATAAAATTACTGTGATGTCTGACGGACGTACCGAAACTATAAGGGTTCCGAGTTTGACTACGGGACCCTAAAAACTTACGGCGCGCCCTGTTGTTTTATTTTTCATTCATCCTGCAATTATCTAGGTCTTAAAAAAATCGTGAATTGTGCTTTTTTCCAATTATGACTGTAATATTACAATATTTTTACTGGCAAGTAAGTTGTAAAATGTCGTATGAAACGCGTGAGCATTGTTAATTACACTCGGCTCCATCACAGCACAGCCCTCGCGTTAGTCTCTGGCTGCAATCCAGCCTCGATCGTAACTTAGCTCACTTGCACATAATGCACTTATTTACTTATATTTGAGTTTAAAAAACAAAATTGAGCTTAGGTAGGCCACTAAATTTAAATAGGATATTTCCCTGTCGCTCTTGTTAGTCTAATTACAATTTTAACTCAATAAAATTTGAATATCAGATAAATTTGATTAATGCAATAATACTAAACTACCTTCAAATCAAAACAAATCTCTTCGAATTGATGTGACTAACTTCGTTCTTTCAACCTGTATGGGTTCGGCTATGCTCGGCCGACACGAAATGTCAAACAAAACTAACATTTTGCGCGTTCTTTATAAACCCCCGACGAAAAATAGGGGTGGTATGAGTTTAACATGTGTATTTGTGTGTATGTGGCATGTTAGCGTCCAAACAGATAATCGGATTTTAATTTGGTTTCTTTTTTAGAAAGGTATTATGATCGCGAGTGTTCTCAGCTATGTTTCACGAAAATCGATTCAACCGTTTGAAAATTATCAGCTTTTTTGTAATTTAAAAAGTCGTCGCATCGGGGTTTTTTTAAAATTTAGAGTTTCTTATTTGAAAGTCAACATTCGCATTCGCATTCGCATTCGCGAATGTCAAAAATCCAACATTCGTTACATCACTAGTCAATTCAAGTAGAGGTAGGTAAGTACCTAAAAAGAAGTCCTAACTTAGTGTAAAGATAATGCTATCATCTCCAAATGAAAGCTTTTTAGTGCACCCAGGTTTTTTTAAGTCGGTTTTTTATTTAGATTTATTTTGACATCTTCTATGCAAATAAATAAAATTGGAGTGTCTGTTTGTAACATCAAAATAACACCTTTTCACTAAATGCATATCAAAGTACATAAGACACCTATAGCAAAAAAGCGATTTAAAAATTGTTTGTCTGTCTGTCTGTGTGTTTGTTCCGGGTAATCTCCGAAACGGGTGGACCGATTTTGACGGGACTTTCACCGGTAGATAGCTGATGTTATAAGCAGTAACTTAGGCTACTTTTATTTTAGAAAAAAATAAAATAAAAATGGGACCCGTCGCGCGGGCTCAGAACGCGGGAGCGGGCTTTTTTGTTAAGTTAAATTCCACGCGGACGAAGTCGCGGGCTCAGCTAGTCTCCAATATATCTATATATTTTTGTTTCAGATTCCAAACACCTTATTTCTGGCCATCCAACCAATGGGAACCAGAGAACACTGATTACGGTATGTTCGAACCGCATTGTCCACTGAATAAACTATTGATTATTTTCGAAATTCATAAGATACGGTGTAAGGGGCATTGTAACGAAAACTGATACCATGGATTCAACCCATGATTCTTGACCCCCCCAGAGTTGGTATTTTCCTTCGTATTTTTTTTCATAATAGATTGTCTGTGAATAGGATGCCCGTGAAGGGGAATGAAACATATGGACGGTAGGGAAGGCAAAAAGGACGACAAAAAAGATTAGATTAGATTTAGAGTAGGATTCGACTCGACAAATGTCACGATATCGATTATCGTTGCTAAGTGTGGCATCTCTGAATTTTTATATTATTTCCAGCGGTGTACCTCTGTAAGCGTACGATGCAGAACAAAGCCCGGTTGGAACTGGCCGACTACGAGGCGGAGTCTCTCGCGAGACTGCAGAAGATGTTCAGTAGGAAGTGGGAGTTCATATTTATGCAGGCGGAGGCGCAGAGCAAGGTATTATCGATATCGATGCGAACCTATTTCGTTTTGACTAAATCACTATCACTGAAACTATCGACATCATATCACTGTCACTGGGGCACTATCACAGCGACTCTATATTTGATATTACTCTCATTACATCACTATCACTGTGTCACTATATCGATATCACTTTCGCTAGATCACTCACTACATTGGTGATACTGCGACACTACATTACTGTCACTGGGACACTATCGCTGTAACACTATATCGATATCACTTTCGCTAGATCACTCACTACATTGGTGATACTGCGACACTACATTACTGTCACTGGGACACTATCGCTGTAACACTATATCGATATCACTTTCGCTAGATCACTCACTACATTGGTGATACTGCGACACTACATTACTGTCACTGGGACACTATCGCTGTAACACTATATCGATATCACTTTCGCTAGATCACTCACTACATTGGTGATACTGCGACACTACATTACTGTCACTGGGACACTATCGCTGTAACACTATATCGATATCACTTTCGCTAGATCACTCACTACATTGGTGATACTGCGACACTACATTACTGTCACTGGGACACTATCGCTGTAACACTATATCGATATCACTTTCGCTAGATCACTCACTACATTGGTGATACTGCGACACTACATTACTGTCACTGGGACACTATCGCTGTAACACTATATCGATATCACTTTCGCTAGATCACTCACTACATTGGTGATACTGCGACACTACATCACTGTCACTGGGACACTATCGCTGTAACACTATATCGATATCACTTTCGCTAGATCACTCACTACATTGGTGATACTGCGACACTACATTACTGTCACTGGGACACTATCGCTGTAACACTATATCGATATCACATTCGCTTCATCACTCTCACTACACTGGTGTTACTGCGACTCTATATCACTGTCACTGGGACTCTATCACTGCGATTCTTTATCGATATCACTATCACTACATTCTGTTACTGCCACACTATATCACTGTCACTGGGACACTATCACTGCGACAAGATATCTATATCACTTTCACTACACTGGTGTTACTGCGACTCTATATCACTGTCACTGGGACACTATCACTGCGATTCTTTATCGATATCACTATCACTACATTCTGTTACTGCCACACTATATCACTTTCACTGGGTCACTATCACTGCGACAAGATATCTATATCACTTTCACTACACTGGTGTTACTGCGACTCTATATCACTGTCACTGGGACACTATCACTGCGATTCTTTATCGATATCACTATCACTACATTCTGTTACTGCCACACTATATCACTTTCACTGGGTCACTATCACTGCGACAAGATATCTATATCACTTTCACTACACTGGTGTTACTGCGACTCTATATCACTGTCACTGGGACACTATCACTGCGATTCTTTATCGATATCACTATCACTACATTCTGTTACTGCCACACTATATCACTTTCACTGGGTCACTATCACTGCGACAAGATATCTATATCACTTTCACTACACTGGTGTTACTGCGACTCTATATCACTGTCACTGGGACACTATCACTGCGATTCTTTATCGATATCACTATCACTACATTCTGTTACTGCCACACTATATCACTTTCACTGGGTCACTATCACTGCGACAAGATATCTATATCACTCTCACTACACTGGTGTTACTGCGACTCTATATCACTGTCACTGGGACACTATCACTGCGATTCTTTATCGATATCACTATCACTACATTCTGTTACTGCCACTGTTGAGGACACAGCCGCCAAATAATTAAAGTAATAAAAATGTACCTAATCAGCTGTATGTAGTAAATAAAACAAATAATGTGTTAATTTATTTAATCAGATAGGCACACACAAATAGCCCTTCAGGCAAGCATTCAGGCAGATTTGTTTGGCTGAAAAACCTCATAAGATACAATTTAAGTCGAGGGTGGGTCCCCGGTCGACGAGGGTAGATGGGTGGCGAGTGGCGCAGGGATGCTGCATCCCTGTCTACAAACACGGGCCTACCGGTCACACGATGGACGCAATAGGGTAGGAGACCGACCGGGGCTTAATAGTCAAGCGCGAGTACCCACCCTCAAAACGTATCTAGAGTGGCGATCATATCATCGCCGGTACTGAACGCACCAACGCATCTGAATTTTTACGAAGCTTAACATTGGAAGAAATTAGGGAAGACTGAAGACTCGCTGCACGAACACGAACACGAAGACAGGAAGGCGGGAAGACGACCTGGATGCAAGCCCCCAGCAAGCCCCGTAGCAAAACCTGAAATGTAAACACGAAGAATTGTTAAAGAAAATACAGTCCATTAAAAACCGAAGAAGAGTTTCAATAAATCCCTCCGTAGAGACCCCACAGCCACACTATATCACTGTCACTGGGACACTATCACTGCGACAACATATCGATAACACACTCAATACATTACTATCAAGTATCACTATATTTATGAATGAAAAAAACATCGATTCTCTTTTGCAGGTCGACAAAAAACGGGACAAATTAGAAAGGAAAGTGCTCGATAGCCAGGAGCGCGCGTTCTGGGATGTTCACAGACCAATGGTATGACGTTATTAGAATCTAAGGCTATTAATAAATCCATCTCAAGTCTGATAACGATCTTAAGGCTAAAGCGCCCATCTAGCCCGCGAAATTCAATTTTTTTAAGTTTTTTAGAAATTTTTCAAAATCTGAAAATATTAAAGGGCACATTTTGTAATTGGCGACAAAGACCGTGTGCAGTGCATTTATTAATATATCCAACTTACTCTAAAACATTTCAAGAATGACAGTTAACTAGAAAAACTGGCAATGTTTTGTATATTTAGTGATTAACTAGTATCATATCCACCGCGATAATATTTAGAGTAAAATAAATGTATTAATAAACGCACTGCATACTGTGTTTGTCGCAAATCACAAAATGTTGTCTTAAATGTTTTCAGATTTTGGATAAACTATAAAAATACTCGAAAATTTTGAATTTCGCGGGTTAGACAGGCGCCTTCACCTTAAGTAGTTTTTTGACGTGTCATTTTGTACTGTAATGACATGAGAATGACATTTCCAAGATCAGTCTCAGACTTCAAATCGATTTATTAATAGGGGCGTATAACATCTATACAAGTTTTTTAATGTCAAAATAAAAGCTTTTTAATAAATGCATAATATGGAAGTGTATACGGTACCTATAACAACAAACAAAACATTATTTTTTTCTGTCTGGTGTTTGTTTTTCAATTCAATTCAAATCGTTTATTTCGTTTAGGCCTACGGGGGCACTTACAAATTGTCAATTTTACATATTTTTTTTCTTATATCTACAACCGGATCGGAACGCGACCTCGACTGAGAAGATCCGGCAAGAAACTCAGCGGGCTTGTCTATTTATATGTCATTTTTTTTTTTATCGCCAGTTGCTTATATTCATAATTACAAAGGGTAGTAGATATTAACATAAATATTATAATAGGTCCAGTGTGTTGCCTTTTGATGTTATCAAGAATTACACAAATACGGCTTCGGCTAATCTCCGAAACGGCTGCACTGATTTCGACGGCACTGCCACCGGTAGCTAGCTGATTTTATAAGGAGTAATACTTAGGCTAATACTGAATTACTAGTGTATCACTCTCTAGTACAATTTAGTGACAACGGTGTCGCCTGCTCACATTCTGTTGCTGTTCCTGAGAATGTACACCATATTTTATTCCTTGAAAAGAGTAGCCATTGTGTTTCTCGGCGGCTCTTCTCAGTGGAAGCGGCATTCCGAGCCGGCGGTAGATACTGACTGTTCACAAATGCTTTGTTGGTTTTTGTCAGAGGTTCTCAAACTTATTTCCTCTTCCGTCCCCTAAAATATACTAGGTGAAACAAAAAGGGTATACAATTTTTTTTTTTTGCAACTTTGTAAATCTAAAACTGTCGCCTGCGTGGGACAGTTGAAGTACTAAAGGTTTTGTAGACTTATGAAATCTGTCAACAGCTGTATCCCTGTAACACCTTTTGTTTTTTTCCAAAGCTGATAGTTACAGAATTACAAAAATAAGTATTGAAAAAAAAGTATACCCTTTCTGTTTCAACCTGTATCATGTTACCTCATACTACCCTTTTAAGGTGAAGGCGCCTGTCTAGCCCGCGAAATTAAAAATTTTGGAGTATTTTTATAGTTTATCCAAAATCTGAAAACATTTAAGACAACATTTTGTGATTTGCGACAAACACAGTATGCAGTGCGTTTATTAATACATTTATTTTACTCTAAATATCATCACGGTGGATATGATACTAGTTAATCACTAAATATACAAAAATTGCCAGATTATCTGGATAGCTGTCGTTCTTGAAATGTTTCAGAGTAAGTTAGATATATTAATAAATGCACTGCACACGGTCTATGTCGCGAATTAAAAAATGTGCCTTTTATTATTGTCAGATTTTGAAAAAATTATAACAAACCTCAAAAAATTTGAACTTCGCGGGCTAGATGGGCGCTTTAGCCTTAAGATTGTAAGTGTGATGATGTATTATGTTATTTCCAGCCCGGTTGTGTTAATACAACAGAAATGGACCCAAAGAAGCTGTCTCGCATCAACGCTTTGAAAGCCAAGAGATTGCGGCAATGCCAGGAATTGATATTACAACACAATCTGAAGGTATTGTTTTCAACAATAATAGTGTTCACTACAACGAACAAAAATAACTAAAATTGAAAATTTAGAAAACCCCCGATGCGACGACTTTTAAACTACAGAAGAGCTGATAATTTTCAAACGGCTGAACCGATTTTCATGAAACATAGCTAAGAACACTCTCGATCAGAATACCTATCTAACAAAAAAAACTAAATTGAAATGGGTTCATCCGCTTGGGCGCTGCGATGCCACAGACTGACACACAGATACACAAATACACATGTTAAACTTATAACACCCCTCTTTGTTGTCCCGGGGTTAAATACATGTCTATTTGACGACCGCTGGGCGCAGTGGTTCGAGCGTAGGCCGCTCGGCTCACTGCACATGGTGGTTGCGGGTTCAATTCCTGTCGGAGCAAATTTCGGAAATGGCCTTTTCGTAACTCGCCACGGTCTGGGTGTCACCGGGATCGCCCCCAGTCCATTGTACGGTACCCATAGTACAAGCGTTGATTAGTTTGGGACCATACAGTTGGTGTGTCACTTGTTCAGCAAAATAGAAGTTGAACTAATTTCGTAATTTCAGAACAATCCCATAGTGACAATCACAAATCCTCAAGAGAGCGAAGAGGAGATACAAAAGAAGAATGCAGAGAATGCTGTCAAAGAGAATGGTAAGAAATATGAAGACTTATTATTTAAACCGACTTCCGAAAATGGAGGTTCTATGAGCGTTTGTGGGTATGTTCACCGATATCTCCGTCAATGGTGGACCGATTTTGGAAAACTTTTGTTTTGTGTACTCTCTAGAAATCTCATCACTATCGGTTTAGTGTTGCCGGTGTGAGAGACAGTTTACGGTTACTATCAATTTGATGCGCACATTTTCATGTTCATTTTTATATTTTCATTTTCATTTAAATTCCCATCTCTATTTTCAATGCCATTTTCATATTTACATTTTCATTTTCGTATTGATTTTCTTATTATATTAATTTTCATTTTCATTTTAAGAGTGTTGATTACGGTGGGCCCCTTTATTCTATTGTATCATATAGGTGAGCCGTCGCAGTCGCTGTCGGCAACGACAAGCAGCGCGCCTGCAGGGGGAGCGGGGGGAGCGGGGGGGAGCGCGGAGCAGCAGGTGGAGCAGGCGCGGCGGCGCGTGGCCATGCTGCGCGCGCGCCTCGAGCGACGCAACGTGCGCGTCAGCAAGGTCGCCGACATGTGAGTGGGGGAGGGAGCGGGGGGAGCGGGGGGGAGCGCGGAGCAGCAGGTGGAGCAGGCGCGGCGGCGCGTGGCCATGCTGCGCGCGCGCCTCGAGCGACGCAACGTGCGCGTCAGCAAGGTCGCCGACATGTGAGTGGGGGAGGGAGCGGGGGGAGCGGGGGGGAGCGCGGAGCAGCAGGTGGAGCAGGCGCGGCGGCGCGTGGCCATGCTGCGCGCGCGCCTCGAGCGACGCAACGTGCGCGTCAGCAAGGTCGCCGACATGTGAGTGGGGGAGGGAGCGGGGGGAGCGGGGGGGAGCGCGGAGCAGCAGGTGGAGCAGGCGCGGCGGCGCGTGGCCATGCTGCGCGCGCGCCTCGAGCGACGCAACGTGCGCGTCAGCAAGGTCGCCGACATGTGAGTGGGGGAGGGAGCGGGGGGAGCGGGGGGGAGCGCGGAGCAGCAGGTGGAGCAGGCGCGGCGGCGCGTGGCCATGCTGCGCGCGCGCCTCGAGCGACGCAACGTGCGCGTCAGCAAGGTCGCCGACATGTGAGTGGGGGAGGGAGCGGGGGGAGCGGGGGGGAGCGCGGAGCAGCAGGTGGAGCAGGCGCGGCGGCGCGTGGCCATGCTGCGCGCGCGCCTCGAGCGACGCAACGTGCGCGTCAGCAAGGTCGCCGACATGTGAGTGGGGGAGGGAGCGGGGGGGAGCGGGGGGGAGCGCGGAGCAGCAGGTGGAGCAGGCGCGGCGGCGCGTGGCCATGCTGCGCGCGCGCCTCGAGCGACGCAACGTGCGCGTCAGCAAGGTCGCCGACATGTGAGTGGGGGAGGGAGCGGGGGGAGCGGGGGGGGAGCGCGGAGCAGCAGGTGGAGCAGGCGCGGCGGCGCGTGGCCATGCTGCGCGCGCGCCTCGAGCGACGCAACGTGCGCGTCAGCAAGGTCGCCGACATGTGAGTGGGGGAGGGAGCGGGAGTGTTAGTAGATTATCATTAGGGACCCTATTATAATATGCAGTGGCTGCATATTATAATAGGGTCATATAATTTCGATTTGAAATAATAGGGTTGACAGCATGACCAATGATAATGTAATTTGTAATAGGTTCATAGCGTACTGCGAGCAGTACGCGGAGTACGACGCGTTCTTGACTCCGCCGGAGTGCCCCAACCCCTGGATCAGCGACACCACGGAGATGTGGGACCAGGAGAAGCAGAGGTCAGTACACACACATTTGTCTAATCCACGACTTCCAGGACCATTAAGATCATGTGGTCTTAGACCATGTGGTCTTCTTAGACCATGTGGTCTTCTTAGATCATGTGGTCTTCTTAGACCATGTGGTCTTCTAAGACAATGTGGTCGACTCAGACCATGTGGTCGTCTTAGACCATATGCTCGTCTCAGACCACGTGGTCTAAGAAGACCGTGCGGACTAGGTAAAAGAGAAAAAAATAAAGAAAAACAAATATTTGCCACAGTCATCAGAGGTTATTGTAAAGAAAAAAAAAGTACTAATGTTTCGAGCGCAGGCCGCTCGGCTCACTGCACCGGGTGGTTGCGGGTTCGATTCCCGCTGGGGAAAATTTCAGTAATGGCTTTTTCGTGATTTGTCATGGTCCCATAGTACAAGCGTTAGTTTGGGACCATACAGTTGGTGTGTCAGTCTGAGAGCGCAGAGCTTCTCAGTCGAAGTAGCGTTCCGATCCGGTTCGGTCAGACTTGAATAATATGTAAAAGCAGTGATAGCCGATTGGTTAAGCACGCGTCTTGCGGGCTACCAGGTCTCGGGTTCAAACCCCGGCTCGAACCTCTGGATTTTTCTAAATCTATGTGCGAATCATAATTTCTATATGATTATCACTTGCTTACGGTGAAGGGAAACATCGTGAAGAAACCTGCATGTCTTAGAAGATTTAACCAATTTTCGAAACATGTGACATGTGAAATCCGCCAACCCGCACTGGGCCAGCGTGGTGGATTATGGCCTGAATCCCCCTCGTGTTGAGGGGAGGCCCGTGCCCAGGAGCGGGACGTCAAAAAGGGCTAAAATTATTATTATTAATTAACATGTAAAAATGACAATTGTGTAAGTGCCCCCGTAGGCCTTAACAAAATGAACGCCGTGACTGTGACTCGCCAGCAAGGAGCCGCTGCCGCTGCGGCGCGTGCGGCGCTGGGCGTTCGGGCTGCGCGAGCTGCTGCACGACGCCGCCGGCCGGGAACACTTCGCCAAGTTCCTCTCCAAGGAGTTCAGCGGGGAGAACCTCAAGTAACGCCTCCACGACTAATACCCCCCTCAGACCCCCCATACCTCCCCTCAGCCCCCCGCAGGTGCAGTCGGTGCCAATATCTATGTCGCAGCCAAATAGCTTAATTCGCCGTTCAATTAACAGCCTAGGCACTTTACTAAACAGCGCCGTTCAACTAGCGGCCTAAATGATATTCAGCCGTATCGTCTGTTACGACATTTAATAAACTGGCTGGCTAATGCTTAGGCAACTGGTTGACATTTAAGTACTACAAAACTTTTTCAAAATACTACCCAAGCAGAACGACCGGGATGGGTTTAGGTTAGGGTAATTTTTTTATGACCCCACTGAAACCCCACCCGGCAAATAGATTCGGTGGATCTAAAAAAAATCGTAAAAAATTTAAGTACCTAATAAAATTATTCCATCAAAGTTGTTTTTTTCCGACGCCATATTGACCAAAGAGAATATAGAGATATTGACAGTTTGGTGAGTTTCGGCGCTAGGTGGCAGAAAGTAGAACTAAATTGAAATCAACAGGCTAGGCAGGTAATTAAACGGCTAGGCAAGTAGTTAAACGTCATCGAACCAAGTCATTTGCCTAGCTGTTTGATCAAATGGCTGAATATCATTCAGGCCACCAGTTGAACGGCGCCGTTTCGTTAAGTGCCTAGGCTGTTAATTGAACGGCGAATTAAACTATTTGGCGGCGACATATACACTACGTTAGGACTACTTCTTATCATTATACAAATCTATCTCAAGTCATATTACATAAATAATTACAATTTAAGACTTCAATGTAAATTAAAAGTCAATACGCACGAGCGTGCTTTTCGTGCTGAAATCAATTTAACAATGCTGTAAAATTTGAGCGTAATTCATGCATATATCGCCGGTAAATTCCAACTCTGGGTGGTCCAGAATCATTAGTCAAATCCATGGTATCAGTTTTCGTTATGAGGCCCCTTACACCGTGTGTGTGGTGTTACGATGCCCCTTACACCGTGTGTGTGGTGTTACGATGCCCCTTACACCGTGTGTGTGGTGTTACGATGCCCCTTACACCGTGTGTGTGGTGTTACGTTGCCCCTTACACCGTGTGTGTGGTGTTACGATGCCCCTTACACCGTGTGTGTGGTGTTACGATGCCCCTTACACCGTGTGTGTGGTGTTACGTTGCCCCTTACACCGTGTGTGTGGTGTTACCATGCCCCTTACACCGTGTGTGTGGTGTTACGATGCCCCTTACACCGTGTGTGTGGTGTTACGATGCCCCTTACACCGTGTGTGTGGTGTTACGTTGCCCCTTACACCGTGTGTGTGGTGTTACCATGCCCCTTACACCGTGTGTGTGGTGTTACGATGCCCCTTACACCGTGTGTGTGGTGTTACGATGCCCCTTACACCGTGTGTGTGGTGTTACGATGCCCCTTACACCGTGTGTGTGGTGTTACGATGCCCCTTACACCGTGTGTGTGGTGTTACGATGCCCCTTACACCGTGTGTGTGGTGTTACGATGCCCCTTACACCGTGTGTGTGGTGTTACGATGCCCCTTACACCGTGTGTGTGGTGTTACGTTGCCCCTTACACCCTGTGTGTGGTGTTACCATGCCCCTTACACCGTGTGTGTGGTGTTACGATGCCCCTTACACCGTGTGTGTGGTGTTACGATGCCCCTTACACCGTGTGTGTGGTGTTACGATGCCCCTTACACCCTGTGTGTGGTGTTACGATGCCCCTTACACCGTGTGTGTGGTGTTACGATGCCCCTTACACCCTGTGTGTGGTGTTACGATGCCCCTTACACCGTGTGTGTGGTGTTACGATGCCCCTTACACCGTGTGTGTCGTGTTACGATGCCTCTTACACCCTGTGTGTGGTGTTACGATGCCCCTTACACCCTGTGTGTGGTGTTATGATGCCCCTTACAGCCTGTATGTGGTGTTACGATGCCCCTTACACCCTGTGTGTGGTGTGACGATGCCCCTTACACCCTGTGTGTGGTGTGACGATGCCCCTTACACCCTGTGTGTGGTGTGACGATGCCCCTTACACCCTGTGTGTGGTGTGACGATGCCCCTTACACCCTGTGTGTGGTGTGACGATGCCCCTTACACCCTGTGTGTGGTGTTACGATGCCCCTTACACCCTGTGTGTGGTGTTACGATGCCCCTTACACCCTGTGTGTGGTGTGACGATGCCCCTTACAGCCTGTATATTCTGCCAGGTTCTGGCTGGCGGTGCAGGAGCTGAAGGCGCTGCCGCTGCGGCGCGTGGCGGCGCGCGCGCGGGACATATGGAAGGAGTTCCTGGCTTCAGACGCGCCCTCCCCCATCAACATCGACGCCGCCAGCAGGTCAGACCACGCTTTTATACTTATCACTTTGTTATGTATTAGCGACCCGCACGGCTTCGCACGGCTCGAAAATTATCAGTGTTTCTCTACTATATTATGCAAGTATTATACATATAAACCTTCCTCTTGAATCACTCTATCTACTAAAAAAAACCGCATCAAAATCCGTTGCGTAGTTTTAAAGATCTAAGCATACATATGGACATACAGACAGCGGGAAGCGACTTTGTTTTATACTATGTAGTGACTAGCTGTGCCCACCGACTACGTCCGCGTAGTATTTAACTTAACAAACAATTCGGGATTATCGAGATAAAAAGTATCCTATGTGTTAATCCAGGTTATAAACTATCTGTGTTCCAAATTTCATCCAAATCCGTTTAGTAGTTTTTGCTTGAAAGAGTAACAAACATCTAGAAAAGTACTCTATGTGTTATACACTATCTGTGTTCCAAATTTCATCCAAATGCGTTCAGTAGTTTTGGTGTGAAAGAGTAACAAACAAACATGTGGATGAGTGTGGACTCACAAACTTTCGCATTTATAATATTAGTAGGACCTACTATACAAAAATTGCCAGATTTTCTGGATAGCTGTCGTTCTTGAAATGTTTTAGAATAAGTTGTATGCCGCGAATTACAAAATGTACCTTATATTATTGTCAGATTTTTAAAAATTTCTTAAAAACCTCAAAAAATTTGAACTTCGCGGGCTAGATGGGCGCTTTAGCCTTAATAAGGACTATTAAAATGTATTGCGTTTATTGTTTACAGAGAACTGACGCGAGTCAAAGTAGAATCGGGCACCGCTGATAGATACTGCTTCGATCAAGCGCAAGTAAGTATTAAAACATGGTGAAACAGAAAGGGTATACTATATTTTTGGTAACTTTACTTTGTAAACCTAAAACTATCGGCTTTGTGGGACAGTTGAAGTACTAAAGGTTTTGTAGACTTGTGAAATCTGTCAACAGCTGTATCCCTGTAACACTGTTTGTTTTTCAAGTTTCCACCAAAGCTGATAGTTTTAGAATTACAAAGTTAAGTTTTGAAATTAAAAGGATACCCTTTCTGTTTCAACCTGTATACTAGTCACGGGTCTCCCCTCAGTACGAGGGGGATTCAGGCCGTAATCCACCACGCTGGCCCAGTACGGGTTGGCGGATTTCACATGTCTTTCGAATATTAGTTAGATGTTCTAAGACATGCGGGTTTCCTCACGATGTTTTCCTTCACCGTAAGCGAGTGATTTAAAATTAATTGAAAACATCAGTTAATTTCAGAACATATTAATTTTCCATTTTGTTAGTAATTAAAATAATCAGACTGAAAATAAATAATAGTACATTGTTACCCAAGGGGTGAAGGTAACTTATTCTGTCCCGGCGAGGGCGCCAATAGTTCGAGGGAAGGGAGAGACAGGGAGGAATAATACAAGAAAGTATGAACAATACTCTACAACTCGAAAAAACAAATGAAGATCTGATTGCCGCGTATTTTGTTTTTTTTCCGTTGGCCGGCCGGGTTTAATAGAAATGTCAAAATAGAACTAGATTATTTTTAATAATTTAACAGCTGTCAGTTGAAAGCGATTCTCCCTGGGGCGGAAAAGTATTACTTTCAACCCGCTCCTAAGGAAACTTCAGACCTACTTTCCGAGTATTAGTAATGAAAAATAAGTAATGGCGATGTCTAATTATTTCTGATCGCTGTGATGGCTTGTTCCCAGGCCCATGTGTATCATCTGATGAAGTCCGACAGCTACTCGAGATACCTGAGATCGGAGATGTACAAAGATTATCTCAACGGATCCAAGAAAAAGGTATACATATAAACAGTATCTATGGCCCGTATTAATAAACCGATCTCAAATCTGAGAGCGATCTTGCAAATGTCATTCTTATGTCATACCAGTACAAAATGAAATGTCAAAAGCGTACTCAAGATCGCTCTCAGTGTTGAGATCGATTTATTAATCAGCTATTAGTCTAGAGTATAGTCCGTTCATGAAATTAAGGATATTGTGACACATTTCACGCTAACTCAAACTCAAACTCAAAATTGTTTTTATTCATGTAAGCCAACAAAGCATTTATGAATAGTCAGAATCTACCACCGGTTCGGAATGCTGCTTCCACTGAGAAGATCCGGCAAGAAACTCAATGGTTACTCTTTTCAATGAGTTACAGATGGTGTACATTCTCAGGAACAGCATAAAATAATAATATGAGCAGGCAACACCATTGCCACTAAATAACTAATAGAAAATAATAATCAAATCTCACTGAGATTTAGGTATGTAGATAAAATGAGAAAGCTAGTTTAGTGAGGTGGTCATACCTACTCATACATCAAATTAAATGTTTACGAACCAAAATAACAATTAATAAAACAGGTGCATAATAATATAATTGCTTTGGTGTGATGCCTTCCATGCTAAGTAAATGAATAGTATTTAACGACAATGTTGTTAAGAGGCAAGTGAGTGGCCCAATCCCCGCAAGCAGCGCTCGCGCACGAGCATGACTTGAAAAGCGGCATCACTATCCTCAACCATAATAGAGGGAAGAGGGTGACCCGCTCCACAAAGCCACCGCAAGCGAGGACATTAAAGTGAGCATGACCAACACCTCACCTCAGAGACAACAGTTCAGCAAGGCTAATAAGCATGAGGCAAGACCCGCTACAATTAGACATAAATATTACTTTGTTAAAATTTGTGGCTACATGATGCCCATATTTTTAAAGGTGACATTTGTGTCAAATACGTCAATAGTGCAAGATTAAGAGAAGGAAGAGGTAAAATATAGGATTGAACCAAAACAAAAGATTCTAGTTATTCCCGTTCCGGTGGAGCTGGACAAGCACCTAGCCAAGCATCTTTATCTTTCAAATAATCGTCTAGTGTGTAGTAAGCCTTCCTGCATAGCGTACGTTTTACACACGTTTTGAATTTGGATTCACTAAGACTGATAATGCTTAACGGTATTTTATTATAGAATTTAACACAGTATCCCATGAAAGATGTGTGAATTTTTGCTAGCCGAAAGTTTGGTTGATCCAATTTGTCCTTATTTCTAGTATTATAACGATGACTATCACCCAGTTTTTTAAATAGATGTAATTTTTTTCTGTATGTATATCTAGTTACGTAGTTGATAAAAAAATTGTCCCTTTGACGTCCCACTCCTGGGCACGGGCCTCCCCTCAACACGAGGGGGATTCAGGCCGTAATCCACCACGCTGGCCCAGTGCGGGTTGGCGGATTTCACATGTCTTTCGAAAATTAGTTAAATCTTCTAAGACATGCAGGTTTCCTCACGATGTTTTCCTTTCGTTTTTCATTCGTTGTGGGTAATACGGAACAATAATAATAAAGGCATTTAGAAATTATATAAAAATTATGATTCGCACATAGATTTCGAAAAACTAAGAGGTGCTAGCCGGGTTTTGAACCTAGGAGCTGGTGCGCGCAAGACGCTATCTCTATGGTTTCTATATCACTCGCTTACGGTGAAGGAAAACATCGTGAGGAAACCTGCATGTCTTAGAAGATTTAACCAATTTTCGAAGGACATTTGAAATCCGCCAACCCGCACTGGGCCAGCGTGGTGGATTATGGCCTGAATCCCCCTCGTGTTGAGGGGAGGCCCGTGCCTAGGAGTGGGACGTCAAAAGGGCTAAAATAATTATTTATTTTATTTTTAACAATACAATACAAAAATGTGACCGTCCACTTTGGAATACCAAAACGGAGACCGAATTTTGTACTGGAATGACAAGAATGACATTTCCAAGATCGCTCTCAGATTTGAGAACGATTGATTAATACGGGCATAATACCCTCTACTAGGTGAAACAGAAAGGGTACCTATACTATTTTTTTGCAACTTTACTTTGTAAATCTAAAACTATCGGCTTTGTGGGACAGTTGAAGTACTAAAGGTTTTGTAGACTTGTGAAATCTGTCAACAGCTGTATTCCTGTAACACCTTTTGTTTAACAAGTTTCCTCCAAAGCTGATAGTTTTAGAATTACAAAGTTAAGTTTTGAAAAAGTATACCCTTTCTGTTTCAACCTGTACACGAAAATATCTCAGTTGCTACATACAATATTCTTTGTTCACAGACTTCAGTGAAGGGGATCCGTTCAATTGTTTCCTTCACCGCCCGGAAGGAGACATCAACAAACTAAACAAACAAGCGAGGAAACAAACTTACAGACAAGGTTTGAATTTTATTTTAGTTATATTTTAATTTTTATTTTAGTTTTTTGTTTCGATCTGTATAATTTTCTATAATTCTCGACATCGCGCAATTGTTTTGCCAATATATCTGGCCCTTAAGATACAGGCAATGCCTAGTTTAAGGGTCACAAGTTTGTCAAGTCTACGGACTTTATTTGTAAACGAATTGCATGTAGATGTAGACATAGAGATTTTTTTTTTTTCAGGTACAGTTTGAACCGTTCGATGAAGCGGGACTCCACCGCTGTGGGGCTACGGCGCTAGTGGCGACGGTGATTTATTATTATGTAAACTTTATTATGAATCAGATACGATTCATTTTCGATTGCAGTCGCGCATTTGGCGGCCAGATTATATAGGCCACTGATGTTTATAAGGGTCTTCGAATAAAGTCGACGGCCATATAGTAGTTCTGGCCGCCGTAATCGTTTGAAGAAGTTGGCCGCCATGGCCGCCTGGCACCCTTAATCGTTTAAAAGAAGTTGGCCGCCTGGCCGTTGTAAACGTTACATGGTTGGCCGCCTGGCCGCCATAATCGTTTAAAGAAGTTGGCCGCCTGGCCGTTGTAAACATTACATGGTTGGCCGCCTGGCCGCCGTAATCGTTTAAAGAAGTTGGCCGCCCGGCCGTTGTAAACGTTACATAGTTGGCCGCCTGGCCGCTGTAAACGTTAAAATAAGTTGGCCGCCATGGCCGCCTGGCTGCCGTAATCATTTAAAAATCTTGGCCGCCATGGCCGCCTGGTCGCAGTAAACGTTTAAATTAGTTGGCCGCCTGGCCGCCGCAATCGATTAAAGAAGTTGGCTATGCGGCGTTTATGGCTTATTGGTCCGTGCATCCTCCCTAATAGACTGTTATCCTATCCCACTGATTCTCACAGAACCAAAGTATTTTTTTTATATTATTTTTTATAAATTTTAATTTGACAAAAAGACTGTTTTACAAAGATACTGCCCGTTTTTTTTTGTTTTTTTTTAAGCACTCATTTTATTATTGTGTAGTGAAAGCAAAGTAATGTAAATATTATATTTAGTCGTCTCGTTAGGTCATAGACAATACTTGTTGAGTAAAGATTGTGTGTAGAATGCGTAGAATAAATTTGGAGGCCATTTTTCTTTTTTTAAACTTATTTTTTACAGTAATGACGCCGTGTCATTGCATTTAGCCAGTAAGTATAAAGAAAAATATATTATCAAGCATTTTTTTATGCACTGAGCACATGAAGGCAATTCGTTTTGACAGATTTTCTATAGATACGTGTTGGAAATCGATGGAGATACCAGTGGTCATAATGTTGTTATTCTATATACAATCTTAATGTAATTGTAATATAGATTAGATTGAAAAAGGTCGCTTCCTCTTACTAGTATTGTTAAATATACGTTTTGACTATCGTAACTTTAAGATTTTCAACTAGTACGACCGCGGTGCGACTACAACACGGCGATACGCTAGTCGGTAGCGTCTACGTAAACAACAGTATTTAGAAGACCGCTTGGCGCAGTGGTTTGAGGGCAGGCCGCTCGGCTCACTGCACATGGTGGTTGCGGGCTCGATTCCCGCCGGAGCAAATTTTGGAAATGGCCTTTTCGTAATTTGACCAGGTCTGTGTGTCACCGGGATCGCCTCCAGTCTATTGTACGGTGCCCATAGTACAAGCGTTGCTTAGTTTGGGACCGTACAGTTGGTGTGTCTGGCGATATTATTATTATTAAGGCACATTGTTCGTTAATTCACGGACACTAGCGAATGTCCGTGGACCCCTATAATAGGCAAATATTATAATCTTTTACGCAATATTGACGATTTGTCACCCAATTCTGGCAATCTGTCACTCAAAATATGTCCAAATTTGGATCTGTCCAAATTTGGATTTGGAACTGTCACCCTAAAAAATATACAATTTTTTTTGACATCCAAAATGTGATCTTACCATTTTTGAATAGGTGTAACCCAAAATATGTAGCAATATTTACCACCGGTCACCCAAAATATTCACCAATCTGACTAATTGTCATCCAATGTTGAATATCAATCTTGACAGACCCCTTGACAGTTGCTTAACGTGGCTTGAAAGGTCAAAGTTGTCTTAATTCGTTAGATAAACTGTCACAGTCGTATCGCGATCGTTTTTTAAATCTTAGATTAGTATTGATATTAATAAATAGACCTCAAATCTGAGGGCGAACTTGAATTCCTACACTTGATATTTAATACTCTACTGAAATGACATTAGATATATATTTTCACGTTTGTATTCAGGCTTGAGATCTATTTATTAATATCTACTGACAATTAGTTAATAAGGATACATCACTGAAGGCGAAACTCGTAAAATCTGTCGCGGGGTTTGAATCTTGAACTATTTAACCACTGGCCCGCGATCTTGCCTCTCTGTCGCAACGTCACTCACGTCCGAATACCCATCTCAATACGTCACTTTGACAGCTTTCTTATACAGAAACTGTCAAAACTGATGTATTCAGATTTGCAAGTGTAATAAAGGTGGGAGTGTGTGGCGGGACTTGTCCCAAATAAAAAGGAATTAGGGCGGTTCTAGTGACACTCTAACCAGGGTCTATTACGGAAAGGCAATTTCCGAAGATCCCCCAACGGAATCGAACCCGGAACCGCCCGGTACAGTGAGCCGAGCGGCCTGCGCTCAACAGGACTGTCGTAAATATTAATAGGAAACCTTTTGACTTTCATAGACTATAGAGCTTAAAACACGGTTTCGCCGGCAGTGTTAATAAAATGTACTGCAAAATGGATGTTTTAGTTATAATTATAGAATATGACAAAAGTTATTTAATTAATGTATTTCTCTCCTCAAATAAATATGGCTGGTTTAACTCCCCTGATGCATCGGATCCCAAATACTCATATACAATAGATACACAGTTTTCTGACAATAATTTGTCTGATACTTTACTGGCTTACCATTCTTCTTGAAGGAACTCTAAAAATCGTGTTCCATTACTTTTGTAACAATATAGCTCTTATACACATTTATGAAGGCACTAGCTGAGCCCGCGACTTCGTCCGCGTGGAATTTAACTTAACAAAAAAGCCCGCTCCAGGGTTCTGAGCCCGCGGGAAGGGCCCATTTAAAAAAAATGTTTTTCTAAAATAAAAGTAGTCTAAGTTACTGCTTATGACAACAGCTATCTATCAGTGAAAGTCCCGTTAAAATCGGTCCAGCGGTTTCGGAGATTACCCGGAACAAACACACAGACAGACAGACAGACAGACAAAAATTTTTTTTATCGCGTTTTTATCATAGGTGTCGTATGTACTTTCATATGCATTTAGTGAAAAGGTGTTATTTTGATATTACAAACAGACACTCCAATTTTATTTATTTGTATGGTTAATATTCCACCAACACAAAACATTATAATTCTTCTTTTCTTATTTTAAAAGTATGGCGCACCCAGTTTAATAGGTATCTCGCCAGTATCTAGTAACAAATAGCAATAACAAGACAAAACTAAAATGTGACGTTCACATTTTGGTTTAGATAGAGAAAAACATTATACAAGTTTTGGATATTAAATCAAAAGTTTTGGTTTTGGCTTTGAATAAAAAATGACAACGTCACTTTTCTAATTCCCGCCAAAAAGCTTGTCATAATGTGTACACTACACAACAGAAGCAGTACCGGGATTAAAAAGAGAATGTCTCTCTATAAAAAAAATTGGACTAAGGAAACCAAAGTGTCATAAGTAACTTTTTGAGTATAATTTATTTTTTATACTTTTTTTTCTTATACCTAGCACAAAATATTTTTTAATTATTATTATTAGGTAATTAATCATTTTGTACTTGTTTTTTAGGGAAATTATCACAACTTTGGACAACCAAAGATCTCGCGATCAGTCATAAACATTTTTTTGTATATTTATTATTTAAGTCTTAATTACCAGGCTGGCCAAAGACATCTGGAATAGTTATCTCAATAAAGATCGGGAAAAGAAGATTATATTATGATTTCAGAAAGGCCAGAATGAGCCCTTTCTCCTTTCTTGACTTTTCAATGTTATGTAAAAAATTGAATAAATTCATCAATTCAATAGTATAAAATAAAACCCTACTCAAATTACGATTCTTTAAAAGAGGAACGTTCCGATCGTCTGAAGCCAGTCTTAGTCAAATTTAGATGGTAAAAAAATGTTAATTAATAAACCATATCTTTCGAATCATTCATTATTGAAAATATATAATTAAGAATGTATTTACTATCGAGGCCATTACTGCCTGCCCACTTTATTAATACGCTTGAGGGGTTCAGAGGTTTCGGGGATCGATTCCCATCCTGGCTAGTGAACTATTGACGTGAATCCAAATACTAGTAAACTCATTGAGAAAATCACTTCGTCTTTGTAAAGTAACATGTTTATCTGCTTTATTAAAATATATGGCCAACCCAATTTAACAGGTGTTTCGCCAGTCTCAACAAATTGCATCAACAAACATTTAACTCGGTATTAATAAATCTATTTTAAGTTTAAGAGCGATAAGCTCTTCTTTAAGCAATGAGGCACTTAAACTCAAGTCTGGAGTGATCTATTGTAATTGTTATAGTGTACTCATTGTTGAAGAGCCAAATAAAATATATAAATAAAAAAAAATATCATAAATGTCATTCTTATGTCATATTAGTACTAAAATACAATGTACAAAGCGTACTCGAGATAGCTCTCAGGCTTAAAATCTATTTTTTAAATAACTATACGAAATAAAAACGCGTCCTTCCACTTTGGAAAACTAAAGTGGAGGCCCTAATATATTTGACCGAAGCCGAAAAAATTTTTGTGAACACGATTAAAAGCTATTGCACTAGAACTAATTATTGTCACGTGATATTGAGCTTAAAGTTGGCCAGGCAGTGGTGGCTAAGCCGTAACTGTAATAATTATAGTATTATGTATTTCATATAAATAACGTGTTGGGAATGATGTTAATTGAATAGGAGTGTATTCCACAAAATGGTAGGCAGTTGTACACTGCTGGGCAACCACATTGTACCGTTGGTGTTTAGAATGTCACCCCCCCCTCGTATTGAGGAGAGGCTCATGCCCATGATGGAGACATAAAAAAGGCAACTTTTTTATATATACATACATGGTTATTGTTAAAACACTAACAACCTCTCAGGAATTCATTACTAACATTATAAACAACAACTTCTGTTCGATGACTTTTAATAATTACTTACTTTTTTTTCGGTATAGGCAAGTATTTGACCACAATCTCATCTGATGGTAAGTGACGATGTGGTCTACGGTGGTGCATACTTGCCTAGAAGGTACCTGTTCACTCTCGACTTGAAAACATCCAGGTTATAGTCAACCGGGAACAAAGACTACAGCCGGCAATGTGTTCCATTCCTTGGCAATTATTTTAACTCATCAGATTTTCGTGCAAAACAAAAATCAACGTTCTAAATGTTTCGAAAACATGTCATTGTAGCGATATTCGATATAGGACAACAAAATCTTGAAAGTTTGCGTCTGCAAAGTGTGTTATATATTTTGTAAAAAGTCACAGAACAAAAGTTGTTGTTTATGATGTCCACAGATGATGTAAGGATATAATATAAGGTTATACATAGATAACGCAAATGCATGTACTTCGCGTGTACGAAACCCTGACCAAGCGTCAAGGTTGGTCGCCGCGAACTTACAGTCCACGCGACTACAGATATAAAAAAATATGAGTACGAGCAAGATAATCACTCGAGAGAATCGTAGCGGGCTGAGGGGTATCGGCGGAATCGGTGTCTTTGAATCGGTTTGGAATTCCCGTCACTAATGACGTCACAGTAGGTGTTACAAATTCGGCACGCTTGGTTTCAATACAAATGGTGATACTTGCGTTATCTATGTAAATCTATATCTGTGGGTTATACAGTCCTGTAAGGTTGTTAGTGTTTTACCAATAATTTTACCTTTATACCTACTTAATATTCAATTACCATGGATTGTAAGATGGCACATAGTCGAAATAGTATTGTGATGTTAGTACTTAGTATGTATACTCCAATCTGCAATATGTATGTACTATATACCTATAGTTCGTGTACCAAAGTGTAATCATAAAGATTAAATTATTTTAAAATTTATTTTTTTTGCGTTTTTCTACTTACTACCTTTTACCCGCGTGTAACCACTTCTTTACTTTTTTACTTTTTTGACGGCCGCTTGGCGCAGTGGTTCTAGCATAGGCTGCTCGACTCTGCATCGGGTGGTTTCGGGTTCGATTCCCGTATTATTATTTTATAAAACAGCGTCGGCATACAAGCACAAACCCGTCTGATGTTAAAGCAGTTGGTGAGCCTATAGCTGCTTGCAAATTTTGGCGTTGCGGTATTTTTAATCATTAGAATCGATATCGGTAACTGAAAGTGAACATATTTTTGCTAAATGACTTGGATCGATGACGTTTAATTACTTGCCTAGCCTGTTCATTTCAATTTAGTTCTACTTTCTGCCACCTAGCGCCGAAACTCACCAAACTGTCAATATCTCTATTATATTCTCTTTGGTCAATATGGCGTCGGCAAAAAACAACTTTGATGGAATAATTTTATTAGGTACTTAGGTATTTTACGAAATTGTTTAGATCCACCGAATCTACTTGCCGGGTGGTATTTCTATGGGGTCATAAAAAAACCCTAACCTAATCCCATCCGGGTCGCTCTGTTTGGGTAGTATTTTGATAAAGTTTTGTAAGACTTGAATGTCAACCAGTTGCCTAAGCATTAGCCAGCCAGTTTATTAAATGTTGTAACAAACGATATGGCTGAATATCATTTAGGCCGCTAGTTGAACGGCGCTGTTTAGTAAAGTGCCTAGGCTGTTAATTCAACGGCGAATTAAGCTAGTTGGCTGCGACATATATAACTCAAAGGTGACTGACTGACATAGTGATCTATCAACGCACAGCCCAAACCACTGGACGGATCGGCTGAAATTGGGATGCAGGTAGATGTTATGACATAGGCATCCGCTAAGAAAGGATTTTGAATTCTACCCCCAAGGGGATAAAATAGGGGATGAAAGTTTGTATGAAACTTTGTCAATTAAATTCCACGCGGACGAAGTCGCGGGCACAGCTAGTACTTAATATAATAATAGGTACTAGTTTAAACAGAGATAGTCAATTGGTTAATCACGTGTATTTTAGGCACCAGGTCCTGGGTTCACAGCCCGGCTCGCACCTCTGGGTTTTTCGAAATCTATGTGCGAATCATAATTTCTATATGATTATCACTCGCTCACGGTGAAGGAAAACATCGTGATGAAACCTGCATGTCTTAGAAAAACTAACCAATTTTCTAAAAACATGTGAAATCCGCCAACCCGCACTGGGCCAGCGTGGTGGATTTTGGTCTGAATCCCCCTCGTATTGAGGGGAGGCCAATGCCGAGGAGCGGGACAACAAAAGGGCTAATAATATCAGTTATATTATAATAGGTAACTACTTTAGTGTTTCATAAATTAATTAATAATGTAACGTCGCAATAATTATTTGTACAAAAATAGATTAGGTTTTGCGAAAGCGTATTATTTAAACAGCTGTTTCAATGCTTACGTACTGAGCAGGAAATACTAAAAATTATGGTAAGGTTTATGTTGTTGTGCTGATTCGTTACGCAAATCGTAATTTTCTCATTTTAATTACAATAAATAAATATCGCCAGACTGACACACCGACTGTACGGTCCCAAACTAAGCGACGCTTGTACTATGGGTACCGTACAATGGACTGGGGGCGATCCCGGTGACACCCAGACCGGGGCGAATTACGAAAAGGTATTTCCGAAATTTGCCCCGGCGGGAATCGAGCCCGCAACCACCATGTGCAGTGAGCCGAGCGGCCTGCGCTCAAACCACTGCGCCGAGCGGTCGTCAATGAAAATCTTATAAACCTACCTACGGTGATAGATCCCAAGCACGGTCGCTGATCACGAAGAAATTCGTACAATGACCTGTTATTACCTGTCTTCGTCACTCCCGCGTAAATCTAATACGTCTCACACAGTTGCCGGTCACACGCAGTTCACGGCAACTGTGTGAGCGAGACGTATTAGATTTACGCGGGAGTGACAAAGACAGGTAATAACAGGTCATTGTACGAATTTCTTCGTGATCAGCGACCGTGCCATAGCTGTAGCCATTCAACTACAGCCCCTCTAGCCAAGTGTCTTCGTCTACATTCGTTTCTACAAATCGCTACGCTTTATATATGGAAATGACATAAGTCACGTGATCTACTTATCGACTTGTAATGTCATTTCCATACATTGAAGCGTAGCGTTTTGTAGAAACGCTTGTAGACGAAGACACTTGGCTATAATAGGGGGGCAGGTCATATACGTGCTGGATCGACTGGGGTAGTTCCACCCGCTCACAGAAGAGCGGCGTATAGAAGTCATTATAGCTGCGTTTCAGACGATATGGTAAATGTATAAGATTCTTGGCGTCTGTTTTGAAGCGAAGCTTCTTTACGGACGTTCGGGGCGCTCGCTACCCGGGGTCTAAAACGGTGAAAAGCGTAACGCGTAACGCGTGACGCATAACGCGTAACGCGTGACGCGTAACGCATAACGCGTAACGCGTTACGCGTTAATATAATATATCTAATATCTACTGCAAAGCTTCGCTTCTTTCGGGCGTCCCTAGACGGCACTGTTTTTTTATTTGCCTACTAGCTGTGCCCACCGACTTCGTCCGCGTAGTATTTAACTTTCGGGATTATCAGGATAAAAAGTATCCTATGTGTTAATCCCGGTTATAAACTATCTGTGTTCCAAATTTCATCCAAATCCGATCAGTAGTTTTTGCGTGAAAGAGTAACAAACATACATCCACACACACAAACTTTCGCATTTATAATATTAGTGGGATGATTTAAAAATAAATAATTCCCCTCCCCTTTCTAACACTCCCCTACAGGTCCACATGTTTGTCTGTATGCTCGCCGACTACTCCGTCAATTTGTGTAATTCTTGGTAATATCCAAAGGCAACACACTGGAGCTATTATAATATATATATTAATATCTACTACCCTTTGACTGATTGAACTGATAAATATAAGCAACTGGCGATAAAAAAAGACATGTAAAATTCAAGCCCGCTGAGTTTGTTGCCGGATCTTCTCAGTCGGGGTCGCGTTCCGATCCGGTTGTAGATATAAGAAAAGAAATATGGAAAATTGACAATTTGTAAGTGCCCCCGTAGGCCTAAACAAAATAAATGATTTGAATTATGAACCGATTAAAAAAAAAAAACATATTCGTTTTAACGCATCATGAAAAAAAAAATGGCGGATAAACTTCAGATAATATTCTCTTACGTAGTATTGTATCTCTTTGTATTGTAAATTGTAATATTCAAAGTTAAGACAGGACAACGTTTGTCGGGTCAGCTAGTCACTACATAGTATAAAACAAAGTCGCTTCCCGCTGTCTGTCTGTCCCTATGTATGCTTGGATCTCTAAAACTACGCAACGGATTTTGATGCGGTTTTTTTTAATACATAGAGTGATTCAAGAGGAAAGTTTATACGTATAATACATGCATAATATAGCAGAGAAACACTGATAATTTTAGAACCGTGCGAAGCCGGGACTAGTAATTAATAATAATTGATAAAACAGGTCAATAAGAAGATAATTGCTTTAGTGTGATGCCTTACATGCTTTACATCCTCCAAATAATACATCGAATCACCAATCACCCTGTATAAAGCGCTTAATCATCATGCCAAAACTGTTTAAACCAAATCTTATTATTAATTAGTGATTGTTTTTAACAATACAAGCGAACTACGCAATTACATTAATGACACGTGACCACCGCGAGCCTCACAGACGGCTCACAATCATTGTATGAGGAGAATTCGTTATATCTTTACGTAGAAACTCAACAGACTACCCCACCTGACTAGAGCCTTCTTTTATAAAAGGCAGTGGCGGATTTACCAGCAGGCTGAGGAGCCTAGGGCGGCAGATTTTTGGGGCGAGATGTTTTTTTGCTACCTCATAGAAATAATTGAACGCAGGCGTTACTTTGCGGAAATCCATTGTGAAACAATTTAGAATTCCTGAATTCCTGAGGATGTCTCGTTCAGAGGCGAAACACGTGTCGAATTTTATTTTCTGCCACTCATGACTGACAGACGCGACCGACGGAGTTAGGTTTTGATGACCTCTTCCATTATCGATCAACCTATTTGATTGATACCTAATTTTGGAGGTTAACAAGCCAAGGGTGAGTGGTGGGTCCTTCTTCTAAATTGTTTTACCTCATGAAAATCAAAAAGATATCTGCATGACGTTTTTCGGATGTTTTACAGATATAACTCCGCAACAAATTTTGCCGATGTCTTTCCCCTGACTTGTCATTGTACATTAAACATTCTGTGTACAATGACATGACAATTGTAGAGGCAAGGACGGCAAAAACTTTTCAGCCTATACCTTGGATATTTGTAAATCCGCTACTGATCAAAGCGTACTTACCTCATTAACTTACAGCAATCCGAGCCGGCGGTAGATACTGATTCATAAATGCTTTGTTGACTTACATGAATAATAACAATTTGGAGTTTGAGTTTACAGTTCATCAGGGTACTATCGCCCTCTCACAGAAGATCAGCGTTAAGTGGCTATTATAGATGTGTCTCGTACGATGAGAGAGAGCCTGAAGTTCAAACACTCCACCCATTCCTCTTCGTCTGATCGACAACGCGCGAGCAATGCCTTTGCTATTGCCAGCATCTGCAGGTTGAAACAGAAAGGGTATTAATAGATTTTTTTCAAAACTTAACTGTAATTCTAAAACTAACAGCTTTGGAGGAAACTTGAAAAACAAAAGGTGTTACAGGGATACAGCTGTTGACAGATTTCATAAGTCTACAAAACCTTTAGTACTTCAACTGTCCCACAAAGCCGATAGTTTTAGATTTACAAAGTAAAGTTGCAAAAAAATAGTATACCTACCCTTTTTGTTTCATGTAGTAGGCATAGACAACGGTAACAGCTCATCATCAGGCGGGTCGTCCGCTTGTTTGCCCACTTGTTCTATTAAAAGATTAAAAACTATAAATGACAAAGGAATTGTTATCTTAGGGATGAAAGTAAATAGAGAAATAACTATTGGCGCCCTACCAAATAAAGATCGGATTGCCGCCTATTTTGTTTGGTTTCCGTTTGCCGGCCTGGTTCAATAGAAATGTGAAAATAGAACTAGTTTTTTTAATAATTTGACAGCTGTCAGTTGAAAGCGATTCTCCTTAGGGCTGAAAAGTATTACTTTCAACCCGCTCCTCAGGCAACTTCAGACCTACTTTCCGAGTATGAGTAATGAAAAATAATATATAATTTAGATCCGACACACATCTTTCATCTTAGGGCCCTATTCATAATAATAAATCAATCTCAAGTCTGAGCGGTCTTGAGTACGCTTTTGACATGTTTCGTACTGGTATGACGTATCCAAGATCGCTTTCAGACTTGAGATTGATTCAATACTACGGACCTTATACGGCTGTATAGGTTTGGCTTAGCGATTTGGTTGCTAACAGACATTTAGAACCAATATTAGACCACCGCTAGTCGTCACCAGGCTGCCATCGAGACACAGCACGCGTCTGGTTAAAAGATATTCCCTTCCAGCAACAGCCCTGTTCAAACGTAGGTGGTATCCGCTGCCTTATACACGCCTATAACAGTTCATACGACTTACGAATAATTTTCTATTATTATAAATATCGCCAGAATGACACACCAACTGTACGGTCCCAAACTAAGCAAAGCTTGTACTATGGGTACCGTACAATGGACTGGGGGCGATCCCAGTGACACCCAGAGCTGGGCAAATTACGAAAAGGTTATTTCCGAAATTTTCCCCAACTGGAATCGTATCAGCAACCACCCGGTGTAGAGAGACGAGCGGCCTACGCTCCAACCACTGTGTTAAGTCTTCAAAGTCATAGCTGTAGTTATAATAATTAATAATTTACCCCTTTTGACGTCCCACTCCTGGGCACGGGCCTCCCCTCAACACGAGGGGGATTCAGGCCGTAATCCACCACGCTGGCCCAGTGCGGGTTGGCGGATGTCTTTTGGAAATTGGTTAGATCTTCTAAGACATGCAGGTTTCCTCACGATGTTTTCCTTCACCGTATAGCTGTAGTTATAGCTTTATTAATATTACGAGCTTACGCGCATTCTCTGCGCGATGGCCTAAGTGTTACTCACTCGCGACGCGGGACCAGCGCGGGCACGTTTGAGAGCCCCGTTTGAACGCCCCGGCTGGGCTCCTGAGACGGAAGGGAGCAGGAGCAACGTCGGGTCACACTATACTATGTAGCTGTCGCAGCCTTACTAGCTTAATTCGCCGTTCAATTAACAGCCTAGCCACTTTACTAAACAGCGCCGTTCAACTAGTGGCCTGAATGATATTCAGCCATTTTATCAAACAGCTAGGCAAGTGACTTGGATCGATGACGTTTAATTACTTGCCTAGCCGTTTAATTACTTACCTAGCCTGTTCATTTCAATTTAGTTACACTTTCTGCCACCCAGCGGTGACACTCACTAAACTTTCAATATGGCGTTGGCAAAAACAACTTTGATGGAATATTTTTATTAGGCACTTAGGTATTTTACGAAATTGTTTAGATCCACCGAACCTACTTGCCAGGTGGGATTTCTGTGGGGTCATAAAAAAAATAACCCTAACCTAAACCCATCCAGGTCGTTCTGCTTGGGTAGTATTTTGAAAAAGTTTTGTAGTACTTAAATGTCAACCAGTTGCCTAAGCATTAGCCAGCCAGTTTATTAAATGTTGTAACAGACGATACGGCTGAATATCATTTAGGCCGCTAGTTGAACGGCGCTGTTTAGTAAAGCGGCTAGGCTGTTAACTGAACGGCGAATTAAGCTAGTTGGCTGTGACATAGCTACTACAGATTTGTTAACCCCCGACAAAAAAGAGGGGTGTTATAAGTTTAACATATGTAGTTATTCTTCCTTTATACTTTGTACTTTAGACTGCAGCCTATTTAACATTATGAAGTCCCGTAGTTGCGGCGCTGTAGTCGCGAATCGGCAATACAATTTACACTGTGTACAATTTAGTTCCATATTTTTCCGCGCAACTTAATTTTGAAATAGGTTGTAGTTGAGGGATTTATCTTTGGGTTTGTCGATGGGTTATAGGCGTCGCTGTGGTGGGAGTGGGTCGCTGGATGCGTCCCTTTATAAAAATAACGGTAGGGCAATTTACATACTCTTTATTGATGGAACAAAGTCTGCTGACAATCGTGCGAACCGACCTGATTTTAAGTAGTTACCGTAGCATATGGATGCTTGTAATACCAAAGGGATTGCTTGCACGTTACTGACCTTAACGGGAGTGGAACAGAGGGAGAGAAAGGGAGGGGGTTTGTGCTGTCGGCTCTCGCATTCATCGTGCGAAACGTAGCTATTAAGTAGCTGCTTTACGCCGATCTTCTGTGAGAAGGCGGTACGGACGAATATTAGCTACTAGCTGAGCCCGCGACTTCGTCCGCGTGGAATTTAACTTAACAAAAACGCCCGGTCCCGCATTCTGAGCCCGCGCGGCAGGACCCATTTTTTAATATTTTGTTTTTTAAAAAATAAAAGTAGTCTAAGTTTTTGCTTATAACATGAGCTATCTACCAGTGAAAGTCCCGTCAAAATCGGTCCAGCCGTTTCGGATATACTCGTTGATTTCATGTTTTTTATTTTTTTACGCGGAACCCTAATTGTTTTTCTAAAATTAAAGTAGCCTAATTTACTCCCTATAACATCAGCTATTTGCCAGTGAAAGTCCCGTCAAAATCGGTCCAGCCGCTTCGGAGATTACCCGGAACAAACACACAGACAGACAGACAGACAAAAATTTTTTGAATCGCGTTTTTGCTATAGGTGTCGTATGTACTTTCATATGCACTTAGTGAAAAGGTGTTATTTTGATATTACAAACAGACACTCCAATTTTATTTATTTGTATAGATAGTCAATTGCCTAGGTACGCTTGGCCTTACCACTGTGGCGACCTCACATTCACGACGCCGCCAGAAACGGACAGATGGCGCTCAATGCGGCGCCTCAATACAATGTACGGATTCTTCATAGAAAAACTGAATCACGATATTAAGACTCGCAAGCATCGTGACTATATATAACAATTGATTATTATTTACTATATTAGTTATTTAGTGATGATGGTGTTGCCTGCTCATATTATTATTTTATGCTGTTCCTGAGAATGTACACCATCTGTAATTCATTGAAAAGAGTAACCATTGAGTTTCTTGCCGGATCTTCTCAGTGAAAGTGGCATTCCGAGCCGGTGGTAGATTCTGACTATTCATAAATGCTTTGTTGGCTTACGTGAATAAAAACAATTTTGAGTTGAGTTTGAGTTCAAGCTTGAGCTAATCCACGAACTATAAATATTTTACAACTAGGTACAGTAAAATCTATTATAGGAAAATGTATAGAAACTGTAGGTGCCGGCTTAACCGTGTGAATGACCACATACGGGGCCAGTGAACGGATATATGAATCTGTTACAAAATCCTTGCGAAGTCTAAACGCGTCTCGAACCCCCAAACCGATCCGCCATTTTGTGAACACAGACGTCACCACGGAACCGACCAATCTGGTCGCGCGAATCTTTCCTTCGTTACATTATCATTTGTTGTAAAGTTAAAACAAACAATCTGTTTGGCCAGCTGCCTTCTATTTGGTCGGTGAATTATATAAATTTGTAAATTAATATCATTCTCCACAGTGGTATAGCAGATATTTTCATCTGTCCACTTACTTGTGTAAGCAATGCGACTTGTTTTTGGTGTTATATTGGCGCTAATAATTGTAAGTACATCTAGCATTCATTCAAACGATTAACAGCCCTTACTGTCACTCACGCGGTTCACTCAATCACGACTCTTTTCCAGCTTTGTGGAGAGTCTGTCTGAGTTGACATAACTAAATACAGAGCCCTAGTTAGTATCCGTTATCACATAAACTTCTCTCAAATATATTTAAAGACTTTTTCATATAACTTTTGACCTCAGACGAAAGGAATTATATAGATGGAGTGCGTAGAAAACAGCCGTCCAATTACTAAAAGACCGATAACCATTTAGTATTTGTTAGATTTGAGTTATATTTACTAAGTACTACGTGAGAGAAACTTTTTCTCATTCGGCTAGTCTTGGGTCGTGTTTTCCTATCATTTATACATAGTTAGGTACAAATAGAATTAAAATCTGTAGTTATTGTTTCACAGTGACTAGGGACATCAATTCGTGTTTTGCTTAAAAATTAATACATAAAGTCAATCCAGATTCTTTTTTAGATTAGTTCACGTATTTTTACATATTTTTTACCCGACTGCGCGACGCAAATAAGGGTAATTTGTTTATCAGCCTATTTAACAACGTAATTACGGTGTAAAGTTAATTATTATTTACTTTGTGATCAGACATACTTCTCTCCCGATCGCGGATCGCGAACAGATCAGGAAATCTAAAAAAATAATCTATTTTGCTGCTATTTGGTATTATAGTGTATTTTTCCTTAAGATTCGGTTTTAGTTAACAATCTCGGAATACCTTCTTAATGTTTTTATTTTTAAATATCTGTTTATAATATAGAATCACTAGTTTCCCAAATGGTATTAGGTTAACAAATGTTAATACTTATGTTAAATTATTATTAAAACCTCTTCTAATAGTTTTGAAAGACGAATTACATTAAAAAGATATGCTAAGATTGTTTACTAAATCCGAATCTTAAGGCTAAAGCGCCCATCTAGCCCGCGAAGATCAAATTTTTTGAGGTTTTTTAGAAATATTTCAAAATCTGACAATAATATAAGGCACATTTTGTAATTCGCGACAAAGACCGTGTGCAGTGCATTTATTAATACATCCAACTTACTCTAAAACATTTCAAGAACGACAGCTATCCAGATAATCTGGCAATTTTTGTATATTTTGTGATTAACTAGTATCATATCCACCGTGATAATATTTAGAGTAAAATAAATGTATTGATAAACGCACTGCATATTGACGCAAATCACAAAATGTTGTCTTAAATGTTTTCAGATTTTGGATAAACTATAAAAATACTCGAAAAGTTTGAATTTCGCGGGTTAGATAGGCGCCTTCACCCTTTTGCGAGCTTCCCTCTACTTTATCCATTTCGTCTGTGATTTCGACAGTAGGCAATACGACTACTATTACTATTATTAGGGTACTCTTCAGCATTTTTCTAGTGACAATGGTGTCGCCTGCTCACATTATGTTGCTGTTCCTGAGAATGTACACCATCTTTTATTAATTGAAAAGAGTAACCATTGTGTTTCTCGGCGGCTCTTCTCAGTGGAAGCGGCATTCCGAGCCGGCGGTAGATACTGACTATTCACAAGCGTTTTGAATAAAAATATTTCGAACTGAAAATCGCACTCAATCAAACAGCGAACCGAAATTCATTTGAGTAGAGTTCCAGTAATTCAGATTGCAATTTTTTTTTGTCCCAATTCCCAAACTAAGCAACGCAATGGGTACTTACCGTACAATGGACTGGGGCGATCCCAGTGACACCCAGACCGGGGAACGAAAATACCGCGACGGGAATCTAGCCGCCACCTGTTGTTGGATTGGGCTTCCGGATCTCCCAGTTATCGCAAATGTTACACCAGAATAGCTCGAATATTTTGTCTCTTGTCGCAAACTTATAAAACACTAGCTGTGCCCGCGACTTCGTCCCCGTACCTACTATATTACTTAACAAAAAATTCGGGATTGTCGGGATAAAAAGTATCCTACGTGTTAATCCTGGTTATAAACTATCTGTGTTCTAAATTTCATCGAAATCCGTTCAGTAGTTTTTGCGTGAAAGAGTGACAAACATACATCCACACTCACAAACTTTCGCATTTATAATATTACTAGCGGCCCGCCCCGGCTTCGCACGGGTACATTGCGGTTACATTATTCGAGTTTTAGTAAGGATCCCTAATTCTTTTGAAAATATATTATAGCCTATGTCACTCGGGGATAGTGTAGCTTCCCAACAGTGAAAGAGTTTTTCAAATCGGTTCAGTAGTTTCGGAGCCTATTCATTACAATCAAACAAACAAAGTTTTCCTCTTTATAATATTAGTATGATATATAAGTAGGATTCACATAAACCTCACATATTTCCATACAAACTTTCATCCCCTATTGTTATTTTACACTCTTTAGGGTAACATTTTTATAAACTTTGAATTTTAGATTTATTTATATCGATACAAACAATAAAAAATACGTTTCAAGCTTCTGGCTCTAAAAATGTCGATACTGCCATACAAGTCTCCATACCCCCTTTCAACCTCTTACAGCCCTTTTTTGCATTAAAAAGTAGCCTATGTCCTTTCTCAGGCTCTATACTATCTGTGTACCAAATTATCTATACAAATAAATAATATGGAGTGTCTGTTTGTAATATCAAAATAACACCTCTTCACTAAATGCATATGAAAATACATACGATACCTATAGCAAAAACGCGAATTAATTTTTTTTTGTCTGTCTGTCTGTGTGTTTGTTCCGGGTAATCTCCGAAACGGCTGGACCGATTTCGACGGGACTTTCACTGGTAGATAGCTGATGTTATAAGCAGTAACGTCGGCTACTTTTATTTTAGAAAAAAAAATTGATACTGTCGCGCGGGCTCAAAACGCGGGAGCGGGCTTTTTTGTTAAGTTAAATTCCACGCGGACGAAGTCGCGGGCTCAGCTAGTATTTTAATAATAAACCAAAGTTCGGTAGTTTTGGCGTGAAAGAGCGACAGACAGACAGAGATTCTACCTATAGATAAAATTATAATAAAATAATCTAGCTCCTTTTGACGTAGGACTCCTGGGCACGGGCCTCCCCTCACTACGAAGGGGATTCAGGCCGTAATCCACCACGCTGGCCAGGTGCCAGGTAGCGGAATTCACATGTCTTTCAAAAATTGCTTAGATTTTCTAAGACATGCAAGTTTCCCCACGATGTTTTCCTTCACAGTAAGCAAGTGACAATCATTTTGAAATTATGATTCGCAATTCGACATTTTATAAATAAGTTAATAATATAAATATCGCCAGACTGACACACCAACTGTATGGTCCCAAACTAAGCAACGCTTGTGCTATGGGTACCGTATTATGGACACCCAGACCTGGGCAAATTACCAAAAGGCCATTTCCGAAATTTGCCCCGGCGGGAATCGAACCTGCAACCACCATGTGCAGTGAGCCGAGCAGCCTACGCTTGAACCACTGCGCCAAGCGGTCGTCAAAGTAGGTACAAGCACTTACTTATTCCAAAGAAATTGTAATAAATTAAATTTTCTTTGACTAAGGTAAATTTGTGAATTGTCAAGATATGTAATATATAATTTGTGTATTGTGGTATGACTAATAAATTAACTTTAAACACACCTATTAATACCTAACTCACATGTGTCTCGTGTGTGACGTCATAGTGCGACCAACTTGACAACAGAGCCATACAAACAGATGATTAGTGTTATTGCATCATATTAACGGAGGTAAACTCAAAAACTCAATAGTACATTGTTACCCAAGGGGTGAAGGTATTCACCCGAGGTCAACACTGTGCTTTTCATTATGAATACAAGGAAAGTAAAAATAAAAACAGGAATTAGCTAAAGAAATAATACAAGGAAGTATGAACAATACTCAACAACTAGAAAAAACTAATAAAGGTCGGATTGCCATTTGCCGCCTATTTTGTTTTTTTTCCGTGGGCCTGGTTCAATAGAAATGTCAAAATAGAACTAATTTATTTTTAATAATTTGACTGCTGTCTGTTGAAAGCGATTCTCCCTAGGGCTGACAAGTATTACTTTCAACCCGCTCCTCATTCAACTTCAGACCTACTTTCCGAGTATGAGTAATTAAAAATTGTTTTATTCACGTAAGCCAACAAAGCATTTATGAATAGTCAGTATCTACCGCCGGCTCGGAATGCCGCTTCCACTGAGAAGAGCCGCCGAGAAACAATGGTTACTCTTTTCAATGAATAAGAGAGACAAGATGTAGCCAGTTGCGCATACACGGGCTGCCTCTGGGTAACACCACCCTCTCACAAAACAGTTATTTTAGCTACGTTTTATACAATAACTAAGAGTATTATAAATAACGTTTCCCTCCCTTGTCTCTACTACGGTTTAAGTGGACAAAGTGCGAGTAATGCCTTTAGTATTGCAAGCATCTATAGGCTGCGGTAACAGCTCAACATGCGCGGGTCGTATCTCGTTCGCTTGTTTAACGATCTTTTTTACCATAAAATATTTCAGAAATTAAACAGCCTTCAACAAACTTGGGTGTATTAAAAAGATAGAAATATTTAGGGACCTTGTGATTTCTTTCATTTGGAGTCGGTGCCAGTTTGAGTTAGTAGGGATAGGCACCTAAGAAGTTGACCCAACGTAGTGTAAAGATGTGAAAGTGGCACCGAATCCAAATCGTACTAATATTATAAATGCGAAAGTTTGTGAGTGTGGATGTATGTTTGTTACTCTTTCACGCAAAACCTACATAACGGATTTGGATGGAATTTGGGACACAGATAGTTTATAACCGGGATTAACACATAGGATACTTACTTTTTATCCCGATAATCCCGAAATTTTTGTTTAGTTAAATACTAAGCGGACGAAGTCGGTGGGCACAGCTATGGTTATTTTTTTGAAGGTTATTTTTTTTCAAGATTTTTAGTGCTTAGCTAGGTACCTACATATTGAATTCCTCGTGACCGTAAATCGTCTAAATCTCTCAAACTGTTAGACCGATTTTGATAAAATTTATATGGGAGACCCTATCAAACAAAAATATTAAGTTTAAAAATCGGTCCACAATTGATGGAGTAATCGGTGAACATACATACATACAGACGAATATATATACCTCCTTTCTTGGAAGTCGGTTAAAAAGAAGCAACATCTCTTTTGAACGTACCTACAACCCATTAAATAATTTTCGAGTACCTACTTAATAACTTTCGTATTGTAAATATCCATTTCCCAGGTCCAAGTGACGTTGATAGCTGCCGAACGTTCATGTAAGTATTACTTAAGTATTACTTGAGTATTACTTGAGTGTTACTAGTTTCTTTTTTATTAAGCCCCGATTTTACCAACGTCAGATAAATGTATTCTCCAAATACGTCTAACATTTTGACGGATAATGCTCTATGGAAAAATCGGTCGAATATCAAATATATATATCTAACTATATCGACAATAATTTAATTAAAACAGTGACTCCATTTTGGTTTTTCAAAGTGGACGGTGAAATTTTTGTATTGTATTGTAAACTTGAAAAACAAAAAGTGTGATAGGACTACAGCTGTTGACAGAATTCACAAGTCTACAAAACCTTTAGTAATTCAACTGTCCCACAAAGCCCATAGTTTTAGATACAAAGTAAAGTTGCAAAAAAATTTGTATACCTTTCTGTTTTTTTCATTCTTCGTCGTTCCCCCACTGCTGAGGATCGTGACCATATGTGATTTGTCTCCATTTGCTCCTGTCCTGCGCCAGATCAATAGATCGTTGTAGAGTTTCTCCTGTTGCCTCTACAATACTCTTAGTCCATCGCGTCGGAATTCGACCTCTGGAGCGCTTCCCCTGCATCTGTCCCACGATCAGCTGCTTCTCCAGCTCATGCCTATGCGACCGCATTATATGTCCAAAGAAGCTTAGTTGACGTTTTCTGTTTTCAGTCTTTCTGTTTCACCTACTATTTTTTTTATGGGAGACACACTCTCACCACTGTAACTCCTGTAAGCCAGGATCGACAATGGTGACCAATAATGACGTCGAGGTTTGACCCTCGACGAGTCCCGGAGAAAAGTTAAATTCGTGCGGGTTCCAAGACAATTTAACTTTTCCGCGGGACTCGTAGAGGGTCAAACCTCGACGTCATTATTGGTGCATCTAGTATACTAGGTGAAACAGAAAGGGTATACAATTTTTTTTGCAACTTTACTTTGTAAATCTATAACTATCGGCTTTGTCGGACAGTTGAAGTACTGAAGGTTTTGTAGACTTATGAAATCTGTCAACAGCTGTATCCCTATTACACCTTTTGTTTTTCAAGTTTCCTCCAAAGCTGAGAGTTTTAGAATTACAAAGTAAAGTTGCAAAAAAATAGTATACCTAGCCTTTCTGTTTCCCCTGGTATATATAAATAAAAATTGACACTTCTTTCACTAGCGAAACATGAATCTGGCAACGAGCGTCACCATCGCAAACGGTTGGAAAGAGACCACGAGCGCAGGCGCAAGCACGACTTCGACGACGATGACGTAGACGAGTATGAGTTGCGCGGGAGACGGAAACACCACAGGGGGAAGAAGGACGAAGGTATGTTGCTGTGCTCTCCTTCAAAACCAACTTATAAGATACTGAAAATAAAATTAAAAAGACAAACCCTCTGCATTTCTTGTCGGATCTTCTCAGTCGAGGACACGTTCTGATCCGGTTGTAGACATAAGGAAAAGATGTAAAAATGACAATTTGTAAGTGCCCCCGTAAGTCTAAAATACTAAATCGGCGTCTATTGGTACCTATAAGCGCCTATAGATAAGTCAGCACCGATCGGCACCTATAAGCGCCGATAAATCGGCGCCGGGTGGTACCTATAAGCGCCTATAGATAAGTCAGCACCGATCGTCACCTATAAGCGCCGATAAATCGGCGCCGGCTGATTGCTTGATTCTGCCTGAAACGTCAATAACAGTTTCACGTTTTAAACTAGTTTGTGTTCAATGTTTTGTGCCACCATTTCTATTTTGTCATAAAATTAATGCTTTGTTTAACACATTTCAGATGCGGATCACTTTATTTCTGAAGATCTGAGAGGGATCATGGGGATCAGATGTGAGTTCAATTTTCTAGACGCCGACAAAGCCTTTACTTTATACGACCGTTTGGCGCAGTGGTTCGAGCGTAGGCCGCTGCTCGGGTCACTGCGCATGGTGGTTGCGGGCTCGATTCCCGCCGGAACTAATTTCGGAAATGGCCTTTTCGTAATTTACCCAACTCTGGGTGTCACCGGGATCGCCCCCAGTCCATTGCACGGTACCCATAGTACAGGCGTTGCTTAGTTTAGGACCGTACAGTTGGTGTGTCAGTCTGGCGATATTATTGTTATTGGGAGTTTTAAATCGCTCTCAGACATGAAATCTTAGCTGTAGGTCCTATATAGCTAGGTACCTAGTGAAGATGATATATTTATTTGTTTATTTAACTGTTTTCAGCTAACAAGGAGGCAAGCGAGCTGCTTTACGAGCTCACCGGACACCGCGGTATGAATTTCATTATAAATTTTTTTTTTTTTAAATTAATTAGCGTTCAAATTGCGGCCGGTTTGACACCTGTCAAACGCACGTGTCAACGTTTTCATCGGCGTTTCGAGCATAGATTTAGATAAAAAATTTAAAAATGGAAACAAATGTCTTTGGTCAGAGCTTGGATTAATAGCTAAGCCCAGTTTTAATTTGCCAGTTACGTATCTTAAACTATGTATCTATAAATGTCTAAGGTAAGTTTTACAACCATACTTATTACACCATTAGGTAACAAGGTTTCATACCTAAGTCTCGTATTGTTAAATCGATCTCAAGTCTGAGAGCGCTCTTGGAAATGTCATCCTAACGTCACCCTACTACAAAATGTCGTGTAAAAATCGTTCTCAAGTTCCTTCTCATACTTGAGATAGATTTAGAAGGTAAGAAGCTAGATCATACAGGATCCCTCTTTGGCAAAAAATATAGAATATAATAATGAAATAATTTAGCGCTTTTGACGTTCCACTCCTGGGCACGGGCCTCCCCTCATCACGAGGGGGATTCAGACCATAATCCAGCACGTTGGCCCAGTGCGGGTTGGCGGATTTCACATGTCTTTCGAAAATCGGTTAGATCTTCTAAGACATGCAGGTTTCCTCACGATGTTTTCCTTCACCGTAATCAAGTGATAATCATATAGGTAGAAATTATAATTCGCACATAGACTTCGAAAAATCCAGAGGTGCGAGCCGGGGTTTGAACCCAAGACGCGTGCTTAACCAATCGGCTCTCACTGCTTACTTATAGAACCTACGAATAAATAAGTATAGACAGAACGCATATAACTAGTGAGTGGAGTCTGCAAAAGCACCTAATACCTACCAAATAGCTTCAATACATAATACCTCCATCGTACCTCCTGGGAACGAGCCAAAGCTCCAAAACGAGCCAAAGCTCGTTCCCAGGAGGTCTTTGGAGCGGGCGCGGCGGCTAAGGGAGCAGCAAACTTGAAACGCCGCAAGTGTAGGGTTATCGGCTCCGAGTACATTTTCGCACCGTTTGGAGTCGAGACCCTAGGTCCATGGGGTCCAAGCACGCATAATCTCGTTCAAGAGATATCAAAAAGATTGGTCGACGCAACCGGCGACCCAAGGGCTGGGCATTTCCTCGGTCAGCGAGTGGCTCTAGCCATCCAGCGACGGGATGCGGCTTGCATCCTGGGTGCGCTTCCGCATGGGCCAAATTTTGTAATTTTTTTAAATAATTAGTACGTTTGTTTTTATTTAATCTGTATATTATAAATATAAAACATATAAACTTACAAAATATAAAAATAAAAAATACATAATATATATAAGACTAGCTGACCTGACAGACGTCGTCCTGTCTCAACTTTGAATATTGAATTCGAATTGTTCCGCTCAACTTTCTTATTTTTTTCTTTCATAAGAACCTTCTCCTGACAATAATAAACACAACAAAAAATAATAGCGAAATCGTTCCATCCGTTCACGCGTGATGCTATTACTAAGGAAATAGAGATTCATTTTTATATATAGACAGGTGATAGTAGAGATAGGATATTGCTGTCTTGTCCATGTTTGAAGGTAACAGCTGTGTATTCTCGGATCAAACCAAAAACGTCACGATACCTATACCTATTTATTGATAATTAATCTTCTTTAATATCATAATGTAAATATACTTATACTTACTGAATGCATTTAACAACAGAATAATGATGTAAAAAGTCCGATATAAACGACTTATTCAATTAATAATTGTTCAACTGTTGCGGTTTATAAGTTAAACACGTGTCTCACGTTTCTGAGAAAGTGTGTGGGGGATCTGACAACCGCTTGGCGCAGTGGTTCGAGCGCACGCCGTTCGGCTCACTGCACATGGTGGTTGCGGGCTCGATTCCCGCCGGGGTAAATTTCCGAAATGGCCTTTTAGTAATTTGCCCAGGTCTGGGTGTCACTGGGATCGCCCCCAGTCCATTGTACGGTACCCATAGTACAAGCGTTGCTTAGTTTGGGACCATACAGTTGGTGTGTCAGTCTTTGTAAATTGACTATCTGTCACCCGCAGCGTCGCTAGGTTAGATTTTATTTTCTTGATGTCGACAACAGCGCCTCCTGCCGGATCCAATTATAACTAAGAACCATGCAAGTACGGTGCAAATGCTTATTTTTTTATCAAAATCGGTCAAGCCGTTTAGGAGTACCCAGAAGAATTATGAACACATGCGCGCCGGTTTTTTGTTTTATAAATACTAGCGACACGCCCCGGCTTCGCGCGGCTTTGCACTACTATTCATAAATTAAATTAAAATATATTATACATTCATACCTTCCAGAAGAAATTCTCTAAGTGATAGTGAAAACCGCATCGATATCCGTTGAGTAGTTTAGAAGAACTAAGCGGACAAACAGACACGGAGTTCAATCAAAGTCAAGCCCAAATCGTTTATCTTGTTTAGTCCTACTGGGGCATTTAATCCTCAAGTCTCAAACTAAATCGAAATGCAACCTATACTGAGAAGATCAGGCAAGAAACTTAACTATCAGATTAAACGCACCAACTGTATGGTCCCAAACTAAGCGACGCTTCTACTATGGGTACCGTACAATGGACTGGGGGCGATCCCGGTGACACACAGACCGGGGGGAATTACGAAATACCCATATCCGAAATTTACCCTGTCGGGAATCGAACCAGTAACTAGTCGGTACAGTAAACTATGCCAAGCGAAAAAGAATTATTGAATATTTATTCACAAGTTTATAAAGCAAAATGCATTGCATTTGTGCAAACTGCACAATGAAATAAGTCAATGACCTTTCATGACCTCAAGTGAGGTTGAACCAAAACTTTGACTAGAACGTTTGCGGTCGGTTTTCAGTGTCTCCTGCCGTGTCTGGACCAGGCTTTACTAATATATATATATACCAGTTACTGCCCGCGACGTCGTCCGCGTACAATTTAACTTAAAAAAAAAGTCGGGATTATCGGGATAGAAGTATCCTATGTGTTAATCCCGGTCATAAACTATCTGTGTTCCAAATTTCATCCAAATCCGTTCAGTAGTGTTTGCGTGAAGGAGTAACAAACATACATCCACACACAAACTTTCGCATTTATAATATTAGAAGGATACCTATAAATTTAGCCCTTTTTGCGGCCGATTTAGCCTATAATTTTGCGGGTTCGATTCCCGGCGCCGGGGAAAATTTCGGCAATAATATTTTCGTTTAGTTTGGGACCATACAGTTGGTGTGCCAGTCTGGCCATATTTATTTATTTTTGAATATTCACCCTTTTATGCATATGGCTGGTACTATTACGAGTATAAACCTGAGCTGTTTACATTCGATCATCACGGATAAACTATAGAAGAATACCAACGGGGATTTTGTAATTAGATAGCCTATCATTCAGGCGCGTGTATGGGAGAGTAGGGGTGTGCAATTAGTGCAATTACCCCCTCCAACTCACTACCGAAACCTCTTTCTTCAGTGTATTTAAACAAAAGTTCCGTAAGATAAGATGATACATAGCAGTGATAGCCGATTGGTTAAGCACGCGTCTTGCAGGCTTCAGGTCCTGGGTTCAAACCCCGGCTCGCACCTCTGGGTTGTTCGAAATCGATGTACGAATCATAATTTCTAGACGATTATCACTTGCTTACGGTGAAGGAAAACATCGTGAGGAAACCTGCATGTCTTAGAAAATCTAACCAATTTTCGAAAGACATGTGAAATCCGCCAACCCGCACTGGGCCAGCGTGGTGGATTACGGTCTGAATCCCCTCGTAGTGAGAGGAGGCCCGTGCCCTGGAGTGGGACGTCAAAAGGGCTAAATTATTATTATATAAGACCGCCTGAACGGCACCAAGCCTGTAAACGCATTCAATTCTTACTAACACTTAAAAAACAAGCCACATTAAGCTGAAACCGATGGTCATACAATATCTATGCATAGGTACACAGTTTTCTGTAAATAATTATAGTGCAAATAGTGTGTACAATGGTTCCGAATTGCCCAGTTCACAGCACACATATAATACTTTAGGAATAATTGCCATTTATCATTTAAAACCGACTCGTACGATGGATTTATATGTGTACACAGGTGGCCATCGAGGACGGTGTACGTGTCCACACGGCAATTGTATCAACAATGGATTTGCCGCGAAAATATTTTCTTTGGCCACAAAGTTAATTTATTTATTTGTATAGATATGACGTTTTGCTATTTATCACCACAAATATTGATTTATAAAGTTACGACAGTCATCCTTGAAGATGTCGTCAGAGGTGTTCCAAATAGATTTGGATAATCTATCTTCTCTAATCCTACTTTATATATACTCGTATTAATATTATAAATGCGAAAGTTTGTGAGTGTGGATGTATGTTTGTTAGTCTTTCACGCAAAAACTACTCAACGGATTTGGATGAAATTTGGAACACAGATAGTTCATAACCGGGATTAACACATAGGATACTTTTTATCCCGAAATATTTGTTAAGATAAATACTACGTGGACGAAGTCGGCGGGCACAGCTAGTACCTATATACAATTCTCGTGTCGCGGTGTTTGTTGCCAAACTCCTCCGAAACGGCTCGACCGATTTTCATGAAATTTTGTGTGCATATCGGGTAGGTCTGAGAATCTCAACATCTATTTTTCATACCCCTAAATGTTAAGGGTGGTTCCCCCCTTCATTTAATTTTTTAGACAATATTTAAACTGACAGGACAACGTCTGTCGGTTCAGCTAGTAATTTTATATTTTTTACAGAAATAGGTAACATAAAATAATAAAAATAAACAAAATCGATTGATTTTTTGTAGTTCCTACTTATACTATCATTTAGGACAAGTCTCTGTTCGTTGTAGCAGGTATTTTTACTACAAGTTTTGCAATTAAGTACAGAATGCCTAATTGATGTATAGAGCATTAAAAGGCGTCAATAGCTATGCGGTTAGAGGGGTCGCCCTCATAGCTGTGAGGTTCCGGGTTCGATCCCCATCCTGACTATTAAACTATTGACGTAAACCCACTCCTGAGACAAGCATTAGCTTAGCTGGAGAGGCTAACGGGAATACTAGTGATGTGATAAACTCACTTTGCTAGTAATCTTCTTTCTAAAAAGAAATACTTAAAAGGAAATACGAAAATCATGAATTGGTGTCGTGATTTCTTTCTCGGTGGAGTTTCTTAGTGTCAAATCAGCGTGGACTTAGTTACTACAGGCACACCTCTCGGTTAAAGCTTTATGGGCATTGGCCATAAGAGTTGCGACTTTCGATTGTGCACATGAGTTCTACATACTAGATTAAGCTCTCAGACTTGAGATTAAGGCTAAAGCGCCCATCTAGCCCGCGAAGTTCAAATTTTTTGAGGTTTTTAGACTGCATACTGTGTTTGTCGGAAATCACAAAATGTTGTCTTAAATGTTTTCAGATTTTGGATAAACTATAAAAATACTCGAAAATTTTGAATTTCGCGGGCTAGACAGGCGCCTTCCTTTGATAAAGGAAGGAATGGATATGTCGCCGCCAAATAGCTTAATTCGCCGTTCAATTAACAGCCTAGGCACTTAACTAAACGGCGCCGTTCAACTAGTGGCCTGAATGATATTCAGCCGTATCGTCTATTACAACATTTAATAAACTGGCTGGCTAATGCTTAGGCAACTGGTTGACATTTAAGTACTACAAAACTTTTTCAAAATACTACCCAAGCAGAATGACATGGATGGGTTTAGGTTAGGGTTATTTTTTTATGACCCCACAGAACCCCGGCAAATAGATTCGGTGGGTCTAAAAAAGTCGTAAAAAACCTAAGTACTTAATAAAATTATACCATCAAAGTTGTTTTTTTCCGACGCCATATTGACCAAAGAGAATATGGAATATAGAGATATTGACAGTTTGGTGAGTTTCGGCGCTAGGTGGCAGAAAGTAGAACTAAATTGAAATGAACAGGCTAGGCAGGTAATTAAACGGCTAGGCAAGTAGTTAAACGTCATCGATCCAAGTCATTTGCCTAGCTGTTTGATCAAATGGCTGAATATCATTCAGGCCGTTAGTTGAACGGCGCTGTTTAGTTAAATGCCTAGGCTGTTAATTGAACGGCGAATTAAGCTATTTGGCGGCGACAGATACAGTACTTCATACTTTATTATTATTCAAATGCGATCTCGCGGCAATGACAGTGTGTGTAAAGCGCGCCGGCGCGCGGGGCCCAGTGTCAAAACTGTGCAAAACGACGTCAAAACTATGGATACCCCTCACGATTTCAGTCAATTACATAAGAATATTATAAGAAGGGAGGGGAGGCCTTTGCCCAGCAGTGGGACACTACAGGCTCCTAATAATAATAAAATAATTATAACGTGGCGGGTTATATTCAAAATACCGTTTTCGTAAGAGAAAAAGTATTAAGCAAATATGGAAATACTTTTATTTTATTTAATCGGTCCACAAAAAAATACATTAAATAATAAATACATGAAATTTTGAAAAATTGGGACTTTAAAATTAAATGTGACATTTAATTATAAGCAGCACGACGTCCTTATGATGTGTACATTGTTAAGTTAAACAGTATTAGAGAAGCAGCCTGGTAAAAAAATTAAGAAGTTATACACAAGCAAAGACAAGTGATGGAAGTGTTCATTATATTGCTTGGCGCAGTATCGCTTGGCTTGGTATCGTGAGGACTGTTTGGTACAGTGGTTTGCACGTATACCACTGGGCTCACTGTACCGGGTGGTTGCGAGTTCGATTTGCGTCCCAGGAAATTTCGGAAATGGCCTTTCTGTAATTCGCCCTGGTCTGGTTGTCACCGGGATTGCCCCCAGTCCATTGTACGGTACCAAGTATGATATCGGTACATAGTACAAGCGTTGCTTAGTTTGGGACCATAGTTGGTGTGTCAGTCTGGCGATATTATAGCAGGTGCGGTATTGAGCATAACCGCCGATTACTCAAATATAAACCAATATATTTAACCAGTTTTCTTTAACATCCGGTGGCCTTTGTTACTTGTGTAAAAATTCGATTCATCAAAATATAATGAACAAATACAGGTACGTTTTGTTGGTGTCCAATCGGGTGCTCTCATAAAAAGTATGGCATTAGTCCATTTTTCACGCCTCTCTATAGATTGAGGAAATCTATGGGAAAATGTTGAATTCACTGTCGTATCTCAAATTAAATGTCTTAAATTGCCCTGATAATAAAAAAACTTTTCGAGATTTTCGAGTTTAAACTGTCGAGAAAAGTACCCTAAAAATATATTGTCATCGGAAGCGACATTGAACATATTGTGTTAAGAAAGCAAAGGTAGAGGAATATACGACGACCCTTAGGTAAGCGACTATATTGGACGACTGTGCGACTGCTATGTGATTTGGAAGTTTTGTATGTAACAAATGTTACTGTACCTACTAGTGCGTATAAGTTAAGTTTGTGGAGAGCGCAATAAACCGATTTCTACGAAAACGGCATTTTAATACGAAACAATATAATTTTATAGAAGTCGTATCCACATTATCCAACTACATAGAATAGAATGTATGAAAATATTTATTTTACTTTTTCTTGTAAAATATTGTATTTTAAGGGGGACTCACTGATAAAATGAAATGCCATTCGCTTTCATATGCTTCCAGTTCTCACTTTTACATGTTTTAATGATGCAAAACGGTATTTTTTCAATATTTTACGCCGCGGTTTTGACAGCTCTTGTGTCAATGGTCGATTGCAGACTAGCGGGCGACTGCGGGATTTTTGAATCATGCGTATTTTTTGGTGGAACACAGCGTGTACTAACATGCGGTATCCTTTACTTCTTTTATCAAAGGCGCCTTCACCTTAAATTAAAACAAGATAAAAACACTGACTTTTATGGCAGGTGTTAATAAATCAATATCAATTCTGACAGCAGTCTTTGAAATGTCATTCTTATGTCATACATAAAATGACATGGCGAAAGTGGACTCAAGACCGCTGTCAGACTTGGGATGGACTTATAATGAGGACCTACGTTTGTACTGGACAAAAGGTTTACATAAAATATGCTGTTGTCTCTTTTTTTAGTTGTCATATAAAGGAGACAACAATAATTTTAGGTTCTGTGTGTGAATTAATATACTATTTTTGTTTCAGATGAGAATTCTGCGATGAGATATATCGAAACTATAACAGGATTGAAAGGTAATATTATCATAGCCATTTGTTTAAGATAAAAATATTTTTTTTTTTTTTATTCTTGCTCTCTGATTTTCTTGCGCGCGCTCTTGCATTCTCGCCGTGTGTGTAGTGCGATAAAAAAATGATCTGTCATCGATAAATTAAAGGAATAAAGTGTATAGTAAGCACAAGTTTTTTTTTATAATGATGGACGACCGCTTGGCCCTGCGGTTCGAGCGCAGGCCGCTCGGCTCACTGCACATGGTGGTTGTGGGTTCGATTCCCGCCGTGGAAAGTTTCGGAAATGGCCTTTTCGTAAATGGCCCAGGTCTGGGTGTCACTGGGATCGCCCCCAGTCCATTGTATGGTACCCATAGTACAAGGGTTGCTTAGTGTGTCAGTCTGGCGAAATAATAATAGTAGGTATATTTTTTAAAATTAATTTGGTAACTCCCCCCCCCCTGGATTATGGCCTGAATCCCCCTCGTGTTGAGGGGAGGCCCGTGCCCAGGAGTGGGACGTCAAAAAGGGCCAAAATTATTATATTATTTTTTATTTTGGTAACTATTTTGTTGATATTTTACAGACGAGGTCAAAGTATACGATTTTATGAGGAAGATCCGAGGATCCAGGACGATGAACTTCGTTGTGGACTTCCTCAAGCTAATGGACGATACTGCGAGTAAGTAATTGATAACACCCCACTGCTGGACAGCCTGCCCTAACTGCTGGTGGGATGAGGATGTAATATACATAAAAAGACAAGCCCGCTGAGTTTCTTGCCGGATCTTCTCAGTCGAGGTCGCGTTCCGATCCAGTTGTAGATATAAGAAAAAATATGTAAAATTGACAATTTGTAAGTGCCCCCGTAGGCCTAAACAAAATAAATGATTTGAATTTTCAGAGAAGCATGCTTTTTAGCTTATTTACGATCTGTGGTGCATTACAACTGGGGCTCAACTCTGTTAGCGAGTGTCGCTTGAATCGACTCGCAATACGTCAAAACTGACGTACTGCGTAAATGAATACGTCAGTTTAAAGTGAATACAAAATAGGTCAAGCCGTTAAGGTGAAGGCGCCTGTCTAGCCCGCGAAATTAAAAACTTACGAGTATTTATATAGTTTATCCAAAATCTGAAAACATTTAAGACAACATTTTGTGATTTGCGACAAACACAGTATGCAGTGCGTTTATTAATACATTTATTTTACTCTAAATATTATCACGGTGGATATGATACTAGTTAATCACTAAATATACAAAAATTGCCAGATTATCTGGATAGCTGTCGTTCTTGAAATGTTTTAAAGTAAGTTGGATATATTAATAAATGCACTGCACACGGTCTTTGTCGCGAATTACAAAATGTGCCTTTTATTATTGTCGAGTTTGTAAAATTTCAAAAAACACCTCAAAAAATTTGAACTTCGCGGGCTAGATGGGCGCTTTAGCCTTAAGGAGGAGCAGAAGCATGAACACACGCCCACCGGATTGTTTCATTTAAAATGAAGATAGCAGCACTAATGTAATTATTCTGTTTTGTTTTCAGATCTAAACATAATAGTGGAACTATTGAAACAGCTGACCAACGAAAATGGTGAGTACCTATATCTATATATATTAATTATCGTCATTTGGATATATCGTTTTGAATTACGTAACTTTTTTATTAAGTACATAAGTAGTTAGTTTTTATACAATACTTTTTGTCCTATTCTGAAGATCGACAACATCATATTACAAACGTGAATCTACGGGTACAATTAATTATTTATTTAAGTTTTAGGGTTAATTTGAATGGCCACGCGCCAATTACATAGATTATAACTTATTATGACACTAATTGTCAGGGGTCAATATTGGCATAACAGACTGACACACCAACTGTATGGTCCCAAACTAAGCAAAGCTTGTACTATGGGTACCGCACAATGGACTGGGGGCGATCCCAGTGCCACCCAGACCTGGGCAAATTACGAAAAGGCCATTTCCGAAATTTGGCCCGACGGGAATCAAACCCGCAACCACCGTGTGCAGTGAGCCGAGCGGCCTACAATTGAACCACTGCGCCACGCGGTCGTCATCAAGTCAGTCGGTTTCAGTACAAAATTTGTAATTTCACTCAGGAAAACACGCATGGTGCCTATAATGAGATTTATCACGGCTGTTAGGTACCTTCGAAATGATAGAACACTTTTCAAGTCACCTAATTAAATCTACTCAGTTTAAAACTTTTTTCTTCACAGATGTCCTAAAAGCGTTTGAGGTTCTGAAGCCGCTGATAGGACACGACGACTTCGACGGAATTTACGAGAGTCTTCAGAAGATATCTGGAGAAAAGGGTATGTTTTTTATTAACACTAGCGACCCGCCCCGGCTTCGCACGGGTGCAATAAATTGTCAGTGTTTCTCTACTATATTATGCATGAATCATACATATAAACCTTCCTCTTGAATCAGTCTAAAGCAGGGTCGCTCAGCACGAAGAATTTCGTACAATGACCTGGTATTACCTGTCTCTGACACTCCCGCGTAAATCTAATACGTCTCGCTCATACAGTTACCGTTCAAACGCAGTTCATAGACAGTAACAGTATATTATATCATTTGAAATAAACTGCAATTTACCTAAGATTGATAAAAAGGAAACCGTAAATTATCATATTGAAATAATAAATGTCTATTAATAAATAAACGTAATACTAAGGTCTCTGATTAAGTCAGAGGAGACGCGGCAGAATGCCGACAAAAAAATGCCTTTGATATTGCAAGCATCAATAGGCTACGGTAACAGCTTAACTTAGTCGCACGCTTGTTTGCCGACTTAGTTTTAAATATTACAAAAAAACTTTGAATTTTATTTCAATTTCAGATCCACACGAAATTGCTGATTACTTCAAGCATGTCGCCCATACCACAGGTAAAGTAGTCACATTACGCATTTAAATTTAAAGAAACACAAATTTTGGAAAAAAAATGTCAACATAAATTTTTCTATACGACCGCTTGGCGCAGTGGTTCGAGCGTAGGCCGCTCGGCTCACTGCACATGGTGGGTGCGGGTTCGATTCCCGCCGATGTAAATTTCGGTAATGGCCTTTTCGTAATGTTCCCTGGTCTGGGTGTCACTGGGATCGCCCCCATTGCATTATACGGACCCATAGTACAAGCGTTGCTTAGTTTGGGACCATACAGTTGGTGTGTTCGTCTTGCGATATTTATTTATCTATTCCCGCCTACTTAGTATTCCTTATATTATAGGTAAGTACATATATACATTACTAGCTGTGTCCGCGACTTCGTCCGCGTGTAATTTAACTTACCAAAAATTTCCGGATTATTCATCCCCTATTTTATCCCCTTGGGGGTAGAATTAATCAAAATCCTTTCTTAGCGGATGCCTACGTCATAACATCTACCTGCATGCCAAATTTCAGCCCGATCCGTCCAGTGGTTTGGGCTGTGCGTTGATAGATCACTATGTCAGTCAGTCAGTCAGTCACCTTTGAGTTATATATATTTAGATTATATGTTTTATTATTTTCGCAGGAGCGGACGGGGTCAGGCAGGAGGTCCTGAAGCTGACGAGTGGCCTGGGACCAGCTGAATTTCCTAAACTACTCAAAGTCCTGATACCTGAAATAGGTAAATTATTAAATACTAGCTGTGCCCACCGACTTCGTCCGCGTAGTATTTAACCTAACAACAATTTCGGGATTATCGGGATAAAAAGTATCCTATGTGTTAATCCCGGTTATAAACTATCTGTGTTTCAAATTTCATACTAATCCGTTCAGTAGTTATTGCGTGAAAGAGTAACAAACATACATCCACACTCACAAACTTTCGCATTTATAATATTGGTAGGATTTTTACACCAATAATTAATCTTTAATGAATTAATGTCGGTGTACCGAAGCACATGGTATCATAATTTTGAAAATTTATTTTGCGTGTATTTACTTATTTAGTGACAATAGTGTCGCTTGCTCAAATTCTGTTGCTGTTCCTGAGAATGTACACCATCTTTTATTCATTGAAAAGAGTAACCATTGTGTTTCTCGGCGGCTCTTCTCAGTGGACGGGGCATTCCGAGCCGGCGGTAGAAACTGACTGTCCATAAATGCTAAGTTGGCTTAAAAAAAAATGAGATTGAGTTTGTGCAGTATTCTGAACTGTCAAATTATAATTAAACCGCAGTAAAAGGTGACGTATAAATGTAGCCTCTAACTTATGTGGTAATATGGCGAGTGTGAGTTAGCGATGGTGTTCACAAAAATATTGTTTTTTTTTTCAGATTTGAAAGGAGCTTTTAATCTTCTTATTTTGGGTACCAGGACATTAGGTATGTATCTATTTGTTTTTGTTATGTATAATATAATTAATGTCCATCCAAGAATTATATTGCTTAACATTCTCGACAAAACATAAAGCATTCTACACTCTATAGTTCTCGAACTTTCTCGCACGTTCTTGACGTGAGACGTTTTATTATATGTTATTTTAATTTGTTTTGTGTGTTTCAGATATTGGCGACGCTATTGTCGCCTGTAACCGCTTGTTGAAAACGAAATCTTTAGCTGAAAGTATCCAACTCCTGAAATTGGTTACTAAACAGACGCGTAAGTTGATTAAAGTTTGTCTCAGGACTTCTCTTAAAAACTGACCCATTTTTTGTCCATCGTTAACGAATCTAATCATTGTTCTCTAAATTTATAGAATGTTGTCATCGATTTACAATTATAGATTTTCACTAATTGGGAACTATTCTATTTCAGAAGCCAAATACGCTCTGGAAGAACTGACGCAAGTGTTGAATAGGGGAAGTGAGTAATATTTTTATTTTGAAAATCACACTATACCTACGTATTACTGAAATAAATACGAAAGGTCACTCATCATTTATATTTTGTTGACAGGTCTGCGAGTAATAATCGAAAACTTATACAAGATAGGGGGTGTCGAAAACTTGCAGGCTGTGGGAGATATATTCAACGAAGTGTTCGACAGCGACAGTAAGTAATTCGATGCAAACCACACTCATATCAAGAATTGCAGAGATTTTTTCTTTTGACATAGGTGTCTCTTAATAATCTCGCACCAATTAATGTAAACGTACAAGAAGTACCGAGTGTTTATATGGGCACACTTACGAATTTAATAATATAAGACAAAGAATCGTCAAAGTCTTTGCATCGAACTTTTAGGTATGTATCAATAAATTATTTTTCTTGCAGACATCATAACGGCCATCCAAAAGATCAACAAAGCTACTAAAAGCCAGGACGCTATGTATTTTCTCAACTCACTCCTGGATGTGACTCAAGCGAAGGACATCAGGGAAGCGAGTATTGTCATCCGAAGCCTGACAGTCACCAAAAGTATGTAGCAGAAATCAGAATAAATAAGTACCTACTCTTGATGTCAAACAGACTGGTTTTAGACAATGATTTAATCATAGGACATTTGAAAACATGTGCTCAATGTAATCTGATCTTATATACGTACTCATCGGAACTCTCAAAAAACGTTCTCTAAAATTCTTGCCAACTATTTGACTCATACAAGAAGTCTAGAAGCCTTTCTACGAAATTCTTGCTACTTATTTTAAACACAAAAGAACTCGGTATAATATTGTAGCTATATTGTTCGGCGTATTTGCGTGATTTATTTTTCGAATTTATATATGTACCTACATTAATTGCTTTATATTTTCTTGTAGTGTCACTCCTTGAAATTTTGGAACAACTGCGAATTAAATCAGGCCACGAGAACATTATTGATTTCTTCAAGAGATTGATGTCGATTACTGGAACTAAATGTAAGTACTTACAAAAGAAGACGGAAATCGAAAAAAATATTTAAGAAAATTTTAGAAATTAACCAAGCTATTTAATTAATTTTTTTTTTCAATTTTCAGCTGTGGAGGACGCTTGGCAAGTCATGATCAGTGTGACTTCAATAAGAGGTAAATAATTTAATGACTATCCTACTTCTTTTACTTCCCACATACTCACACACACACACACGCACACACTCTCTCTCACACACACACACACGCACACACTCTCTCTCACACACGCACACACACCACACAATACACATTTTATGTGTACCTAGTCGCATCCATTAAACTCATAATCATACACACGTGGTATACACAATAACCAGTACCTATGCACGCAACTCTCCTCTCCCACACACACACACACACACACACACACACACACATTTTTAACAACTACTCAAATACTTGCTATTGTAGAATACAATGATAGACACAATAGGTAAGTTGAAGACCTATTGTTTTTTACTATGTATCGACATTCTAAGAATGTGTGTGGGTTAGTAATTTATAAATAGTGTCTGTTGTGTATTTTTAGCAGTGTGGAGTATGTGAGGACGGGTGTGTGTGTGTGTGGTGTGTCTTTGCGTGAGAATAAATTTAAAAAATGTATTCATGTATAAAATACTGGTGTTTTCTTTAATCAATCTCAATTTCTCCATCAGATATCTTCATGTTCTTTGAAAAGGTGTCCAGATACACGAATGTGGAGGTCACAGTGTTCATTGAGACGATACTTCGTGTGACAAACACGACTAATATACGGGTGGCTGCCTCAATTCTCAACAAGATATTCAATATGGATGGTCAGTGCTTATTTTCTTTATTTTAGACTAGCGACCCGCCGCGGCTTCGCACGGGTATTTTAATCAGTGTTTCTCTACTATATTATGCATTTATTATACATATAAACCTTCCTCTTGAATCACTCTATCTATTTAAAAAAACCGCATCAAAATCCGTTGCGTAGTTTTAAAGATCAAAGCATACATAGGGACAGACAGACAGCGGGAAGCGACTTTTTTATACTATGTAGTGATAACAATGTACAGTCGGGGAATTAAAAGGTTACCTAACCGCCTTAAAGTCGACTTTTGCTTGCACGAGTGCAAGAATCAGCAATGCCAACATTCCAGTGCAAGAAGCATTGCCGTTAACATTTTAATAACATGGTCATCTTATGAATATATTTTTTTATATTAATGTCCTCTTTCCAATGGGTCAAGCCCAATGTGATTCTGCCAATGTCGAGTAACAAATAACAATAACAAATACAATTAATAACAATACAATACAAAAATGTGACCATCCATTTTGGGAAACCAAAATGGAGTCCCCATTTTATCCAACTTATGATTGTCACCATGTTGCGTGTGTATGTGACATTGACAGGCACTGATGATAATAACAATAGTTTTAATAAACATAAAAACCAAAGGGGATATAATTCTTCTGATAAGAAGATCCGGTTGGAGACTTAAGAAAAAATATGTAAACATGACAATTTGTAGGTGCCCCCCGTAGGCCTGAACAAAATAAACGCTTTGAATTGGGCTACCTAGGTATATGATATGAAACTCATTTTGATAACATATTTTGTTATTTCAGATTTATTCGACGTCATTCGTGTGATATCTGAGATCGGCAAGATGGGTGAGTGTTACTTAAGTACATTATTATATTTAAGTAGGTTAACACTTTTACAATAATAATAATTTTGCCCTTTTGACGTCCAACTCCTGGGCACGAGCCTCCCCTCACTACGAGAGGGATTCAGGCCATAATCCACCACGCTGGCCCAGTGCGGGTTGGCGGATTTCACATGTATTTCGAAAATTAGTTGGATTTTCTAAGACATGCATATTTCCTCGCGATGTTTTCCTGGAGATTATAATAAATAAATATCGCCAGACTGACACACCAACTGTACGGTCCCAAACTAAGCGACGCTTGTTCTATGGGTACCGTACAATGGACTGGGGGCGATCCCGGTGACACCCAGACCTGGGCAAATTACGAAGAGGCCATTTCCGAAACGTGCCGCTACAGGCATCGAGCGGCCATCCTTTGCAGTCAACCGAGCGGCTTAATTTAAGTCGAAATTAACTATTTATCTTCTTACAGATGTAATCAACTTCTTCGAGAGCATCATCACTATTAGCAAAGCATTCTGTAAGTATACTAAAGGCTATACACACGATAAATATGAAAATATTTTATCTTTATTTAATTGTTGGTAATCTCAAAAGCTATTGTATTTACAATATTAGGTACCTACCTACTCTTTGTCAATATTAAATACTAGCGGCCCGCCCCGGCTTCGCACGGGTACATTATTCGAGTTTTAGTAAGGATCCCTAATTTTTTTGAAAATATTTTATAGCCTATGTCACCCGGGGATAGCGTAGCTTCCCAACAGTGAAAGAATTTTTCAAATCGGTTCAGTAGTTTCGGAGCCTATTCATTACAATCAAACAAACAAAGTTTTCCTCTTTATAATATTATATTATAAGTATAAAAAGCAACAGGCGATTTAAAAACAATAATAAAGAACAATAACAGACTTAAAAAACCTGGGTTCACAAAAAAGCTAGAAATGATTAGGGGACTAATTTAATTTCTTTAATTCGGAGTCGGTGTCAATTGAAGCGAGTAGGGGTAGGTTACCTACTTACTTAAGAAGTAGTCCTAACGTAAATTAAAACTGGTGCCTATCCTACTTAATATTATAAATGCGAAAGTTTGTGAGATGTATGTTTGTTACTCTTTCACTCAAAAACTACTGAACGGATTTGGATGAAATTTGGAACACAGATAGTTTATGACCTGGATTAACACATCGAATACTTTACTTAAGTTTACGCGGATGAAGTCGCGGGCAGAAACTAGTAAACTATAAGATAGTTAGTTACTATTTTTAACGGACATCTTTTTTTCAGACTTAGAAGAAGCTGTTATGATTGCTGAGGAATACACAGGAGCTAATGGTAAGAGAAAATAATCATGAATAATTTAGCCCTTCCAAAACTTGGGGGATTTAGGGTGTATCGGGCGTACCGGTTCAGATCTTCCCAATGATAGGACTAGATTGTTACAAATATATTATTTTACATAATTCTAGTTAAAATTTTACGCAGTTAGTATTATCTAAATATATATAACTCAAAGTTGACTGACTGACTGACTGACATAGTGATCTATCAACGCACAGCCCAAACCACTGGACGGATCGGGCAGAAATTTGGCATGCAGGTAGATGTTATGACGTAGGCATTCGCTAAGAAAGGATTTTGATTAATTCTACCCCCCAAGGGGATAAAATAGGGGATGAATAATCTCGAAATTTTTGTAAAGTTAAATTATTCGCGGACGAAGTCGCGGGCACAGCTAGTACCTATATAATAATAAATTGTATTTCAGACTTTGTGGCGGCACTGAAAGATCTACCGAGGGCTACTGGACAACCTGGTAAATATTATGATAAATTAATAAATTAGCCCTTTTGGCGTCCCACTCCTGGGCACGGGCCTCCCCTTACTGCGAGGGGGATACAGGCCATAATCCACCACGCTGGCCCAGTGCGAGTTGTGCGGAATTCACATGTCTTTCGAAAATTGGTTAGATTTTCTAAGACATGCAGGTTTCCTCACGATGTTTTCCTTCACCGTAAGCGAGTGATAATCATATAGAAATTATGTATCGCACATAGATTTCAAGAAACCCAGAGGTACGAGCCAGGGTTTGAACCCAGGACCTGGTGTCTGCAAGACGCGTGCTTAACCCATCGGCTATCACTGTTATTATTGGGTATTGAATTTAAAAACTCCCATTTATCTTACAGATATCATAAAAGCAATTAACCACATTAAGAATAATGGCGCGAGGGTTGAAAGAACAACGACAACCACTTCGACAACCACGACAACCACTCCGCAACCACCCACAACCACCGAGTCGGACTTCAATTCCTATTCGGAGTACGATTCCGACAGTGGCGAGAGTTTTGAATTTGGTGATGGATATGAAGATGATGATGAATTTACGACGACCGAACAAGCTATGACAACTACAACTACTGTGCAACCAACAACTACTGTGCAACCAACAACTACTGTGCAACCAACGACCACTGTACAACCAACAACTACTGTGCAACCAACGACCACTGTACAACCAACAACTACTGTGCAACCAACGACCACTGTACAACCAACAACTACTGTGCAACCAACGACCACTGTACAACCAACAACTACTGTGCAACCAACGACCACTGTACAACCAACAACTACTGTGCAACCAACGACCACTGTACAACCAACAACTACTGTGCAACCAACGACAACCGAACAACCAGCAACTTCGGAGCAACCAACAACAACTGAATCTAATACAGAATCACAATCGATGTCTTTAGAAACACAATCTTCTTCGTATGAGGAAACTGCACATAGTCAAAGTTCTTCAGTTATAGAAACGAGTGAAAGTCAAGAAGATCAAGTATCGCTAATAACTAAGCAACCAACAACCACAGAAGAAGTAACGACACTACCTACTACAACAGAACAAGCAAACACAGAACAAACAACAACAGTTGAATCAACAGCTGAAGCGTTGACTACGGTACAACCTACAACAACTACAGAGATTACAACAACGTGGCTACTAAGTACTACAGAGGACACAACACCGAATGCAACCACTGAGCAACCAACAATAGAAGTGGTAACCACTGAACAGGTAACAACCGAGGTTGTAACCGCTGTACAAGCTACAGAAACATCGAATACCCAAGCTTCAATTGAAGAAAGCCTTTATTCACAAATTTCCGGAGAAATAAATGAACATACAGAACAAGCAACAACCATTGAACAGATAACAACACAAATGTCCACAACCGAGGAAGTTATTACAGCTGAACAACCAGAGAGAACAATGATAGATGATCTGACAAACACTCAATCAACAGAGTATCAAACTACTCAAACCGATCAACCACAGCCTATAGATGATTTACCGTTGCTCGAGCAAGACACCCCTTTACCGGAAACTGAGCACGAACTACCGGAAATTCGTCACCTCGAGACGGAAATACCGAGTGAGTTATCACAACCATTACCAAATGAGCACCCGCAGCCGGATATTATTAATATTATGGAAAATCAGCAACCTCTTGTACCCGAAGTGCCAGTATTCGAAACGCCAATCACACTTGTCAATGTTACCGAGCCTTCACAACCAAAGAAACCAGGAATACCTATTGAGTTGTCACAACTTCCCTCAATTGTATCCCCAACTGTACTACAACCAAAAATCCTGCCATTTAATGAGAAGTCAATAAGTGAGCAGACAATGTTTGAGCAGCCCCAGCCTGAACAAGCAATGCTTGAGCAATCGCTGTCTGAGGCGCAACTACTTGAGCAGTCATTGCCTGAGCAGCCACTACCTCAGCAACCGTCACCTGAGCAGCTGCAATCAAAAATTATAGATTTTATAAATCAACAGCCACCCCTTGCACCCAAAGTGCCAGTTTTCGAAACTACAATCCCATTTGTCAACGTTACTGAGCCTACACAACCAAAGAAACCAAAGATACCTATTGAGTTGTCACAACTACCCTCAATTGTATCCCCAACTGTACTGCAAACAGATATACTGCCATTTACTGAGCACACAATACTTGAACAATCAATGTCTGAGCAGCCACTGCCCGAGCAGCCACTCCCTAAGCAGCCTGTGCAAATGCAGCCTGAGCAACCACTGACTGAGAAGCCACTACCTGAGCAGCCGCTACCAGATCTACCACTGACAGAGCAGCCACTGCCTGAGCAAACGCAGCCTGAGCAACCAATGTCTGAACAAGAGCTACCGAAACAATCATTGCCTGAGCAGCCGCTATCAGACCTACCACTTACAGAGCAGTCACTGGCTGAGAAGTCACTGCCTGAGCAACCACTACTTGAACAAGAGCTACCGGAGCAACCAATGCCTGAGCAGCCGCTACCCGACCTACCACTGACAGAGCAGCCACTGCCTGAGCAAACGCTGCCTGAGCAGCTACTGCCTGAGCAACCTCCGTCTGAACAAGAGGTACCGGAGCAATCATTGCCTGAGCAGCCGATACCTGACCTACCACTGACAGAGCAGCCACTGCCTGAGCAGCCGTTACCTGACCTACCACTGACAGAGCAGACACTGTCTGAGCAATCGCTGCCTGAGCAGCTACTGCCTGAGCAACCTCCGTCTGAACAAGAGGTACCGGAGCAATCATTGCCTGAGCAGCCGATACCTGACCTACCACTGACAGAGCAGCCACTGCCTGAGCAGCCGCTACCTGACCTACCACTGACAGAGCAGCCACTGCCTGAGCAAACGCTGCCTGAGCAGCTACTGCCTGAGCAACCTCCGTCTGAACAAGAGGTACCGGAGCAATCATTGCCTGAGCAGCCGATACCTGACCTACCACTGACAGAGCAGCCACTGCCTGAGCAGCCGTTACCTGACCTACCACTGACAGAGCAGCCATTGCCTGAGCAGCCGTTACCTGACCTACCACTGACAGAGCAGCCACTGCCTGAGCAAACGCTGCCTGAGCAGCTACTGTCTGAGCAACCTCCGTCTGAACAAGAGGTACCGGAGCAATCATTGCCTGAGCAGCCGATACCTGACCTACCACTGACAGAGCAGCCACTGCCTGAGCAGCCGTTACCTGACCTACCACTGACAGAGCAGCCACTGCCTGAGCAGCCGTTACCTGACCTACCACTGACAGAGCAGCCACTGCCTGAGCAAACGCAGCCTGAGCAACCAATGTCTGAACAAGAGCTACCGAAACAACCATTGCCTGAGCAGCCGCTATCAGACCTCCCACTTTCAGACCAGTCACTGCCTGAGCAAACGCAGCCTGAGCTACCACTGGCTGAGAAGTCACTGCCTGAGCAACCACTATTTGAACATGAGCTACCGGAGCAACCAATGCCTGAGCTGCCGCTACCAGACCTACCACTGACAGAGCAGCCACTGCCTGAGCAAACGGTGCCTGAGCAACCACTGTCTAAACAAGAGCTACCGGAGCAACCATTGCCTGAGCAACCACTGTTTGAAAAGTCACTGCCTGAGCAGTCCTTGCCTGAGCAGCCGTCCTCTGAGCAGCTGCAATCTAAAATTTTAGATATTATAAAGGGACGGCATCCTCATATACCCAAAGTGCCAGGATTCCAAATGCCAGTCTCATTAGCTCACGTTACTGAGTCTTCACAACCGAAAATACCACACATACCTATTGAGTTGTCACAACTACCCTCAATTGAATCCCCAACTGTACTGCAAACAGATACGCTGCCAATTATTGAGCATCCGCAAATACTGGTAGAACAACCTACCTTCGATCAATCGATATCTCTCAGGGACTTGCCTCAGCAGCCGCTCCCGGAACTACCACTGACAGAGCAGCCACTGCCTGAGCAAGAGGAACCCGAGCAGCCGTTACCTGAGCAGCCACTACCCAACCTACCACTGACAGAGCAGCTACTGCCTGAGCAACCTCCGTCTGAACAAGAGGTACCGGAGCAATCATTGCCTGAGCAGCCGTTACCTGACCTACCACTGACAGAGCAGCCACTGCCTGAGCAGCCGTTACCTGACCTACCACTGACAGAGCAGACACTGCCTGAGCAATCACTGCCTGAGCAGCTACTGCCTGAGCAGCCGATACCTGACCTACCACTGACAGAGCAGCCACTGCCTGAGCAAGAGGAACCCGGGCAGCCGTTACCTGAGCAGCCGCTACCCGACCTACCACTGACAGAGCAGCCACTGCCTGAGCAGCCGATACCTGACCTACCACTGACAGAGCAGCCACTGCCTGAGCAAGAGGAACCCGAGCAGCCGTTACCTGAGCAGCCGCTACCCGACCTACCACTGACAGAGCAGCCACTGCCTGAGCAAACGCTGCCTGAGCAGCTACTGCCTGAGCAACCTCCGTCTGAACAAGAGGTACCGGAGCAATCATTGCCTGAGCAGCCGTTACCTGACCTACCACTGACAGAGCAGACACTGTCTGAGCAATCGCGTCCTGAGCAGCTACTGCCTGAGCAACCTCCATCTGAACAAGTGGTACCGGAGCAATCATTGCCTGAGCAGCCGTTACCTGACCTACCATTGACAGAGCAGCCACTGCCTGAGAAAACGCTGCCTGAGCAACCAATGTCTGAACAAGAGCTACCGGAACAACCATTGCCAGAGCAGCCACTACCAGATCTACCACTGTCTGAGAAGCCACTGCCTGAGCAACCGCTGTCTGAGCAGTCACTGCCCGTGCAAGAGCAACCCAAGCAACAATTGCCTGAGCAAGAGCTACATGAGCAGACGTTGCCTGAGCAGCCACTACTAGACCTACCACTAATAGAGCAGCCTATGCCTAAGGAATCGTTGCCTGAGCAACCGGTTCCTGGGCAACCGCTGTTTGAGCAGTCACTGCCCGTGCAAGAGCAATCCGAGCAACAATTGCCTGAACAAGAGCTACCTGAGCAACCGTTGCCTGAGGTGACGATGCCTGAGCAGTCGTCACCTGAGCAGTTTCAATCAAAAATGATGGATTTCACACAGAGACAGCGACCTCATGTACCCAAAGTGCCAGTATTCGAATCGCCAATATCATCAGCTCACGTTACTGAGCCTTTCCAACCTAAACGACCGGAGATGCCTATTGAGTTCTCACAACTTCCCTCAATTGATTTGCAACCAGAAATATTGCAATTTACTGAGCAGCCGCAAGTACTGGCAGAACAGCCTACCTTCGATCAAACACTACCTGTCCAGGACTTGCCTGAGCAGCCGCTACCAGACCTGCCACAGACAGAGCAGCCACTGTCTGATAAAACGTTGCCTGAGCTGTCAATGCATGAGCACGAGCTACCCAAGCAACCATTGCCTGAGCAGATTATGCCTAAGCAATCGTTGCCTGAGCAGTCGTTGCCTGAGCAACCGCTGTCTGAGCAGTCATTGCCTGAGCAACCACTGTCTGAGCAGTTATTGCTTGAGCAGCCGCTATCAGACCTGCCACTGACAGAGCAGCCATTGCCTGAGAATTTGTTGCCTGAGCAACCGCTGCCTGAGCAACCGCTGTCTGAGCAGTCACTGCCCGTGCAAGAGCAACCCGAGCAACAATTGCCTGAGCAAGAGCTACACGAGCAGACGTTGCCTGAGCAACCACTTCTAGACCTACCACTAACAGAGCAGCCTGTGCCTAAGCAATCGTTGCCTGAGCAGTCATTGCCTGAGCAACCGGTTCCTGAGCAGTCACTGCCCGTTCAACGCAAAGAGCAACCCGAGCAACAATTGCCTGAACAAGAGCTACCTGAGCAACCGTTGCCTGAGGTGACGATGCCTGAGCAACCACTACCTGAGCAGTCGTCACCTGAGCAGTTGCAATCAAAAATGATGGATTTCATAAAGAGACAGCGACCCCATGTACCCAAAGTGCCAGTATTCGAATCGCCAATACCATCAGCTCACGTTACTGAGCCTTTCCAACCTAAACGACCGGAGATGCCTATTGAGTTCTCACAACTTCCCTCAATTGATTTGCAACCAGAAATATTGCAATTTACTGAGCAGCCGCAAGTACTGGCAGAACAGCCTAACTTCGTTCAATCACTACCTGTCCAGGACTTGCCTGAGCAGCCGCTACCAGACCTACCACAGACAGAGCAGCCACTGTCTGATAAAACGGTGCCTGAGCAGATTATGCCTAAGCAATCGTTGCCTGAGCAGTCGATGCCTGAGCAACCGCTGTCTGAGCAGTCATTGCCCGAACAACCACTGTCTGAGCAGTCATTGCCCGAGCAACCACTGTCTGAGCAGTCATTGCCCGAGCAACCGCTTTTTGAGCAGTCATTGCCTGAGCACCCGCTTTCTGAGCAGTCATTGCTTGAGCAGCCGCTATCAGACCTGCCACTGACAGAGCAGCCATTGCCTGAGAATTTGTTGCCTGAGCAACCGCTGCCTGAGCAACCGCCGTCTGAGCAGTCACTGCCTGTGCAAGAGCAACCCAAGCAACAATTGCCTGAGCAAGAGCTACACGAGCAGACGTTGCCTGAGCAGCCACTACAAGACCTACCACTAACAGAGCAGCCTATGCCTAAGCAATCGTTGCCTGAGCAGTCATTGCCTGAGCAACCGGTTCCTGAGCAACCACTATCTGAGCAGTCACTGCCCGTGCAACGCAAAGAGCAACCCGAGCAACAATTGCCTGAACAAGAGCTACCTGAGCAACCGTTGCCTGAGGTGACGATGCCTGAGCAGCCTCAATCAGAATTATCACAATCTTCTCAACCAATAACTAAACATCCACCAGTGGTAACTGATGATAGTTCCAGAGAAGATACAACTTGTTCACCTGAAGAATATGATTCCATTGAGCAAGATTCTCATGAAGACGTTAAAGAAGAATCGTCTCAAGAATCTTGTGAAGAAGATAACGAATCTAGTGAGCAACCAGACTCTACTGATAGTCGAGAACCTGCAAATTCAGAACAATTGTTCACAACTGAAACGTCGGAAAAACTTCAGGCTACGGAATATACCAAAGAGCTATTTTCAACGACTGGCCAACCAACAACTATGGAACAAGTACCGACAACTGAACAAGCCAAACCGACTGAGCATCCCACAGCAATTAGTGACCAACCAACAATAATGGAAAAACCAACGACTGAAAAACCAACAAACGCTATCGGACCAGTAACAACGGAACAGGATACTACTGAAAAAGCAACAACAATAGCAGAACAAGCTACTGAGATCCCAACTACAGAAGCTATTGGAACGGAACAAATAGAATTAACCGCTGAACAATTGACATCTCAAGGTTATTTCGAACAAATGGAATCTAAGTCAAGCGGTTCTATAGATGACACAGTAACCAACGAACAAACAACCAGTGTGGAACATTTAATAACAACAGAACAACCAATAACTACGGAAGAAGCAACAACTACAGAAAAATTAACAATTACGGAACTAGCAATGACTACGGAACAAGTAACTTCAACCGAACAAGCAACAACTACTGAACAAGCAACAACTATGGAACAAGCAACAACTACGGAACAGGCAAGAACTACGGAACAAGCTACAACTACAGAGCAAGCAACAACTACGGAACAAGCAACAACTACGGAACAGGCAACAACTACGGAACAAGCAACAACTACAGAGCAAGCGACAACAACGGAACAAGCAACAACTACGGAACAGGCACCAACTACGGAACAAGCAACAACTACCGAACAAGCAACAACTACGGAACAAGCAACAACTACTGAACAAGCAACAACTACGGAACAAACAACAACTACGGAACAAACAACAACTACGGAACAAACAACAACTACGGAACAAACAACAACTACGGAACAAACAACAACTACGGAACAAGCAATAACTGAGCAACCGACAACTACCGGACAAGTAATAACTACTGAACAAGCAATAACTACTGAACAAGCCGCAACCACAAAACAAGCAACGACTGAGCAACCAACAACTACTGAACAAGAAAGGACTACCAAACGAGGCACAACAACTGAGCAAACGGAAACAACAACAGAACAAGCTACTGAATTTCCAACGACAGTAGCCTCTGTAATGGAACAATCACAATTAACCGCTGAACAATATTCATCAGAAGGTTATTTCGAACAAATTGAATCTAAAGCAAGCGATTCTACCGATGACAGAGTAACCACCGAACAAACAACAAGTGTGGAACAACTAACAACAACTGAACAACTAACAACAACTATGGAACAAACAACTACCAGTACTGAACCAACAACAATCGAACAAACGACAGCCACAGAACAAGCAACAATAACAGAACGGGCGTTTACGGAACAGGCCACAACGACTGAGCAACCGACAATTACAACTCAACAAGCAATAAGCACAGAACAATCAATGACTTCTGAACAAATAACAACAACAGATCAGGCATTTATTACCGAACAGGCCACAACGACTGAGCAACCTACTACAACTACCGAGCAAGTAACCACGGAACAATATACTATTGAACAAGCAACAACACCAGAACAAGGTACTGAACTACCAACAACAGTAGCCAATGTAATGGAACAATCAGAATTAACCGCTGAACAATATTCATCAGAAGGTTATTTGGATCAAATTGAATTTAAATCGAGTGAACAAGCTACAACAGAACAAGTAGCAACAACTACGCAACAAGGAACCACTACTGAAGTAGCAACAACCACGGAAGATGTAACATCAACCGAACAAGCAACATCTACTGAACAAGCAATACCTACGGAACAAGCAACAACTACGGAACAAATAACATCACCCGAACAAGCAACAACCACGGAACAAATAACATCAACCGAACAAGCAACAACCACGGAACAAGTAACATCAACCGAACAAGCAAAACCTACTGAACAAGCAACAACATCGGAACAAGTAATATCAACTGAACAAGCAACAACCACGGAACAAGCAACATCAACTGAACAAGCAACAACTACTGAACAAGTAATATCTACCGAAAAATCATCAACGACTGAGCAACCGGCAACAACAACAGAACAAGCTACTGAACTTCCAACAACAGAAGCCATTGTAAAGAAACAATCAGAATTAACGGTTAAAGGTTATTTCGAACAAATTGAATCTAAAGCAGGTGATTCAACCGATGACAGAGTAACCACCGAACAAACAACAAGTGTGGAACAATTAACAACAACTGGACAACCAAAAACTATGGAACAAACGACAGCCACAGAACAAGCAACAATAACAGAACAGGCGCTTACTACTGAAAAGGCCACAACGACTGAGCAACCGACGACAACAACTGAACAAGCAACAAGCACAGAACAATCAATGATTGAGCAACCAACAACTTCTGAACAAATAACAGCAACAGATCAGGCATTTATTACTGAACAGGCCACAACGACTGAGCAACCTACTACAACTACCGAGCAAGTAACCACGGAACAATATACTATTGAACAAGCAACAACACCAGAACAAGGTACTGAAACACCAACAACAGTAGCCAATGTAATGGAAGAATCAGAATTTACCACTGAACAATACACATCTGGAGGTTATTTCGAGCAAACGGAATCGAAATCCAGCGGTTTTATAGATGACACAGTTACCAACGAACAAACCACCAGTGTTGAACAATTAACAACAACGGAACAACCAACAACCGAACAATTTACAACTATGGAACAAGCAACGACTACCGAACAAGCAACAACAACGGAACAAGCAACGACTACCGAACAAGCAACAACAACGGAACAAGCAACAACAACAAAACAAGTAGAAACTACAGAACAATCAGCAACTACAGAACAAGCAGCAACTACAGAACAAGCAGCAACCACAAAACAAGCAACAACTACCGAACAAACAACAACTATGGAACAACCGACAACCACAGAACAAATTACAACAACTACCGAACATGCAGCATCTACTGAACAAGCAACAACAACTAAGCAACCGGTAACAACAACAGAACAAGTTACTGAACTGCCAACAACAGAAGCCATTGTAAAGGAACAATCAGAATTTACCGCTGAACAATACACTTCAGAAGGTTATTTTGATCAAATTGAATCTAAAGCAAGCGGTTCTATAGATGTCTCAGTTACTAATGAACAAACAACCAGTGTGGAACAACTAATACGAACTATGGAGCAAACAACTGCGTCTACGGAACAAGCAACAACTACGGAACAAGCAACAACTACAGAACAAGCTACTGAACTACCAACAACAGAAGCCATTGTAAAGGAACAATCAGAATTTACCACTGAACAATACACATCAGAAGGTTATTTGGAACAAATCGAATCTAAATCAAGTGATGCAACAACAACGGAACAAGCAATTACTACAGAACGAGCTACAACAGAACAAGTAGCAACAACCACGGAACAAGCAACAACTACAGAACAAGCTACAATTACGGAACAAGCAACAACTACGGAACAAGCAACAACTACAGAGCAAGCGACAACTACGGAACAAGCAACAACTACTGAACAAGCAAGAACTACGGAACAGGCACCAACTACGGAACAAGCAACAACTACCGAACAAGCAACAACTACGGAACAAGCAACAACTACTGAACAAGCAACAACTACGGAACAAACAACAACTACGGAACAAGCAACAACTACAGAACAAGCTACTGAACTACCAACAACAGAAGCCATTGTAAAGGAACAATCAGAATTTACCACTGAACAATACACATCAGAAGGTTATTTGGAACAAATCGAATCTAAATCAAGTGATGCTACAACAACGGAACAAGCAATTACTACAGAACGAGCTACAAAAGAACAAGTAGCAATAACTACGCAACAAGCAACAACTACGGAACAAGTAACAACTATAGAAGAAGCGACAACTACAGAACAAGCTACTGAACTACCAACAACAGAAGCCATTGTAAAGGAACAATCAGAATTTGCCGCTGAACAATACACATCAGAAGGTAATTTGGAACAAATCGAATCTAAATCAAGTGATTCTATAGACACCACAGTATCCAACGAACAAACAACCAGTGTGGAACAATTAACAACAACTGTACAAACACAAACATTGGAACAAGTAACAACTGAACAGCCAACCACTACAAAACAAGTCATATCAACTGAGCAACTGACAACAACTACCGAACAAGCAACAACTACGGAACAAGCGACAACTACGGAACAAGCAACAACTACGGAACAAGCAATAACTACGGAACAAGCAACAACTACAGAACAAGCTACTGAACTACCAACAACAGAAGCCATTGAAATGGAACAATCAGAATTAACCGCAGAACAATATTCATCAGAAGGTTATTTCGAACAAATCGAATCTAAATCAAGTGATGCAACAACAACAGATCAAGCAATTACTACAGAACGATCTACAACAGAACAAGTACCAACAACTACGCAACAAGAAACCACTACCGAAGTAGCAACAACTACGGAACACGTAACATCAACCGAACAAGCAACAACTACTGAACAAGCAACAACTACGGTACAAGCAACAAGTACGGAACAAGTAACAACTACAGAACAAGCAACAACTACCGAACAAGCAACAACAACGGAACAAGCAACAACAACGGAACAAGCAACATCTACCGATAAATTAACAACAACTGAGCAACCGGTAACAACAACAGAACAACCTACTGAACTACCAACAACAGTAGCCTCTGTAATGGAACAGTCAGAACTAACCGCTGAACAATATTCATCAGAAGGTTATTTGGAACAAATCGAATCTAAATCAAGTGATTCGACAACAATGGAACAAGCAACAACCTCAGAATATATTACTACTACTGAACAGCCAACAATGGCCGAGGACACATCAACTACGGAACGCGCTACAACAGAACAAGTAGCAACAACTACGCAACAAGGAACCACTACCGAAGTAGCAACAATCACTGAAGATGTAACATCAACCAAACAAGCAACAATCACGGAAAAAACAACCAGTGTAGAACAATTAACAACAACCGTACAACCCACAGCCACGGAACAAGCAACATCTACCCAACAAGCAACAACAACTGAGCAAATCGTAACAACAACAGAACAAGCTACTGACCTGCCAACAACAGTAGCCATTGAAACGGAACAATTAGAATTAACCGCTGAACAATATTTATCAGAAGGTTATTTGGAACAAATCGAATCTAAATCAAGTGCTTCGACAACAATGGAACAAGCAACAACTACAGAACAAGCAACCACCACTGAACATATGACTACTACAGAACAGCCAACAATGGTCGAAGACGCATCAACAATGGAAGGAGCTACAACAGAACAAGTAGCAACAACTACGCAACAAGGAACCACTACTGAAGTAGCAACAACCACGGAAGATGTAACATCAACCGTACAAGCAACAACTACGGAACAAATAACAACTACGGAACAAGCAACATCAACCGAACAAGCAACAAGTACGGAACAAGCAACAACTACAGAACAGGTAACAACTACCGAACAAGTAACATCAACCGAACAAGCAACAATTACGGAACAAGTAACATCAACCAAACAAGCAACAACCACGGAACAAGCAACATCTACTGTACAAGCAACAACAACGGAACAAGTAACATCAACTGAACAAGCAACAACTAGGGAACAAGTAACATCTACCGATAAATTAACAACAACTGAGCAACCGGTAATAACTACAGAACAAGCTACTGAACTACCAACAACAGTAGCCTCTGTAATGGAACAGTCAGAACTAACCGCTGAACAATATTCATCAGAAGGTTATTTGGAACAAATCGAATCTAAATCGAGTGCTTCGACAACAATGAAACAAGCAACAACTACAGAACAAGCAACATCCAGAGAACATATTACAACTACAGAACAGCCAACAATGGTCGAAGACGCATCAACAACGGAAGGAGCTACAACAGAACAAGTAGCAACAACTACGCAACAAGGAACCACTACCGAAGTAGCAACAACCACGGAACAAACAACAACTACGGAACAAGCAACATCAACCGAACAAGCAACAATTACGGAACAAGCAACAAGTACGGAACAAGCAACAACTATAGAACAAGTAACATCAACCGAACAAGCAATAATTACGGAACAATTAACATCAACCGAACAAGCAACAACCACGGAACAAGCAACATCTACTGTACAAGCAACAACAACGGAACAAGTAACATCAACTGAACAAACAACAACTACTGAACAAGTAATATCTACCGATAAATTAGCAACAACTGAGCAACCGGTAATAACAACAGAACATGCTACTGAACTACCAACAACAGAAGGTTATTTGGAACAAATCGAATCTATATCAAGTGATTCGACAACAATGGAACAAGCAACAACTACGGAACAAGTAACATCAACCGAACAAGCAACAACCACGGAACAAGCAAGAACTACCGAACAAGCCACAACAACTGAGCAAACGGTAACAATTACAGAACAAGCTACTGAACTTCCAACGACAGTAGCCTCTGTAATGGAACAATCACAATTAACCGCTGAACAATATTCATCAGAAGGTTATTTGGAACAAATCGAATCTAAAGCAAGCGGTTTTATAGATGACACAGTAACCAACGAACAAACAACCAGTGTGGAACAATTAACAACAACCATACAACCAACAATTATGGAACAAACAACGTCCAGTTCTGAACAAGAAACAACAGCAACGACCGAGCAAACGGTAACTAGTGACGAATCAACAATAACTACGGAACATCCAACAACTAGGAAACAAGCGACAACCACAGAACAAATTACAACTACAGAACATCCAACAATGGCCGAAAGCGCAACAACTACGGAACAAGCTTTAACAGAACAATTAACAATAACTATGGAACAAGTAACAACATCCGAACAAGCAACAACTACAGAACAAGGTACTGAACAACCAACAACAATTACCAATGAAACAGAGCAATCGGAAATAATCACTGATCTACTTCAACCAGTGACTACAGAGGAACCGACAATTAGCCAGTCAATTTCTACCGAATCTGAAAACGAAGATGCAACCCTAAACATCTCCGAACAAAGTAGACAAAACAATGATGTGGAATCTGTAGAAACAATTGAACAATCAGTAGTTATTACTGAACAACCAACGACTACGGAAATCATTGAATATCTATCAACTTTGCAACCAACTGGAACAGAATCTGTAGATACCACTTCTCAGTCTATAACTAACAGTATCGAATTTACAACACAGGCTCAGATTACTGAAAACATGGTGATGGAAACATCAGATCAACCACAAACCACTGAGCAACCAACTACTACAGAAGTAAATATAGTGAAAACAAATGACAGTAGTTTCGCGGAAACTGAAGAATTAAGTGCTGTGTCTGAAGACACATCAACTGAAATTAATACTACTGAAAACCAAGAACTACAGACTGAAACAGTGGTCACAGAAATTACCACAAAAACTACCGAGGCTATAGAGTCGACAACACAACCACTAACTACTGACCAACCCACAACTACAGAAGTAAATATAATGGAAACAAATGACAGTAGTTTCGCAGAAACGGAGGAATCAAGTGCTAGTTCTGTAGATATACCAACTCTAGATAACCCTACAGAAAACCAAGAACTACACACGTCTACGGGACAAAGAGAAATTATAACAAACGAGCAACCCGAGATGCAAACTGAATCTCAACCGGAAGTATCACCATTTGAACATCAAGAAGATCAAACACCATTATCTATGTCTGAACGACAACCGGATGTTCCGTCATTGGAACAATCCCAACTGTGGTTACCAATACTAAGACCAGAGTCAGTTGAGCCACAGCTGAGTATTACGCCACCTGAGCCTCCGATTCAGCCAGAGCAACCTGAGCAACTGCAACTAGAACTGCCCACAGTTACTGTGGCAGGATTACCACAACTTCGGCAATTACAACCTCAGCTTCTACTTCGGCCACACAAACCTGAGCGACTGCAACCAGAATTGCTCACAGTTACTGAGCCACAGCCAGGATTACCACCACTTGACCAATTACAACCTAAGCTGCTAATTGAGCCAGAACAACCTGAGCGATTGCAACCAAAACTGCCCACAGCCAGATTACAGCCAGGTATGGTACAGCCAGAATTACTTCCATTTGAGCAATTACAACCTAAGCTTCTACTTGGACGACAAAAACATGAGGAACTGACACCAGAATTGTCTACATTTACAGGGCTACGGTCAAAAATACCAGCACTTAAGCAATTACAACCTGAGCTGCTAATTGAGCCAGCTCAAGTTAAGCAACTGCGACCAGAACTTCCCACATTTACTGAACCACAGACAGATTTACCAACACTTAACCTATTAAAACCTAAACTAATTGAGCCAAAATTACCTGAGCAACCGCACCCAAAACTGTTCGCAATTAATGAGCCACGGTTAGAATTACCAACACTAGAGCAACTACTACCTAAGCTTCTGCTTAAAAAACCTGAGCAACTGCAATCAAAACAACTACAACCTAAGACGCTAATTGAGCCAGGAAAACCTGAGCAACCGCGACCAGAACTGCCTACAGAAGCTGAGGCAGGGTCAGAATTACCCCCACTAGAGCAATTACAACCTAAACTAATTGAGCCAGAACAACCTGAGCAACTGCGAGCAGACCTGTCCAAAGTTACTGAGCCACAGTCAGAATTACCACCACTTGAGCAATTAGAACCTAGACCAATTGAGACAGAGCAACCTGAGCAACTGCGACCAGGCCTGTCCACAGTTACTGCGACACAGCCAGAATTACCACCACTTAATCAACTACAACCTGAGCTATCGCAACCACAACTGCCCACAGTTACTGTAGCACAGCCACAATTATCACAACTTGAGCAATTACAACCAGAGCCAATTGAGCCAACAAAACCTGAGCAACTACGACCCCAACTACCCACAGTTACAGAGGTACAACCAGAATTACCACCATTTAATCAACTACAACCTGAGCTGCTAATTGAGCCAGTAAAACCTGCGCAAACACAACCAGAACTGCCAACAACAGCTGAGCCACAGCCGGAATTACTACTACTTGAGCAATTACAACCTGAGCTTCTAATTAAGACAGAACTACCTGAGCAACCGCAATCAGAACTACCTCTAGTGTCTGATGTACAGCCAGAAATTTCGCAACTTGAGCATTTACAACCTGAGCTCCTAAATAAGGCAGAACTACCAGTAATAACTGAGACGCAACCAGGAATACCACCTCCTGAGAAAGTACAATCTGAGCTTCCCATTGAGCAAGAGCAACCTGAGCAACCTGAGCAACCAGAACTTGCAACAGTACAACAATTCGAATTACAACCGCTCACAACCACACAACCAGAGTCAATGGACACCGTTACTTCAACGGACATCGTTCTACAAACTGAAAGATCATTACAACCAGAAATTGAACAACCACAAACTACTGAAGTAATTCAAAACGAAGAAACAGTAGAAAGCGACAGTAACAAAACTGATGTAGTAAATGAACAATCTTCTACGGAACATGTGGAACAAGAAACTACGGAATCTGCAACAAATATTGATCAAATTTATACACAAGATGAACAAACTTCTGAAGAACGCAATACATTTGAAGGTTCAAGCGACATATCTACACAACCTATCGCTACTGAAACCACGGAACAACCGGAAACAGAGTTTACAACAACCAGAATAACAGTAACCACCGTTGACCCAGAGCAACCAACAACTACTGGGGAACCGTTGACAATAGAGGAACCGACAACATTGAAACCAAGTTCTGACAAAACTAAGGCTATTGTGTTTGAGACAACCTACCACCCGAAACCGCCGGGAAAACCAGTAGAGAACCCATCAACCGCCTTAGATTGTCCCCAAGCTGGGGGTAAACTGGGTAAACTTCAAGGCAAGAAAGGTATGTTTAGATTTACATCCTACTGATAATATTAATCTTAAAAGTTTGAATGTTTGATTGTTTATTACTAACGCAAAAACAGTTAAACGGATTTGGATGAAATTTGGCACTAAAATAGTTTATAACCTGGGTTTACACTTGGGATACTTCACGTAAGTCCTCGCGTATGAAGTTGAGGGTAATCTTAAATAATGTTAAACAAGCCGATTGGTTAAGCACGCGTCTTGCGGGCTACCAGGGCCCTTATTGCACTAGCTACTTCAATTGCAATTGGAAAGCAGATGCAAGCGATTGAACACTAATTTGCTTTCAAACGCTTGGGCAAATATTTGGTATTCCACAAGCGACTGAATTGCGATCGAACGCTTGGTAATTTGGATTATTGCATTTGGCTATTAGACGAATGCTCATAAAATTATAATACATTTTACTAAAAATAAATAAATGGAATATAATAATAATACAATATAATAAAATAATATATTATAATATATTTTTTTTTTGTTATTTTTAATTAATTTATTATAATTACTTATTTTATACATATTTATATTTTTAATAGGTATTTATTTCTTTATAAAATAATTAAAAAAATAATTTTATTTTTTTTATTTATTAAAAATATACTTATTTATTTATTTTATTACCATTTTTTAATAATTTTAACGTTATTTTTTATTTAAGAAAATATATTTAATTATTTACCTATTTTGTTTTTATTTTATTTTTTTAAATAGTTAGGTACCATTTTTTTTTAAATATATATATTTGTTTATATATTTATTATTTTTATTTTTTTTAATGTTATTTTTCAATAAAAATAATAATAATTTAGCCCTTTTAACGTCCCACTCCTGGGCACGGGCCTCCCCTCATTTTTTTAATAAAAAATATATTTATTTATTTAGGTATTTTAATTTTTCCTTTTTTTAATATTATATTATTATTATTTTATTTAATTTTTTACATCGTATCGATATGCGCCGGGCAGCTTGATATTTAACAATTTACTTAGAAAACGAAGTCAGTCGCAAGCTCAAGTTCAAAAGCTAAGAAACGCTTACGTAATACCAAATCAATGTCAGTAGAAATTGGGAATCTCGTGTCAACCGGTGGTTTGTAGAATACGGAAAAACGACAAAAGCGGAGCGTTTGACAAGCATTTGCTTTCCAATTGCAATTGAAGTTGCTAGCGTAATTAGGGCCCAGGTCTCGGGTTCAAACCCCGGCTCGAACCTCTAGATTTTTCGAAATCTATGTGCGAATCATAATTTCTATAAATGATTATCACTTGCTTACGGTGAAGGAAAACATCGTGATGAAACCTGCATGTCTTAGAAGATTTAACTAATTTTCGAAAGACATGTCAAATCCGCCAACCCGCAGTGGGCCAGCGTGGTGGATTATGGCCTGAATCCCCCTCGTGTTGAGGGGAGGCCCGTGCCCAGGAGTGGGACGTCAAAAGGGCTAAAATTATAAATTATAATTATAAGCTGTGATAGATTAGTAGTGTAACGCAAACTTTAGAACCTACCCTTTTACCATACCCCTTTATTAAAAAACGTAGATTAGCGAGAGAATAGTTACATACCGAACTGTCTCTTTCTAACATCAGTTATTTGACATTCGAAAGAAGAAGACTAAGCATGGTGTAACTAAACAACAGCTAGACCATGTTTACGAGTATTAATATCGAATTTTGCAAATCACATTTCCGTTTAATATTTATCACTTGCTAGGTTTCCGCCGATTGTATGATGCGTATAGCTTTATTAAAGTAAAAGTGACATTATTAAAAAAAAAAATCCTAAATGACGGGAGTTCTGATATATCAAACAAAAAAAATACAACCGATTGAGAACCACCAATTTTTTTTTAATAAGTCGATTATAAATCTGCCACACACAACCAATGAAACTAATTTTGAGTGGCGCCAAAAACTTCGCACGGGTTGAACTAAAAACCGATATAAGTTGAACAAAATAAAATATGCTCTATGCATTTCATTCACTCTTGTGTCAAGATGTCAACAGCGACCACAGACTTATAAACACTACGTGACAGCGGCTCTTATAGTAACAAAAAAAAAATCCTCTATGATTTGTATACTTTTTTTCTTTTCACAGATATAATGAACGCCCTAGAAACTTCCATGAATTTGAAGATTCTGGTACTCCCGAACGGGCCCCACGGGAAGAATTGTTTCTGTACATGCGACCCAATCGCGCCCCCGCAGCTCATCCCGATATCAGATCTTCCAAAAGAAATAACTGGATGAAATAAGTCTATGAATAATCTTTAATATAGTAATTGTATTTATTTTTTAACAATAAAATTTTGTATCTATTTTTTTTCTGTTTCTTTCTCCACATCAAATCACGACCTTTTTTAAATGGGACCAGTCCCGCCACACTCCCACCACTTTTAGGGTCTGGTCTGTTACTCCTGTAAACCGGATCGACAATGGTGTCAAAAGATAACACCGGGTTTGACCCTCGATGAGTTCCGGGGACAAGCTAAATTGTCTTGAACCCGCACGAATTTAATCGAAAGAAAGGAGATGAATAATATATAATAATATAGCCAAACTGACACACCAACTGTATGATCCCTAACTAACCAACGCTTGTTCTATGGGTACCGTACAATGGACTGGAGGCGATCCCAGTGACACCCAGACCCGGGTATATTTCAAAAGGCCATTTCCGATATTTGCCCCGGGCTGGAATTGAACCAGCAACCACCATGTGCAGTGAGCCGAGCGGCCTACTACGCTCGACCACTGCGCCAAGCGTTCGTCCTCATAAAAAATATCCACTTACCTTCGTTGCAATGCGGGAATCAAACATTGCTGTACAGGCGGATTGCCACAGAAACAAAACTGTTACAGCACCACGGATCGTAATTAGACTAATTGGACCAAAACTCGAGAGCTGATTATTTATAGGTACTTGATTCCAATGCTCCGAATCCCATGGACCGCGCACCGAACTAACGTTTAAATCCTAAAAGAACTCAACATCAAAGAGAGATTATCGTCGACTGTGCAAATACGAATCCTCAAGTTCTTTGGGCACATCACCCGCAACAAAAACTCAATGGAGCGATTGGTGGTGCAAGGGAAAGTTGAAGGCAGGAGACCACGGGCGCTATCCAACACGGTGGACAGACCTCATAAAATCCGTGACACACTCAACCGTGAACGACTGCTCTCACTTAGCCAAACATAGACCCACATGGCGACATATCGTACGAGCAGCGGTGGCACAAGAACCGACCGAAACATGACCACGACCGCTCTGACAAGAGTGCTACGACTTAGAAGAAGAAGATTCCAATAACAGGTATTGTGGTATACTAGAATTGTATAAATTTAAAGTAGGTACCTAATCAAATGATAGACAGCAAAATAATATTGTAACAATAATGACAATATGTTAAAATGTGAGCACCATGTAAGCACTGATGCATTAATATAGCATAACTGCCTAGTAGAAATAAGTTTATGACATGGCAATATTCTGGGCCTATTACTTCTTTATTTGTGATGCCTTATGCGTTAACCTACATTGTCCTCACATCTCTAAATATCTACTGTAAATAAACACAAACATAAAAAATAGAAAGGAAAAAATGTATCCACGGAGTTTCTTGCATGTTCTTCTCCATAGGATTTTGTTTTGGAACATGCACCTAGTTCTTGACTTTTTAAAAGTGACAGTTAATCTGGCCTATTTGAAATAAAAATATTTGAATTTAAATTTGAAAGCGTCTGAAAATACGGAAATTATCTCTGGTTTGTACAAGATCTGTGTAACAAACTGCTCCAAAAGCTACTTTCACGCAATTTAACGAAGTGTTCAGTAGCTTTTTCCAGACTGTAATACACAGTATACTATATACCGACATCCAACATCATTGAGGTTAGAAATAAAACAGCCAACAGTTTGAGTTAAAAAAATTATTTCATTTTATTAAAATTCGTTTGTAAAATGATCATTTTCACATGGAAATAATTAATCTTATCATGATTTTAATAGTACACCACTCGTCCAAATACACTTACATATTTACGGTTCTTGCGTTGACCGAAAGTTACCTGTAATAAGAGACACGTAATTAAATATCGTTTTTCATATAACAATGTCGGAAACACGCGTACGATACCCCTGCCCCCCTAGCCAAGTGGCTTCGTCTACAAGCGTTTCTACAAAACGCTACGCTTAAATGTATGGAAATGACATTACAAGTCGATAAGTAGATCACGTGACTTATGTCATTTCCATACATGAAGCGTAGCGATTTGTAGAAACGAATGCAGACGAAGCCACTTGGCTATAGGGGCTGGGGTGCTACTCTTAGCAACGACAATCGATATGTCGCCGCCAAATAGCTAATCGGCGCTAGGTGGCAGAAAGTAGGACTAAATTGAAATGAACAGCCTAGGCACTTAACTAAACGGCGCCGTTCAACTAGTGGCCTGAATGATATTCAGCCATTTGATCAAACAGCTAGGCAAATGACTTGGATCGATGACGTTTAACTACTTGCCTAGCCGTTTAATTACCTGCCTAGCCTGTTCATTTCAATTTAGTCCTACTTTCTGCCACCTAGCGCCGAAACTCACCAAACTGTCAATATCTCTATATTATATATTCTCTTTGGTCAAAAAGTTTTGTAGTACTTAAATGTCAACCAGTTGCCTAAGCATTAGCCAGCCAGTTTATTAAATGTTGTAATAGACGATACGGCTGAATATCATTCAGGCCGTTAGTTGAACGGCGCCGTTTAGTTAAGTGCCTAGGCTGTTAATTGAACGGCGAATTAAGCTATTTGGCGGCGACAGATACATCGTGACATCTGTAGTGTCGAATCCTAATCTAAAGTCCACCTATTTTACCGCCGTATCGATTACTGAACGAACGATACAAAATTATCGTTCGTTCAGACGATATTCGACGATATTCTAACTTATTCATAAATACTTTTTAGGTACATTAATAAATTAAAAACATGTATTTTTAGTAATAACTATTATACATATAAGCCTAGTAGAAATGATCTAAGCAATGATGAAAATCGCATCACAATCCGTTGCATAGTTATCAAGAACTAAGCGAAGACACAGGTAATAAATAAATAAATATCGCCAGACGAACACACCAACTGTATGGTCCCAAACTGAGCAACGCTTGTACTATGGGTACCGTACAATGGACTGGAGTCTATCCCAGTGACACCCAGACCAGGGCAAATTGCGAAAAGACCATTTCCGAAATTCACCCCGACGGGAATCGAGCCTGCAACCTCCAGGTGTAGTGAGCCGAGCGGCCTACACTCGAACCACTGCGCTAAGCGGTCGTCACACAGATAATAGCGGATAATGAAATAGACTTACTCAGCATTCGCTTCCAAACTGACGCTCACATAGCTAGCTCCCATGCTCTCCCTGTGACGGGGCGACAGCACATGCTTCTTCGCTGTCTCGCCTTCTTCAACATCGGAATCACATACACCACATTTCAAACTCCCAAATTTGTAATAGACATACTTGTTCTTTCCCAACATCAATATATTGTGCTTCAGCTCCAAATAGAAGCGGAAAACGCTCTCTGTCGGCGGCTTCACAACAAAATGTTCAGCGTATACCAAATGAGTCAGCAAAGACCTTATAGAATTGAACACCCCGTTGCAATTCGTGCAATTGAACGTCGACCCTTCGCTGTGCAAAATAAAGTTCCCTTTCATGTAAACGCTTATAATGTCGCCTTTGTTTTCGTTGATCTTCGCCTCGGCGACGGCCGTTTGGTGATCGACATTGTTCAAAGCATGTTTTATGGCGTCACCGTTGTTGTCGAACGTTATATCACAGATGGTGCATTTGCTATCCTCGATTCTGTTGGATGATAGCAGTTGTAGATCAACATCTTCGTAGAGCGCGGAGCGGATCAATTTGGAAATGGTTTCGAAATGGGTGTTGCTCTCGAAATGCTCAACGATAGCAGATATGGAAGGCACAGCGATGAAATCCGGACAAATGGTGCAGACGTAAAAGTTGCCGAAACTAGCAAAATACTCAGAGGGCCGGCAGTGATTTTTGTACAACATAGCGAGCTTCCGAGGGGCGGCGTTCCGCAAATGCTTCTTCTGGCGAATATGGTTGAAAAGGACCTGTCTGGGCCCTTTCAAAGTCATATCACAGCAAGTGCAGTAGTTGCCAATCTTTCCGGAAGGTTTAATGAAGTTTTCTATTATCACATGGTCACGCGTGTTGTGGGGCTTGCCGACGCTGGCGAGATATTTCGTCCAATTCAGGTCTTTTGGTCCCCATTCCTCTGGGATTCCACCTTCAGTGTTCTTCATCCTCAGGTACAATTCGTCAGCGAGTTTCCCCAAATGTTTATCATCCAATATATGCAAGATGCAAGCGTCGTTTGACTCAATACCTAGTCTGCAGAGCCTGCAGTATAGCCCGTTCGGCGCCGATGAAATATCATGGCTTAGAAGGAATTTTTCATTCATCTCCTTGATTTTCTCAATCGACGTGTCCGCCATTGAGAATGGTATATGTTTATCAGCTTGTAAGATGCACGACAGATTGTGAACGTGGGTTTCACTGAACACGTGGTTCAGAACGCTGTCGTAATGGAATCTCAGAGTGTAGTATTCACATGCGATGCAGAAGAACGCCAATTTCCCAGTTCTATCGTCAATAAGAGTCAGTAATTTATGATTCACGAGCAGTTTGACGATCAGCGCCTCAATGGGGCCGTAGTAACGGTATTTCTTAGCTTGATTTTTAGGCTTCTCAGCAGTTTGATCGTTCTCATCGTTGTCGATGTTTTTATTTGCGTCCGCCGCGAAATTTTGGTAGACATTGTCTCTAATACTCATGATTATAGGTGCTACAGCGCTGGTTTGTGCAGAAAAATCTATGGCACTGACATCTTGGCATAACGTGTCGTAAGCGTTCTGATAAAACTTCAACGCGTTCGCCACGCTCGCTTCAGAAGCGTCTGGCAACACTTTCATCAGCACCGAGCCGAGTCTAGTAGAGAAATGTTTGTCAACCTTCTCAGCAGGCTTCGACAGTTGGATAATTTCAATGGTCTGGGCGGGAGTCTCGCCGCATTCCATTGACGATAAGCGCCTGGACATGTTAGGCAATATGATTGGCTCGGCGACGTCAATGCTTTCGCGCTTCAGTTTGGGCAAGTGTGCGTCAGAGTCGAAATGCTTTTGGAGGGACTCCATCAAGGGTTCCTCATCGTTCAGCTCGATTTCGACGTTGCAATCCGTGCAGATGTGGACTTGTTTCGCGTCCTCGGAGGTGAGGAGCTCAGCTTTGAGCAACTCCGGCACCTCGCTCACAGGGAGACTGTTGAACCTCTGCCTTTGCAGATTGCTCTTCTTCTCAGTCGTAAATATATACTCAACCTCGACCATTTCGCGTTTTTGCAGGAATATATTCTTATGAGTCTCATTCAAATTCTTTAAATAATTACATATCACATTGTTTTGTTGTGTTACAGAGTGGTTCGTGACGTTTTGGAAGTGTTGGGCCAAACGTTTGACGTCATCCAGTTTGCGAAACGAGAGGACCGTCAGCTCTCTCATTCCCTCAGCGATCGCGTCGACTGGTGCGGCCGTGGCGTCTGCCATATTGTTTTTTAAAAAAAAAGAAAGTGGACCAAATTTGAAACAAGATACTAGAGCTTCGAGGTGTTTAATTAAACAATCTCGAAACAAGATTTGAGTCTAGTTACAAATTTTCCGTCCAAGCTCCACCGAGCGGGAATGTTTGAACAATCTCGAAACAAGATTTCAGTCCAGTACTAATATTCGTCCAGCTCCTGGTTTCCGTCCAAGCCCTAATGAGCGTATAGACAGTGTGAGATGTTGGCTGTAGATGGTCTGCCCGTACTCGTGCCGAAATTACACCGAAAGGAATTTAGATTCTTTTTGGGGATAATTGAAAATAAAATGAGGATTTTGGATTTGAACGTCAATGCATTTCAAGATCTGGAAAGAAAGAAATACGTCACATTAGAGAGTTATACAAGTATACCGTCCCAAATTAAGCAACGTTTAGAGTGGTATCCATCTAATCTTTTTAATCCTACTAATATTATAAATGCGAAAGTTTGTGAGTGTGGATGTTTGTTACTCTTTCAGGCAAAAACTACTGAACGGATTTGGATGAAATTTGGAACACAGATAGTTTATAACCGGGATTAAAACATAGGATACTTTTTATCCCGATAATCCCGAAATGTTTGTTTAGTTAAATACTACGTGGACGAAGTCGGCGGGCACAGCTAGTTATAAATAATTATGTGACAAACACACGTACAGACGTGTCTTTGTCACAGAACTGCTCCAAAACGGTTGGACCGATTTTGATGTATTTTTGAGTGTGTTTGAGTGGGTCCCTTAATGTCTCAGATTCAAAATCGGACCCCCCGGTCGGTTGCTGCGCTGCATTCGGGTTCTAAGTAAGACAGCTCAAATCACAATGTCTGCCGGGACCACTAGTTTCATTATATTTTGTTCATTAGGTGAGTTCCCGTTTTTCCGTCAAACTCATATCCACTCCGACCTCGTTCATATTACTCTTAATACAATCCATTCATCTTTTCTTGGGCCATCCTGTCGCACTGTATCCTTCCACATTCATATTCATCACTCTTTTAGTCACCGCCTACTTTCACTTTAGCTGTTATTGTTTTTGTTATTTGCCTACCTGCTATTATATTATTTATACTTTATACTAGCTGTGCCCGCGACTTCGTCCGCGTGTAATTTAACTTAACAAAAAATTCGGGATTATTAATCCCCTATTTTATCCCCTTGGGGATAGAATTAATCAAAATCCTTTCTTAGCGGATGCCTACGTCATAACATCTACTTGCATGCCAAATTTCAGCCCGATCCGTCCAGTGGTTTGGGCTGTGCGTTGATAGATCACTATGTCGGTCAGTCACCTTTGAGTTATATATATTTAGATTATGCCATCAATATATTGGAGATGTTGTATTAGTTATTTACCTCCAAGTATGGATTCAGGAATATTTTCCTTGTCGCGATAGGTGGGTTAATTAGTATATACCTATACCTACATTAATTAATTAATCATAATTTTAGCCCTTTTGACGTCCCACTCCTGGGCACGGGCCTCCCCTCAAGACAAGGGGGATTCAGGCCATAATCCACCACGCTGGCCCAGTGCGGGTTGGCGGATTTCACATGTCTTTCGAAAATTGGTTAAATCTTCTAAGAAATGCAGGTTTCCTCACGATGTTTTCCTTCACCGTAATACCTACATTACTTTTTAATTATTAGTGCGCGAAATCTCACACATTTATACAAAGTGTTGATGTGAAGGTACAAGTTACGTATAAATTTGACATAAACTTCATTACACGATCTCAGAGATAAAGAATCTGAAAACGTCTGCATTTTTACCAAATTTAAAGTTATTTTGTAATCAGCCTTGTTAATAATCGTAAGAGGCAATTATTACATATTTTTTTTAATCATTTTTCAAAGTAAAATCATACTAATATTATAAAGAGGAAAACTTTGTTTGTTTGATTGTAATGAATAGGCTCCGAAACTACTGAACCAATTTGAAAAATTATTTCACTGTTGGGAAGCTACACTATCCCCGGGTGACATAGGCTATAATATATTTTCAAAAAAATTAGGGATCCTTACTAAAACTCGAATAATGTAACCGCAATGTACCCGTGCGAAGCCGGGGCGGGCCGCTAGTACTTAATATTGTCCAGGACGTCGACTTTTAAAGTTTCCCATTTCAAATTGAAATTCAAATCATTTATTTTGTTAAGGTCTACGGGGGCACTTACAACTTGTCAATTTTACATTATTATTTTTCTTATATCTACAACCGGATCGGAACGCGACCTCGACTGAGAAGATCCGGCAAGAAACTCAGCGGGCTTGTCTTTTTTTATCGCCAGTTGCTTATTATCAATAATTATCCATATCGGTATTATGATGGGTTTAACTAGGGGGGAGGTGGAATGTCTGATTATTGATTCCAAGTAATATCCTCAACGGTACATACAACCCATTATTGATACATTAAATTCAAACTTTATTTATAGGAATGAATTAACCGTAGGTAATGTTTACCCAAGACTTTGTGAATGTCATTAGATTTACCGTGAAGGAAACTATCGTATGGTGTCTTGCTCTGTTGATACATGTGTTAAACTTGTGTAACATCACGACCGCAATCCATTAAGGATTGGGCAGTGATATTCCGAACAGCAATAACAACAGAGAGTGTTAGTAAATGCGTTTGCTATTGCTATTTATTACTAGACACTGGCGAAATACCTATTAATCAGAAAAACCTAAATTAATATTTTTTAAGAAAGAAGAAGTTCGAATGACAGTTTATTGCGTTTTGACAGTTCATCACTAGACATCCAAATTGGGTTACCAATGATCAAAGTCAATCAAAGTCACAACTTTGATCATTGGTCATACATGATAGACAGACAAATTTGGGTGGAACATTGTTTAAATTTGATGAATATGGGTTAAAATATGGTGACAGTTGGTCAAAGTTGGCAAATTTTGGATGACACATTATCAAAGCTGGGTTACAAATGGACAAAATTAGGTGACAATGGTAAAAATTGGGTGACAACTGGTCAAAATTGCGTAAAAATTCATAGTAAATACCTAAGAGGTTCACTTTAGGTGGGGGAGTAGGAGGACTCTAAATGTTCTGTGTACCCCAAGGGGGCTCAAAACAGGGTGTCACAATAATTGTAACAGACTTAAATGTTACCACCACCCATTTCACATTTCTGGCTCAAACATTTAGCTTAGCTGAAAGGGCTAACAGAACTAGTGATAATATAATGAGACCACTGACATCCTTATATTGCTAATCTTTATAAGTATATAAAATTCAGGTGTATGTGTGTTCGTAATTCTTGTCCTCCTAAACGGCTTGACCAATTCAGATGACATTTCCTTTGTACTTATGAGGTCACCAGGATGGCTTTTAGCTATAGTTTAGACACGCTAGATGGCGCTGCTGTCGACTTCCAGAAAAAAGAAACTATACCAGCAAAACTGCGGCTAAAAGCTAGTCTTCTATATTCATATAAAAATGAATGTTTGTCTGTATGTCCTTTATAGAATCGTAAACTATGCATTTGATCATGTCATGATCTTTAGCAAAGTGTTGTGCATGAGCCCACAAAGGTTTCTGAGTTGGTACGACCAATCTTGAAATGAAATTTATTCACGTAAATAGAGTACATTTGGTGTTATTTATCTTGTTTAACCTTACATCTATTTAGCCCACCACAGGCATGTGAATATGAATCTTGGACAGCGTAGCAACGCGCGGAGGGTACAGCTAGTGTTATATAAGATCTTATGGAGTATTCTGTACTCACTACTGATATACTCTAGTACAAATGTAAATTATATGATTATCTTAACATGAGGCCCCGTGTTGGGTTAGAATAGTCCCACTCCCAGAACGTTACATAAATATATACAAATACATAAAATTGGAGTGTCTGTTTGTAATATCAAAGAACACCTTTTCACTAAATGCATATGGAAGTACATACGACACCTATAGCAAAAACGCGATAAATTTTTTTTCGTCTGTCTGTATGTTTGTTCCGGGTAATCTCCAAAACGGCTGGACCGATTTTAACGGGACTTTCACTGGCAAATAGCTGATGTTTTAAGGAGTAACTTAGGCTACTTTAATGTTAGAAAAACAATTAGGGTTCCGCGTAAAAAGTAAAAACACATGAAATCACAGAGTATCTCCGAAACGGCTGGACCGATTTTAACGGGACTTCCAGTGGTAGATAGCTGATATTATAAAAAGTAACTTAGATTACTTTTATTTTAGAAAAAAAAATGGCTCCTGTCAAGCTTGCTCAGCTAATATATTATAATTTCTTCTGTATGTGTGTTTGGCACTAAACTCCTCCTAAACGGCTGGACTTAAAACCCAATTACAGCACAATTGTAAATTTGAACCGCTAGTGGACAAAAAAAAAAAATATTTGTGAGACTAATGCATGACAATTGACTTTTACACTGATAGATGGTTGGCATGGCATATTTCTAATCAAACATTTAGATATTATACTCAAATTACAAATGGTGTACAGGACACTATGAGGAGTACTTAAAAATAAGTAAACAAATATCGCCACACTGACAAACCGACTGGACGGTCACAAACTAAGCAATGCTTGTACTATTGGCACCGTACAATAGATTGGGGGCGATCCCGGTGACACCCAGACAGGGGCATATTACAAATGGTAGTTTTCGAAATTTAGTCTGGCAGGAATTGAAGCTGTGACCACTTGGTGCAGCGAGTCAAACAGCCTATGATTGAAACACTACTGCAAGCGGTCATGTAGGATACTTCTTAAAAAGATTGTGCTTAAACCACAGAGAAGACTAGAATGGACAAGGACATAATCAACCTTCTTTTATACATAAAACTCTGCGGTGTATTTTTTTTCGTAATTTTTCCCCTTCTAAAAGGTGGACCAAATTTGTTTTTTCTTCTTATGGGGGTAATAGCTATAGTTAGACCCAGTAGATGTCGCTGTTGTCAATGTACAGAAAATAAATTCTACACTAGTGAAGCTGGAGGCAGTATTTTAAGACAAAATTATTGTCTTCTGCCGTATGGACCTTACAATGGCACAATTACAATTGAGTTGAGTTTGGACATCGACCTTGGACCCCCGCGAATAACTACCACTATCTATAACGATAATATCGCTTCTGTAACCAAAAACCACTCCTGAGTACTAATGTTAGTCGTAAAATATAGAAAATTCTATATTGATAAGGAAAATTCACAACAATATACATTTAAGCCGCCGTACGCGACACGAGGGACACAATCACGGTGATATGCACATATTTACAACTCTTTCCTCAGTTATGCACATAAAAATAAGAGTTAAAATTCATCAGACAACGAAGTACCTGCATATTTAACATAAAATATAAATGGGTGTCTAAATCAAAAAAACGTTTTAAACATTGAATACAGATTCAAATACAATAAATATGATAAAATATAGATGTTATTATGATATTAATACACAAATAATTGTATTAATGGAGGAAATACGCACAAAAACAATGTTAGGTTAGAATGATGTTGCAAGTTAGTAATTCAATGTTTTTGGTCGCAAAATCGAGGGGATATGTTAAATAAATTATTTGTAATTACCTGTACGTCTTGATTTTGTGCATGGCAGCGAAACGCGGCCTAATTTATTTTATTTTAGTACGGGCATTTAATGACAGCCTGCGGGTGACATGACAGACGGAATCAGATTTTTGACGTCTCGAACGTGATTCGTTGCGGGTGTGCCAGGGTGGCCAGTTTATTGATGTGTTGCAGATAGTACGGGTATGATTTAATTTGAACAATAATTATTAATCAACTCAGGATCAAATTATAATGTACAGGTGAAAATGAATTGTGTTTAAAAAAATACATATTTTAATTTTATATAGACAAAATTGTAACAGAATATGTAAACTACTTCTTATTTATTTAACTTGCTTAAAACAAATTATTTCGAAGAGCCTACTGAGGGTAACTATATTTGCAAATTAAGCTGAACACATTATTTTCATTAAATATTATAATATATTTATTATTGTATTTGTTGTATTATAAAGATATAAAAATGTGCATACAATGAAATAATCACCTGACACATAATGAAAAAAACATTACAAATCAGAAAATGAATAAATTTGCACATAAGTGTAAGTACGTCATACAAAATATAAACATTCAAAATTCTGCATACTTATACATCCCATATTTTATTTAACTCATTAGCTGCTGGGAATAATGTTATGAAATCTAAATTATTTAACAAAACTACCTTGCTTACCAAAGAACACATCACAACACAAGACGACCTTGACCTTTCAGAAAAAAATACCACCATCAAACAAAAGCTGCCAGCTCTAAATAAAAATTTCCCCACCAACACTTGACACAGATTATAACAACCTACGTCATTTTTTGAGACGTGGGAGTTTTTACGTAAACAAAATGAGAAATAATCACAAAGTTATTCACATCAATATGTATGATTGGTGTTATTTATTGAATTTGACCTTGTAGAACAGAAATCGCATATTTACATTATGTCTTGCATGACTCATGTTATCACCAGATGTATTTGTTATAATAAGGTTATAATAAATAAAATGGTGACTATTAGGCCTTAGTAACACCTTGGGCATATCTTGGGTGCGAGGGGGGCAGGGGGCGGCTGACCCTTTGTCCTTGGTCTGCCACCCCTGAAACCTTCATGGTTAATTAGGCATCTATGTGTCCTGATATTAAATAGTATGTTAGTACCTATCTACTCTATTGTATAATTATAAAATTGTACTTACTTAAGTACTAAACTACTAACATTATAAATGCGAAAGTTTGCGAGTGTGGATGTATGTTTGTTACTCTTTCACGCAAAAACTACTGAACGGATTTGGATGAAATTTGGAACACAGATAGTTTATAACCTGGATTAACACATAGAATTCTTTACTTAAGTCTACGCGGACGAAGTCGCGGACAGCAACTAGTATAATTATAAAATTGTACTTACCTAGTAATTACTAAAGAAGCAAATTTACTTATTATTAAACTAACAACCCACCCCGGCTTTGCACGGTTTCTCTCTGTTATTTCTAATGGTGGCACTTCATATTTGCGTTATCATAACAAATCGAAATAACTCTTAATGCGCATTATAGTAGGTTTGTTTTGTTTTGGCTGTATTACGCAAGTATTCGGGCAAGTATGCCATGTCAAGTGCCGCCTTAAAATGAATAATAATTTACTAAAAACCCGCCCCGGCGTCGTCGCACGGCTCTAAAATTATCAGTGTTTCTGTACTATATTATGCATGTGTTATACATATAAACCTTCCTCTTGAATCACTGTATCTATTAAAATAAACTCATCAAAATCCGTTGCGTAGTTTTAAAGATCTAAGCATACATAGTGACAGACAGACAGCGGGAAGCGGCTTTGTTTTAGACTATGTAGTGATTATTTATACCTACATACAAACCTCCCAGAACATTTTTTCTAATGAAAAGTGAATACCGCATCAAAATCCGTAGCGTAGTTTGCAAGAAACAAGCGCACGAACAACAACGTGGCCAAAATCGGAACTAACGCCGCCATCTTCATAAAATCTGAAGATTTTTATTCCAGCATATAAGAGCAATGTCTCATTGAGAGTTCAGCCGTTGGACTCTAGTCACAACGCCAGTTTCAAGGCGTTTGTGGTCAGGGTCCCCACGGACAGGCTGTCAACTTTCATGCAGGAAGACTACTGGCCGAAGGGTGTAGTGTTCAGGCGCTGTCGGGGGAGATTGCCGCCGTCGCCACACACAATTCAGTTTAGTTATTAATAATTTATGTATGTTTGTTTATAAGGTATGTATCTATGGGCCTAAGACGCCTGAATATAGGTAAATAAATAAATACCCATGGAACAAACAGCGCTCCCCCTCAACTGTCACTTACATTCATTAATCCTTGTTTTTTATACTTAAAACTTCCCTGTCCTTATTGCACACGCCATGAAAAATATCGAGTACTATTAAAATAATACCCTATTATTTTTGATATTAAGGTGAAGGCGGCTGTCTAGCCCGCGAAATTCAAAATTTTCGAGTATTTATATAGTTTATCCAAAATCTGAAAACATTTAAGACAACATTTTGTGATTTGCGACAAACACTGTATGCAGTGCGTTTATTAATACATTTATTTTACTCTAAATATTATCATGATGGATATGATACTAGTTAATCACTAAATATATACAAAAATTGCCAGTTTATCTGGATAGGTGTCGTTCTTGAAATGTTTTAGAGTAAGTTGGATATATTAATAAATGCACCGCACACGTTCTTTGTCGCGAATTACAAAATGTGCCTTTTATTATTGTCAGATTTTGAAAAAATTCTAAAAAACCTCAAAAAATTTGAACTTCGCGGAATAGATGGGCGCTTTGACCTTAAAAAAGAAAAAAACACAAGCCTTTAAGTAGTGTTCGATCATTTGTATGTTAAACAATATTAATTAGAAGGTTATATAATCGTGTTGTTATTTAGATAACAACATGTGTAAGTATGTCTGCTTCATAAATTAGGTCCTAATTAATTATCAAAGTTAGGGTCCGATTCACATTGGAGCTAGATAACAAACGAGCCTCTCAAATAAATCAATAAATATCGCCAGGCGAACACATCAATTGTATGGTCCCAAACTGAGCAACGCCTGTACTATGGGTACCGTACAATGGACTGGGGGCGATCCCAGTGGCACCTAGACCTAGGGCAAATTCGAAAAGGCAATTTTTTTATTTATCCTGAAGGGAATGAGCCCGCGACCACCATGTGCAGTGAGCCGAGCGGCCTGCGCTCGAACCACTGCGCCAAGCGGTCGTCAAAGGCGTTGGGAGCTTGGAATCTATCAAAAGTTCGAAACTACCTAATTATACATAGAGGTACATTATACTTAAGTTGATATATAGATAGGTACCTACGTAACTATTATAATTTCTGAATTACGGGCTTTTGAATAGGTATACTATGTCACAACTCTCGTGTTGCGGCTTTAGGACAACAGTGTAATCTTCTTAACGAGTAACAGCCACCAATATTCATGAAAAAGATCGTACAACAATTGCATACTACATTTGACATCCTACTAGATCCTACTAATATTATAAATGCGAAAGTTTGTGAGTGTGGATGTATGTTTGTTGCTCTATCAGGCAAAAACTACTGAACGGATTTTGAAGAAATTTGGAACACAGATAGTTTATAATCGGGATTAACACATAGGATACTTTTTATCCCGCTAATCCCGTCTTTTTAAGTTAAATACTACGCGGAAGAAGTCGGTGGGCACAGCTAGTAATATATATTTTTTTCATTTGGCGGGAAAATTTAACTTAGATTTAATTATATTAATTACTGGATCCCAAGTTGGTGGTAGCACCCAGCCATCTTTCCTATTGAAATTAGGATGTTTTTTAATTTCAATGGCCTCACGTATCATCCTTGGTCGGAATCGGTGTTCTTTTGCGAGGATCTGTGGTTTATCAAATCTGATATAATGGCGGGTGCGGTCCTATGTACATGTTCACAGATTGCAGACTTCGTGGAGCGCCGGTGTTTCACATCAGCTATGTGTTCTTTTACGCGGGTTTTTACTGATCTTTTAGTTTGCCCTATGTAGGAGAGCCCACATTCACAGTCGAGTTTGTATACCCCTGCATCTTGTAGAGGAATGTGTATATAATTAAATTCAAAACCAAGTGTACCATTGCAAGACCTCGAGACACTGTGAGCACTTTCTGCGTGGATCGGACCGCAAACAACAACTTAATATGAGGGTACCCAGTTACTAACTATGACATCAGGACGTCTAACACCTCAGTCCCCCGTGACCACGGCTGCTGTAAAGCAGCCGAAACATCGGGAACAAAAATTAAATAAACGCGATAAAATCCGAAAAATAGTTTTATTTCAATGTGTAGTATTCGCGTAAATATAAGAAAACAATATACAACTATTATTTCGGACTTTTGCAACATCTTGTATAGAAGCTGTCAACCAAACTAACGTATCTTCATCTCCTTCTGCCTTCGATCGACAGTCAATCGATGGTCGAACGAATAGATACTTACTGCTCTACAGCAACTATCAATCAACGCCGACTCATCTAGGGGCCGTATTAAATCAATCTCAAGTCTAGAGCGATCGTGTACTCTATTGACACGTCATTTTATACAGGAATGACAGTTCCTAGATCGCTGTCAGACTTGAAATCGATTTCTTAATACTGGTCTAATTCTACCATCTATACAAATAAATAAAATTGGAGTGTCTGTTTGTAATATCAAAATAACACATTTTCACTAAATGCATATGAAAGTACGTACGACACCTATAACAGAAACGCGATTTAAAACAAATTTGTCTGTCTGTCTGTCTGTCTGTCTGTCTGTCTGTGTGTTTGTAATCTCCGAAACGGGTGGACTGATTTTCACGGGACTTTCACTGGTAGATAGCTGTTGTTATAAGCAGTAACTTATGCTACTTTTATTTGAGAAAAACAAAATTTTAAAAAAGGGTCCTGTCGTCTAAAAACGCGGGAGCACGGACGAAGTCGCGGGCTCAGCTAGTAAAGAATATGAGTATGAGCGAGATAATCACTCGAGAGAATCGTAGCGGGCGGAGGGGCATATGTGGCATCGGTGTCTTTGAAGCGGTTTGGATATCCCGTCACTAATGATGTCACAGGAGGCGTAAAAAATTTGGAACGCTTGGTTTCAATACAAATCGTGATACTTGCGTTATCTATGTAAATCTATAGCTGTGTAAGCTTAGACCTTTGGTTCGTTAATCTATGTGTGTAAGCAATAGTCTGTGTGGAGCAGGCGTTAGAACTCCTTACATGTTTTTTATACCGTGACCCTAAAGACCCCCTTTGATTGATACAAGTTGATAGTATTATATAAGAGCGAGTCTCCGGTGATTAGTGTCTGTTTATCATGTTGTCTGCTGTAATATTATTTGTGCTGGCTGCGAGCGGCGGGGACGGGAGTCCGTGAGTTTTTTTTATTTTGGGACTTGTCCCGCCTCTCACTCTCACCACTGTAACTCCTGTAAACCAGGATCGACAATGGTGACCAATAATGACGCCGAGGTTTGACCCTCGACGAGTCCCGGGGACAAGTTAAATTGTCTTGGACCCCGCACGAATTTAATCGAAAGGAATAATAGGAGTTGGAAGAAAAAAATCTACTTCCCTCGGGTGCAAAGCGGGAGACAAAAACAACTGGTATGGGCTGATTGCAATAGAAGCAAGACTGTTTCAGCTGATTGAAGACCAGTTGTAAGGTACCACGGATCGTAATTAGACTAATTGGACCTAAACTCGTGAGCTGATTATACTTGATTCCAATCTATATTATATATAACTCAAAGGTGACTGACTGACTGACTGACTGACATAGTGATCTATCAACGCACAGCCCAAACCACTGGACGGATCGGGCTGAAATTTGGCATGCAGGTAGATGTTATGACGTAGTCATCCGCTAAGAAAGGATTTTGATTAATTCTACCCCCAAGGGGATAAAATAGGGGATGAATAATCCCGAATTTTTTGTTAAGTTAAATTACACGCGGACGAAGTCGCGGGCAACCCTAGTCAGTACATAGGTATACACGATCCCGACAGAAGCATTACAAGAAGATCTTGCCTTTGCGTGTAAAATCTAATTAAAAACTCGACCTAGGGTCATAATCACTTTATGTAGCTATTCCCTTATCCCAGCACCGCTAAGCCCGACGAGGTCTATGACACGATTGTCGTCGGGCTCGGCTCGGCGGGCACCACGGCCGCCTCCACGCTGTGCCGGGCGGGCCGGCGCGTGCTGGCGCTGGAGGCCCAGAACCGGATCGGTGGCCGAGTCTACACCGTGCCCTTTGGAGATGGGGTCGTCGAAGTTGGGGGTGAATGGTGAGTTAATTCCGATCCGGTGGTAGATTTACCCTCGCCACCTCTCCTGGCAGCGGCCCAAGCCGAGGTCGTGTCCCTTGTGGCGCCCTTGAGCTAGCTGCCCCCCTGCCCCTCTGGCTGGAGCGCACTTGCACTCGCCCTCTGTCCGGGTGAAGTTGTTATGGCCACTCTGGCCAACAACATATAGACCAGATCAAAAAAAAAAAAAAGGTGAGTTGATAATAAATATCGCCAGACGAACACACCAACTGTATGGGCCCAAGCTAAGCAACGCTTGTACTAAGGGTACCGTGCATTGACTGGGGGCGATCCCAGACATGGGCAAATTACGAAAAGGCCATTTCCAAAATTGGCCCCGGCCGGAATCGAACCTGCAACAACAACTGTCAAGTTAGTAATCAGTACGGGGTTTTTTTTAAGTTTAGCGCCCATAGTGGGGTCTTAAAGGTTTGATTCCGATCAATAGTTACGGAGGTGACGGGAAATAATAATGATGAATATACTTCCGGCTCTCACACATCGTACCCTACTTTACTCATATCTAGGTCGAACGAGGCCTTATAATAGCTGTAGTGAATTGGCTGTATGTAATTTTTTTTATGGGACTGGTCCTGCCTCACACTCCCACCACTGATATTCCTGTATACTAGGATCGACAACGGTGACTGATGATGACATCGAGGTTTGACCCTCGACGAGTCCCAGAGAAAAGTTATATTGTCTTGGAATCCGCACGAATTTCAGCGAAAGATATTATAAGAGTTGGTATATAAAATCCACTTCCCTCCGGTGCAAAGCGGGAGACAAAAATAGCTGATATGGGCCGATTGCCATAGAGTCAAGACTGTTACAGCTGATTGAATACCAGTTGTAAGGCACCAAAGATCGTACCTAATTGGACTAATTGGACCTAAACTCGTGAGCTGATTATACTTGATACCAATAATAGGTATGGCAAAAGCCCTTGAACGCATGGAATTGACTATATCACCATACTTAAATACCATCTAGGTGAACTGATTACGTATTTTTAATCAACAGGATTCATGGCACTGAGCATAGCCGTGTTTACGACCTCGCGATCGCCAACAACATCACAGTTTTGCCAGATGACTGGTCCCTGGAGATATATCGATCAGATGGTAGCACCGCAAACGCAACGTTGATTGAAGAGCTGTCTATGTATGGGCTGGGGGTCACTTACGACCCCCCGGAGAAGCCTGAGCCTGTGGGCCAGTATATTACTAGGAAGTAAGTAAGGAATTTTCATTGCCCTGACGAAACTAGGCATGGTGATGATTGCTACTTTGAATTCATTTTCATTATGCCAAGCCAAATTATGTTTTTCTTTCATTGTTATTTCACCTGTGATTTTCCACTGTTAATGATTTTATTCATAATGAATTTTCACTTTCACTATATCACTTAATCCTATGGCGTATGATTTAATTACAATATGTATAACAGTTTCCGCCTATGTCGGTAGCAGGTGCTACTTATGAAAACCTTTATAATATTATATTTCACACGCTACCTGTGAAATATTCCATCACTATACGAAACATATACCTACGTGGCTCCGTCCAGTGCAAATGTAAGGTGACATTAAATACTCGATAGAGACTTCTTTTCCAGACTTATGGAGTATATACAAACAAAATATCCGCAGCTATTAAACGATAAAGACTTTATAAATGAGTTTCTAAGGTTTATGGATCAAATGATTAACTCGTACGAGTCGTCTGACAGTTGGAATGACGTCAGTACTGGTGGTCAGAGTAAAGATTTAGGAGGACATCAGGGTATGAGCTGGCATAGGTACGGGTATAAGACATTCTTCGAGATTTTATTGGTAAGTAACGTAAGAAGCTTGGGGGTATTATAAATATATATATCGCCAGGCAAACACACCAACTGTATGGTCCCAAACAAAGCAATGCTGTTACTATGGGTACCGTCCAATGCACTGACACCCAGACCAGGCAAAATTACGTAAATGCCATTTCCGAAATTTACCCTAACGGGAATCGAACCCGCAACCACCCGATGCAGTGAGCCAAGCGGCCTATGCTCGAACCACTGCACCAAGCGGTCGTCAAAAATAGTTGCAATCTACAAATTATTTATTGTTATTACGTCAACTCTTTTTTTTCAAATCCTTTATTTCAACTGTGAATTTTCATATTACTGTGTATGAAAATTCATAGATTTGAATTTAACAGAAAATTTTCATTTTGACATTTGTCCTTTGGTAAGTCGCTGGTCTTAGTCGTTGGTTGATGATGTACGATGAAACCCTGCATGGCAGTCATTGACTATGTTGGTAGCAGGTGCTACGTATGAAAACATATTTTTAACATGCTATCTGTGTAATGTTCTACCACTATATGGCATCTGTTTTTAATTTATTACGGGAATCACTTAACTGACCTATCAAAGTTAGAAAGGGAATCCAAAGTGGATAATATTTTTTTAAATTTACTTATAATACCTGTGTATTTTCCGCAGAATACGTACAAAGGTGGCCCAGGCTTACAGAACCTGGACATCAAGTTGAACAAGGAAGTGACGCAAATATCATGGCCTCAGGACCCCGCCGCCGACGTAATAGTGACGTGCAAAGATGGCACCACTTATCGAGCTAAAAATGTTATCGTCACTGTGTCAGTCGGGGTTTTGAAAGACAGGTGAGTTCTGACTTGCTCTCCACTAAAGCCTCATTATGGCCCATAAATAAATCTTTCTCAAGTCTGAGAGCGATCTTAACTCTTAAGTAGGTACGTTTTTGACGTGTCATTTTGAATTGGTATGACATAAGAATGACATTTCCAACTTCGATCTCAGATTTCATCATCATCATCATCCAGTCATCATCATCATCATCAGCCGGAAGACGTCCACTGCTGGACATAGGCCTCCCCCATGGAACGCCACAATGGACGGTTGCCCGCTATCTGCATCCAACGGCTCCCCGCGACTCTCACCAGATCGTCGGTCCATCTAGTGGGGGGCCGTCCAACTCTGCCCCAGACTTAAGATCGATCAACTAATACAGGCCTTATTGTCGTTGAGAGTAATTGTATTACCCACGGTAATTGGATATAGATATGCAGAATGGATCCAACCAACAATACTTCTGCAAACTCAAAGCAACCTACAACCACTCCAGCTGACATTAATTTTAGTCTGCAGGAGTAAGTGGAGGTTGTTGCCTTTTTGCAAAACTATGTCCAATTATATTGTCAGGAAAAGATGATTTTTTAAAGGTACCAATATCAATTCGCATGTCAGCCCGTATTTGACCCCAACTGGTAAATTGATCCCATTTAGGGGAAAAAATAATTTCACTCAATAACTTTGTTATTTCAACCGACTTCAAAAAGAAGGAGGTTATCAATTCGTCTGTATGTTATTTTTTATTTAGTTTTATTTAATTTTTTTTAGACACCAAACACTCTTCTCACCAAAATTACCTCAGGATAAAATCACAGCAATTGAAAAAATGTCCATTGGGGTCTTAATAAAAATAATCATGTCATTCGAACAAGCCTGGTGGAATAGAGAGCGTAATTTCTTCGGGTTCATATGGAAAGGAGCTGATAGAAAAAATGTGGCGAAAGAGGACGAATGGACCACGAAAATTTTGTGCGCTTCGACCCCGATGGGGTCAAATAACACCCTCACGCTGTGGGTGAATGGAGATGTCGCTGATCTGGTCAGTAGGTACTTACACAAAAAAAACCGGTAAAGATATATTAGTTTTGTTTCCGTAAAAAAAAGTCGAATTATCGTCTTTGATAAAAAAAAATAATTCAAGTTTTTTTCTTCTAAATATTAATAATGTTAAGAAAATCTCTATAATTACGTATTAGAGTGTTTTATTCGCAATTTCAGGTAGAAACATTACCAGATGATGAGATTCAAAGTAAAGCGCTAGGAGTATTGAAAAGATTCTTGGGTAAAAACATCACGATACCGGAACCCACGGGACTACTAAGGTGAGTCTGAAAATGAGATAACTACGTTATCGCTCTAAAATAGTTGAACAATTTGAATAAATATAGAAAATAGTTTTATTTTTAAAGTTAGTAGATACCTACAGGTTTTTGTATACTCTATGCGCGAAGAGGACTATCGTAGCCAAAAAGATATACTAACGTTGGATTACATAAGACTTAAATTAGTTCGAGAGGGAAGAGAGGTATCAAAAACGAACAATCAAGCTAACAAGGGGAGTACAAAACCAATGATTTAGCACAATAGGTGTCCTCAAATCAACGCCTTTTCATTTTATTTTCTTGTTCAAGTAATTTTGTATCTGTAAACTGGAAGAACACATAAGGCTACATTTAAGTCCCAACAATCCCTAAACAATTCAATTTACAGCGGGTAAAATATGTATAAATACTTAGGTTAAAGGTATTAAGATACAAAAAACCGATTATGCAGGTCAAAATGGCGCACGAACCCGTACACGCGCGGCAGCTACAGCTACGACAACCTCCTGGTGACACAGTACCCCAACGCTCGCGCCACCCTGGGTGAGCCGCTCGTGGACAGCAGCGGGAAGCCCCGCGTGTTGTTCGCGGGCGAGGCGACCAATCCTACACACTTTGCCACTGTACACGGTGCATCTGAGACGGGGTACAGGGAGGCTAACAGGCTACTGATGCAAAAATAAAATTAAAATCAACAAAGACTTGTACATTACACCCCTCGTTTGACCTTTAGTGCCTTAGTGACCCCCAAGGTGAACCCCAAAAGAGCATAATATTTAATAAATGCAAAAAATATATATGTTGTTTTATTTCCAAAATAAAACCATCTAGAGCTGCAGTGCTCACAGCCATGACATAATAATTTAATAGCAACACATAATTTATAATTATTATACACGTATAAATAAAATAAAACATTTAATCGACTAAAAGTACATCACTATAAAATACCTTTGAAAAAATAATAGCACAGAGTATGTTCTCTGTGACATGAAATATAGGCAAGAACTTTATACATAAGGATGTTTTAGCACGAACAATGTTTTGAAGCCAAGAAATTTGACCTTGAATGACGTCACATATGTTTGTTGAGTGTTGTATCAGTGTTGCTAGATTATTAAAATAACAGCTACCGACAATCAGGAAAGTGAACGGTTGATCTATTTTTTTTTTCTATATAAAAATAAATACTGAAGTCAAAAGAGGATTCTCAAATTGACGCATATGTAATATGTAAATAAAATCCATAAAAAAACAGACACGAAAACCATGGACTTGCGAAATCTTGGCTCATCACACGTTAGTTTGGGTATTTTATTGTGTTTATCATGGCAATTTCAGATGAAGTGTGAGAGGGTCAGAACATATATATGTATGAAAAAAACCTGTCTTCACTCCGTAGTTCTACGTGCACTCTCCAGTGGTATTCTAAGCTTCTTGAATATAGGAAAAACGGATAAAGAAATATTATCAATGACACAGTCAACTTCAGATTTGGCAGTATGGACTAGTTCCTTCGCCTGTCCTACTGGACGAATATTACTACTACTACTACTACTCTCTGTGACATGTCTTGTCTTTGACTCTTGTTTTGTTTGACGTTTTCGGTGAAAAATAAAATTGGTATCGCTTGGAATATAATCCTAGAAAATACCAAAATACGACAAAAAACCTGCAAATATGTCGACGACCAGCGACCATGACGGCAATGAAACATATCTCGACGAAGATTACGTTGAATACGTGCCGCCCGACGACGACACAGTGTGTAATCTTTGCATGGCCGAGTTTATAGAACCTGAAGACTTGGACATCCACCTGAATCAGGTACACAACATTTATAAGCGCAATACGCAGTCCTGCCAGTTCTGTGCCCAATCGTATACAGATTTAATGGACTACGCGATCCATATCCGCGACGCCCACATCGCGCTAATAAAACAATGCAAACACTGTTGCAAAGCATTCATAGATGTCGATAAGTGCAATAAACACGAGCGGACACACAAAAGAGGCTCCAACAAACGAATGTACCACTGTTCGCAGTGCACAGACACATTTCGCAATGCTTACAACTTGAAGTATCATGAGCAAAAACAACATAACAACAATTATGATGGTATTCTGCTAGATAAGTACCTTCCATATCTTTCTGCGGCTTTGAACATCAAGGCATCGACGTTTCTGCAGTATTTGGGCACAAATACTGTGTATATATGTGTCGGATGCGATTTCACCGCCGACGATGCTGAATTATTCATAGATCACGCGCGAAGCAGTAATTGCGTGACATTTGTGTGCAATAAATGCTCGAACACGTATAAAAAGAAGGGCTATATGCTGAAACATCTGTCCAAGGAGTGTGGGCGTCAGAAGATGGCGAAAATCATGAAAAAGTGTCCCGAATGCAAGGAGACCTTTCGTCGGCAAGAATATAAAACACATAAGAAGTTGTGCAACACTATAAAGTGTTATATATGCGAGATTAAGTTCAATACTATGTATGAATTGTCGGCACACCAGACTAAAGAGCATCCATTGTCCGTCGAAGTGAAGTCTTGCAAGTTCTGTGGAAAACAGTCTGTCGGATCAGTCGCTTTGCAGAAACATATCGACAGATCCCATAAAGGAGAGCTACACATGTACAAATATCTATGCGTATATTGCAATAACGCTTATAAACATCCACAGAAGTTATTCGGCCATTTCTACACCAAACACAAGGACATAAACCCTTACACTTGTAAAATTTGCAACCTGGAGTTTCGGCCCCGGAAGAAATTTACAATACACATAAAATTGATACATGACAGCAAAGGATTCGTGGAATTTGACAAGAATTATCATGTCTACTTCACGGATACAAAATCTGATGATCCGTTCATACCTAAAAGTATTTATACGACTGAGGATGGAGAAATTGAGAAAACTGACAAGTCTGGAATGGTGGTGAAGTTGGATAATAATATTAAACTTGTCGACTGCACCAGTGTCACCGAAACTGAAGGGAACCAGACTGAAGTTGAAACAAAGAAAATCAAGAAGAAATGTGGTAGGCCCAAGAGGCAAATCAATGTCGAGAAAGATATGAACCAAGAACCAATTTGCGTTCAATCCTCTGATGATGAACCACTGTTAGTAGTCAAGAAGAGAACTCAGACGAGACAAACTGCCCCAGCATCAAGAAACGTACTCAAGAAGAAACAGCAAACGGAAATCAACAAGAAACAATTCACATGCAACATTTGCAAGAAATATTGTTACACATACCAAAACTACAACCATCATATGAGTTTACATTCTAAAAATGACGCCAAAAAATGTATTTTATGTACAAAAACTTTCAGAAGTAAACATAAATTATCCGTGCATATAGCTGAAAAGCATTCGTCATCCAAATTGACTGACACACTAAAGCATTTGATTGAAAAACGCAAGTCTGGCATCACCACAGCATCTACCGAAGTGAGCATGTCCGAGAAATTTAAGAAAACAATTAAAAAAGTAAAAATCGACAGTCCTACGGTCAGAGCGAACATAAAGCCAGTCGAAGTCGGTATTTCTGTACAAAAATTCATTGAGAATTTCACACCTGAAGAGAATAGAAATGATCTTAACGTAACCACAGATGTAACAATAAAAGCAGTGACGGGGCTGTACAAGAAACCGACGATAAAACTAACAAAATTCGACCCTAAACCTTTGCCATTCTGTACTAGACTCTCAATGCCAGTGAAATTCAAAGATTGTAATACAGAGAAAACAACTGTTACTATAAAAATAGTGCAACCACCAATAACGTATGACTACGTAGAAACAGAAACCGTTAATAACGACGACGATTACGACCGTAACGACATCCCTGAAGTGGCCGAAGAAGTGATGCTTGAAGGGACCGAAGAACCCCCTAAACAAGTTGCAGTACCGCACAAAATCATTATCGACAAACTACCAAAAGGCTATCCAGATATACGCATAGCCCACATGCTCCCGCACGCTCCATACTACAAAATCATCAAGGTAAAAGACGTTTTAGAACCGAAAGACGACAAGAAACAGGAATCTCCTAATGGAGATACGATTAAATTGCCGGACGGATCGAAATTCGTGTCGTCAAACCCTCTAGCGCACTTATTGGGCGACACCCCTGTTGAAAAAGTGTTGGAGCCGAGCAAGAATAAATACTATAAGCCGAAGGTTAAGAATTTCGAGGGCATATTGGCTAAAGCGTTGGCCCAGTTGGATAGGCCGACACCGCCGAGAAAGAAGAGGAAATTGGCCGTCGTAGAAGAAGATGCACCAATGGAAACTGACGAAGAAGCTGTTACTGTTATGGAAGATGAAGATGGAGGTGGAAAATCGCTTCCTATTATTACAGAATAAACCGCACCGGAGGGAAATGGTCATTTTTTGGGATTAAATTTGTGCGGGTTCCAAGACAATTTAACTTGTCCCCGTGACTTGTAGAGGGTTAAAACTCGACGTCATTATTGGTCACCATTGTCGATCCTGGCTTACAGGAGTTACAGTGGTGGGAGAGTGTGGCGGGACTAGTCCCAGGCAGCTTGCCCGGTCAGTGGCCACTCCGCTGCATTCCAGCAGGACGTGAGCAGCTGATTCTTCCGCCTCCATGCAGGCTCTGCATAGGGGGCTGTCCTTGATACCTATGTTATAAAGGTGTCTGTTGAAGTTGCCGTGCCCTGAGTCGTAGGCGAGGTCTACTTAGCTGTAATGGCTTGTGTTACGAAAGACATAGATTCAAATCCCGGTAGCAGACGTTTTTTTTCTGCCAATGGCCTTTTCTCACGACGAAATATATGCGCGTTACGCGCATACCATGTTCATTAAAAAGAAGCGCGAAGCGAGTGACAGAGACAGGTAATAACAGGTCATTGTACGAAATTCTTCGTGCTCAGCGACCCTGCTTTAGTTGTAGTTGGGCCCCAGCCAACTACAATCCATTCGCAATGCGTTGAAATTGTTTCCTATAGAAGAACTGTCAAAGCTGACGTATTCAGATACGCGTTACGTTGGTTTTGACGCATTGCGAGTCGAGTGTCAGCAGTTCACACCAATTGTATGGTCCCAAACCAAGCAATGCTCGTACTATGTACTACCATACTAGAACGAGAGTTATTGGCAGGATCACATTGGGCCTGACTCAATGGAAAGAGGCCATTAATATGATGGGTGACCGCAGTACAGAAGCTAGTTCAAAATTTTAGACTATTTTTATAGTTTATCCAAAATCTGAAAACATTTAAGTCACCATTTTGTGATTTGCGACAAACACAGTATGCAGTTTTGCAGTTTACTCTAAATATCACGGTGGATATGATACTAGTAAATCACTAAATATACAAAAATTGCCTATTGTTTTTCTGGTTATCTGTCGTTCTTGAAATGTTTTAGAGTAAGTTGGATGGATATATTAATAAATGCATTGCATACGCTCTTTGTCGCGAATTACAAAATGTGCCCTTTATTTCAGACTAGCTGTGCCCCCCGACTTCGTCCGCGTAGTATTTAACGTAACAAAAATTTCGGGATTATCGGGATAAAAATTATGCTATTTGTTAATCCCGGTTATAAACTATCTGTGTTCCAAATTTCATCCAAATCCGTTCAGTAGTTTTTGCGTGAAGGAGTAACAAACATACATACATACATCCACACTCACAAACTTTCACATTTATAATATTAGTAGGATGCATTGCATACGCTCTTTGTCGAGAATTACAAAATGTGCCCTTTATTTCAGATTTTGAAAAAATTATAAAAAACTTCAAAAAAATTGAATTTCGCGGGCTAGACGGGCGCTTTAGCCTTAATAACTCCAGTAAGTATGTATTATGACATACTTTTGATAGATTTCCTCTCGGTATGGTCTATGTACTTTATATCATGTCTGTCGTTATATTTATAATTCTTCTGAACGTGTGTTTGCCACTGTACTCCTCCTGAACGGCTAGACCGATGTTGATGAAATTTTTCGTGTACTTGAGTGGATCTCTAGGTGGTTTAGATTCACGTGTTTTAGGAGTAGGGTAGGACGTCTGCTAGGCCCGCTAATGTAATATAAGCATTTATGTCTACAATTTTTAAGTGTAAATATATGTACCTATGTAGTCACTACATTGAAATAAGTTTAACATAGAATGTTTTTATTTTAATTGTTAGAAATGTTATAAAAATTATGTTGACCATAAAAGTACCTATAATAAAACTATGAAGAATATAAAACTATTTTTTGGTTTCTTTTTTTATCTACTACATTTTTTTCCTCGAAGTACTGACAGCACTGCGAGTCATATAGTAAAACCACAGACCACTAAGCCATAGACGCTGCGTAGCCGGGCACCCCACATCGGGAGGTAGTGTGCCGATGTGATGGCGATAGCCTCGCCGTCTGCTACTTTGGGAACGAAATACCATTAGCGAAATCTATAACAATATATCTCTGCCGACCCCTCGGGGAACGAAGACGTAATCAATTCGTCCAATGCTCAGGGCAATCAGATCCAGCACCCCATCCAACTCAAGACCGAGCTTACATGTCTCAACCCAAATAATTATAATATCGCCAGACTGACACACCAACTGTACGGTCCCAAACTAAGCAACGCTTGTACTATGGGTACCGTACAATGGACTGGGGGCGATCCCAGTGACACCCAGACCTGGGCAAATTACGAAAGGGCCATTTCCGAAATTTGCCCCGGCGGGAATCGTACCCGCAACCACCATGTGCAGTGAGCCGAGCGGCCTACGCTCGAACCGCTGCGCCAAGCGTTCGTCCGATAATCCAAATACCCATTTTTATTGAAATATATTTATTACATTATTATGATACAAAATAGTAGAAACATTAATAATCTGTACATATAATAAAATATTTATGTATGTACAATGCTTGTCTGATTTTCACTTATAAGCCGTACTGATAATTATCTAGGAACTTGTGACTTTAATTTTGGGCTTTAAGACCCTATTTTCACTTTTTGGGTTGTGTCTGGTAATTTAAGACCTTATAGGGGTCAACATTATGACGATTTAGTCATTTCTGGGGTACAAAAGGATCGTCTTACAATAAATAAGAACAGTATTATGATTAAATTCAACATCTAAGGTTAGAAAATAACATCAAATCAAGGGTCACGCTATCGCGAGGGTCAAGTTTATCATTCGAATTATATAAAAACAATATCATTAGATTTGGGGGTCATAAAGTTAACCTTGCGGCTGATAGTAACAAAACAATCAAAATTGACCTTAAAATGGAACTGTGGAGTCACACAGGGGTCTGAAAGTACATTCTAATAAAAGGAATCAAATCCGGGTCCCGAAATAGGCCTTCGTGGGGGTCATTCGGCCAATTTTGCAGCTGCAGACACAAATTCAGGTCCTAAAATATAACTTTGTGGGGGTCATTCGGCCAATCTTGCAGCAGCAGACTCCAATTCAGGTCGCAAAACAGAACTTTGTGGGGTCATTAAGTCAAAAAGGGGGTCTTAAAGTCTTAAAGTTTGGCCTGTGGTAATAGCCTGTTTGCTTCCCTGTACCCCGAGTCAGACGCGCCGTGTACTGTGGAGAAGTGTGTGGGGTCTGTCGCCTCGCCCGCGAACAACACGCGGGGCTTCCCGCTGCTGTCCACGAGCGGCTCCCCGAGGGTGGCGCGAGCGTTGGGGTACTGTGTCACTAGGAGGTTGTCGTAGCTGTAGCTGCCACGCGTGTACGGGTTCGAGTGCCAGGTAGACCTGCGGAAATAAATAAATATTGCCAGACGAACACACCAACTGAATGGTACCAAACTAAGCAACACTTGTACTATGGGTACCGTACAATGTACTGCGGGCGATCCCAGTGACTCCCAGACCAGGGAAAATTACGAAAACGCCATTTCCGAAATTTGCCCTGACGGGAATCGAACCCGCAACCACCCGATGCAGTGAGCCGAGCGGCCTACGCTCGAACCACTGCGCCAAGCGGTCGTCACAATACACAATTACCTAGCACAATAGCTTTCAATAAAGATGATCACTCGTGGAACGGTAAGGGAAACCGTTGTGCACGACGCGACGTGTGAAGTTCGCTACCCGCACTGGGTCAGCCCTCCCTTACCACCACTAGGCACCTGAATTCTCTTCAAACCTTTTTAAATTACCAGTAGTCCCTATAGTCAACTAATGTACACCATCTGGGTCGCGGGTTCGATTCCCGCCGGGGGTAAATTTCGGAAATGGCCTTTTCGTAATTTACCCTGGTCTGGGTGTCACTGGGTTCGCCCCCAGTCCATTGTACGGTACCCATAGTACAAGCTTTGCTTAGTTTGGGTCCGTACAGTTGGTGTGTCTGTCTGGCGATATTTATTATTATTTATTTATCTTTTATTCATTGAAAAGAGTAACCATTGAGTTTCTCGCCGGATCTTCTCAGTGGAAGCGGCATTCCGAACCGGTGGTAGATTCTGACTATTCATAAATGCTTTGTTGGCTTGCATGAATAAAAAAAAATTTGAATTGAGTTGAGTAAAACTAAATGAGTGTACTATGAGTGGGGTCACTGAAGCTCGGCGTTAAGTAGCTATAACTGCTGCGTTTCGTACGGTGAGTGAGAGAGCCATAAGCCCAATAACCCTGTCTCAATTCCACCTTCTTTCAGGTCGGCAACATGCGAGCAATACAGTTGGTTTTGCAAGCAATTAAGGTGAAGGCGCCTGTCTAGCCCGCGAAATTCAAAATTTTCGAGTATTTTTATAGTTTATCCAAACTCTGAAAACATTTAAGACAACATTTTGTGATTTGCGACAAACATAGTATGCAGTGCGTTTATTAATACATTTATTTTACTCTAAATATTATCACGGTGGATATGATACTCGTAAATCACTAAATATACAAAAATTGCCAGATTATCTGGATAGCTGTCGTTCTTGAAATGTTTTAGAGTAAGTTGGATATATTAATAAATGCACTGCACACGGTCTTTGTCGCGAATTACAAAATGTGCCTTTTATTATTGTCAGATTTTGAAAAATTTCTAAAAAACCTCAAAAAATTTGAACTTCGCGGGCTAGATGGGCGTTTTAGCCTTAAGCAAATAATCGCTCCCGGCAATAGTTTAATCGCCAAGTTGGGGATCAAACCTGAACCTGTAATTTACGAGGACGGCCCCTTTAACCACTATGGTATGTAGACTTACCTGATCATCGCCGTAGGATCAGGTATAGTGATGTTTTTACCCATGAACCTCTTTAATACTCCTAACACTTTCCTCTTAACTTCATCCTCTGGCAATGTTTCTATCTGAAATGTCGAATGAAATAATTATATAATCTATATAGATTATCTTCTTCTAGAAGAAAACAGTGCAGTCTAGGGACGCCCGAAAGAAGCAAAGCTCTATAGTATAAAGCATAGGAACTAAGCGTTAAAAACAGCTGCTGCGCGCACTCTGTATACCTATATAGGTATATGTCATGTTACGCTACTGACGCTTAGCACGGATAGAGTGGTCGCGCGGCGAGTGCCCCGAACGTCCGTATAGAAGCTTCGCTTTAAAAACAAAAAATAAATATTAATATGAGTAGCCAGACACCAACGTACGGTCCCAAACAAAGCAACTCTTGTACTATAGGTACCGTACAATGTACTGGGGGTGATCCCAGTGACACCCAGACCAGGGGCCTAACTCTGTTAACCGCTGGTAAACTCAATAGACTCGCATTCGACTCGCTAACTATAGTTCAAAACTGACGTATCGCTTATCTGAACTGTCGTATTCCTATAGAGAATCTGTCAAAGCTGACGTATTCAGATACGCAATCCGCCAGTTGTGACGAATGCGGTTGGGTCTTTTAACAGAGTTAGGCCCCAGAGCAAATTATGAAAATACCATATCCCCAATTACAGTAGAAGGTAATCATAGGCACGTATTAATAAACCGATCTCAAATCTGAGAGTGATCTTGGAATTATAACTCTTATGTCATACCAGCCCTCCTAGCCAAGTGTCTTTGTCTACAAGCGTTTCTACAAAACGCTACGCTTACATGTATGGAGATGACATTACAAGTCGATAAGTAGATCACATCCCTTCATTTCCATACATGAAGCGTAGCGATTTGTAGAAACCAATGTAGACGAAGACACTTGGCTAGAGGGGCAATACAGAATGACATGTCAAAAGCATACTCAAGAACGCTCAAGGCCTGAAAACTGCGACACCATTATGGACCACTAACTCGTATGACAAGAAGATGCAACGGACAGCTACACGCTAATTGATGGTATTAGGAACCAGTTATGTAAAACCAACCAGGACAGTAATAGGAACCAGTCTGTACGAGGGGCCGGATTATCCATTGGGCAGTATAGGGAACTGTCTCGGGGTTGCGCGAAGCGCATATACATCACCTTTTAATTGCTTCCATTATTTATTGAATATGATGATGGCATACCTTCGTTATGTAGTAAAACAAGCATACTTATGAATAAATTTGGAGTGTGGTAGTAGAAAATGCACTTTAGTAAGTTAGAAAAGGGTAAAGGAGCCCGAGACTTGCATTTCCTAAGGTCCCCGACATGGTTAATCCGGACCTGTAAGTAGTTAGTAAATGATACATGCATCGATACGAACCAACTTAGCGCTATCTCCGCTCGTCCATAACGTCAGAGCTTTCCCAGAGCCGAGCGGTCGACTCGCGCCGAATATCTTCGCCGTCCATTCGTCCCCTTTCTCTATACATTCCCGATCTGCCCCCGTCCATATGAACGCAAAAAATGTATCGAATTTAGGCCACCACGCCTCGGTGAACGATAGTATGATCTTGTCCATAACTCCTATTGATATTTTCTCGATAGACGTGACTTTCTCAATCGGAAGTTTGGGGGAGAATAGTGTTGTGTGCCTGTAAGAGAATTTTGTTTTTGTGGTGCCTAATAGATAGGTACTGTTGTGATGAAATAAGATTACAGACAGGACATGGTGATTTTATTAATTTGTCGCAAGGAACTGTATACCTAGGTTAGGTATACAGTACCTTAAAAGAGCCAACAAGAAGCTATAAGAAAATTAGTAGTATATTTTATTAAATTACCGGGTTGTTTTTAACGTTTTGCTTTTCCCCTATAACGGGTATTATATATTAATCTTTCAATGTTGTTCCCTGAAATACTGATCCTATTAGATAAATATCTGTATTTGTTTTCCAGGCACATATCATCATCAGCCGGAAGACGTCCACTGCTGAACATAGGCCTCCCCCATGGAACGCCACAATGGACGGTTGCCCGCTATCCGCATCCAACGGCTCCCCGTACATATACCGTGATATTATTTCTTGTAAAAGGGTTATGTTACTCAATCAAGTACAATAGTAAAATAAACCTAAATTAAAATAAATTACCGGTGTTAATCCAATGTTTTAAACATGCAAATTCTTATAAACTCCGTTTAATTAGGATCTTTGATTTTGCAAGTTCCATAACACCCTGTTAATTCTTTCCCCTCAATGCGATGAAGATACAGATTATATAATCCTACCACACAGACAGACCATGTGCGGAACGTAGACTTCGCACGATTGATAGCTAGTTGTGAGAGTGAGATAATTCTCATACAATTTCATTGATTGGTTAACTTTAAAAAAAAACCTTTTATTACCCAGGCAATAGGTACTAGAGAGAACCGACTTTTCACCTTTGATAAGTATGTAATATAGGCGTTCAACCAAATATTAGTAGTATGACCTCATGACCCCCTCAAAGTCATTAATTTATTACAATTAATTTATTAGTTTTTTATTGTTTTCGTTTCAATTACTGACCAATTTAGCATCGTGCCCACTCCACCACAACGTGATGGTGTTATTCGACCCCAACGGGATGGTAACGCCGTCAGTTTTTGTGACCCATTCGGTTCCGTTCCCCAATCTTCGTCTATCAGCTCCCCTCCATATAAAACCGAAGAAATTACGCTGTGTATTCCACCAGGGTTGCTTGTAAGACATAATTATTTTGGCTACAACACCTATTGATATATGTTCTATTGACGTTATTTTATGTTGAGGTAATTTGGGGGTGAACAGTTTTTGATGTCTAAAAACAAAATTATAGTTTAAGCATAAACGTAGAAGTCTACGAAACTGTGGTGCTACTCTTAGCCACGATAATCGATATATCGTGGCATTTGTATTGTCGAATCCTACTCTAAATTCCATCTTTTTTACCTTCGTACATCCTCTGAACGAATGATAATTTTGTATTGTCCGTTCAATAATTTATACGACGACAAAAAAGTTGAAATTTAGAGTAGGATTTGACAATACGAATGTCACGATATATCGATTATCATTGCTAAGAGTAGCATCTCTGCACTGGGTCAGTGTTGTCTATGGGCCGTATCTCCCTCGCATTTAGGAGACGCCCATGTCTAACAGTAAGATGTTTTAAAAGCTATATGATTGTTATGAGACGACTCGATTGTATGCATTAAGCCTGGGGCCCAATCTCTGTCAACCTCTGGCATCTCAATTCTCAATCGACTCGAAAACTGTGAAAACGTCAGTTTTGACAGGTTTGCTATAAAAAACTGTCAAAATTGACGTATGCATATAAGCGATACGTCAGTTATGACGTATTGCGAGCATAGGGATATAATAATAGAGTAGGTGAGCCCAGGCTCTCATACAAGTGGAAATGTGGCCCCGCTAGAAAGAGAGAGGAGATGAAATCGACTACCTTTCTCTCTCTACTGACGCATGCGCAGTCGCGTGCCTTCAAGAGTAGGAGCAAAGCGTCTGTTATGCTTTATTTTTATTCTACGTTCTCATTGAAAAATTATGCATACTTGTTATGGTGGTTGATAAAATAGGCTTGCTTTCTACTATAAAGGCCGCGTGGTTTTATTTAAAGCAAAGCGCGCGTCTGCGCATGCGTCAGTAGAGAGAGAAAGGTAGTCGCTTTCATGTCCTCTCTCTTTCTACTACGGCCACACTCTCAGCGCCTTCTTCCCTGCACTATTCTTATATCTCTATGATTGCCAGTCGATCGAGATACCACAGGTTAACAGAGTTGGACCCCTAACTTTAACTCCTATACGACCCCTTGTAAGTCCAGACCCAATTGTGACCCCATTTATGCACCCAATTTGAACCCTAAAACATCAAATTTACTGACCAATTTCGTTTTTTCACCCCCCGTCCATAAAGTGAGGATATTATCACCCCCCATAGAGGATGTGGCCCCCACAATACTGACGGTCCAGTCTCGTACCCCCATTTGTTTTATATCCTTTGTGTTCCATAGGAAATCGTGACTAATAGTCTTATTCTTGGTCCACCAGTTATGTGGGAAAGATAATATGATTTTTCCTATCACACCCATGGGTACAGTGTTTATGGATTTTATTTTTTCAGCTGGCAATGCTGGCGAGAAAAGAGATGTGTGTCTGGAAAATATGTTGATTTGAAAACTTTAACAAAATTTAAAATAAAGAATTCAAACTGATTCCTTATCAACCATAGCTAAGAACTAGGCGTGAAAATAATTGCTACCTGTAATTCATTTTAATAAAGTGAAATTATATTTCTCTTTCACTGTTATTTCATCTGTGATTTTTCATAGCCAATTATTTTATTCATAGTGAATTTTCACTATGACACGTATTCCTTTGAAGTCACTGGTCGATGATTTATCATAAAAACCGTGACAGTACCGAACGCTTTGCGCTCATTGCAATCATTACAATGATTTTTAACAAATTCTACCTATTTCGGTAGCAGGTGCTACTTATGAAAACCTATTTTTCATATGCTACTTCTGAAGGGTTCCATCACTACTTAGAACCATCTCGTCAATAACAGCGATGATACACACAAAACTTATATCACTAATTTTGGAAATCTAAACTCACCTCTCTTTCAAAACGCCGAGGGAGACAGTAACAATGACATTTCTCGCTCTATATGTGGCGCCATCTTTGCTCGTCACTATGACGTCAGCAGCGGGGTCTTGCGGCCACGATATTTGCTTCACTTCCGTGTTTAATTTAATGTCTAGGTTTGGAAAACCCGGGCCGCCATTGTATGTATTCTGTGGAAGACAATTTAAACAGGTAATCATTACATAATATAAAACAAAGTCGCTTCCCGATGTCTGACTGTCCCTATGTATGCTTAGATCTTTAAAACTAATGATAATTTAGCCCTTTTGACGTCCCACTCCTGGGCACACGCCTGCCCTCACTACCAAGGGGATCCAGGCCGTAATCCACCACCCTGGCCCAGTGCGGGTTGGCAGATTTCACATGTCTTTCGAAAATTGTTTAGATTTTCACTTGGGCCGTATTTTAAAACTACGCCAATTACTTGTAGTAGAGTGAGTTACGTCAATAGATTAATGGTCAGGATGAGGTTCGAATCCAGAACCTCTCAATTACGAGGTTCCCTGTAACCTCTTAAATAATTTACTTATTTAGTCACATTGGTGTTCCCTGCTCACATTCTGTTGCTGTTCCTGAGAATGTACACCATCTTTCATTCAATGAAAAGCGTAACCATTGTGTTTCTCGGCGGCTCTTCTCAGTGGAAGCGGCATTCCGAGCCGGCGGTAGATACTGATTGTTCATAAATGCTTTGTTGGCGCACATGAATAAAAACAATTTTGAGTTTGATGCTTATGATGACTTACCAGGAGAATCTCGAAGAAAGTTTTATACCCATATCTGTGCCAGCTCATATGCTGATGCCCTTCCAACTCTTCGTAGTTGGTCTGCGTGCTGACATCATTCCAACTGCTCGACGCTTCGTAGTTATCAATAATAAGATCCATGAACTTTAAAAATTCGTCTATAAAGTCTTTATCCGTTAAAAGCTGCGGATACTTGGTTTGAATGTACTCCATAAGTCTGAAAAAAATAAAGGTTTCTTAACTAAAAACTGTTAATAAATATTTCTAGGCAAAAGAGCGAAGCGTTAGAACAGTAACCGATTGTTAGATACTGTTTACTGTTACAACGGTACGATAATTATTGTGAACACAGCCCTATACATCACCAGAATCGCACAGCAACTGTTCAACTGACTTCCGCAAGGAGAGCACTATTATTGTCCTATTGTGAGTCCATCGAGATGCCAGTGTTTAACAGAGCGGGGCTCCTGCTCCAACGACTTTAGTACATCCCAGACCTCTGCCATGATCAAGAATTCTGAAGACCCACCTTCTGGTAATATACTGTCCTAACGGCTCCGGCTTCTCGGGAGGATCGTCTACCACCGCCAATCCGAAGTTCAAGAGGTCATTCACTATCGCTTTATCAGCGGCGCTGCCATCTGAGCGATATACTTCGAACGACAAGTCCTGGGGGAGGACTGTGACGTTGTTCGCGATCGCGAGGTCGTACACCCGACTTGGTTGAGTGCCGTGGATCCTGTGATTCAAATTCAATTTTTCTTTATTTCAAATTGCCCAGATTAACTGGTACTTTTAAAAAGTCAAGAGCTAGGTGCATGTTCCAAAAAAATATCCTATGGAGAAGAACATGCAAGGAACTCCATGGATACATCTTAGCTTTTCTCTTTTTTAAAATTATGTTTACAATATGTATAATTAGAGGTGCGAGGACAATGTAGGGTAATGCATAAGGCATCACAAATAATGAAGTAATAGGCCCAGGATATTGCCAGAACAGAAGAGCTGACCAGTGCTGACAAACTCGCACTGATTGACAAAGGGCTCAATGTTATCAACTTATTTCTACTAGGCAGCTATGCTATATTAAAGCAGTGCTTACATGGTGCTCACATTTTAACATTTTGTCATTATTGTTACAATATTGATTAGAAAGCGATGCCGGTTAGTAGTGTCAGTTGCCACGTGGTTATACAGGCTGTTCTAGTAAATAAATAAACATCGCCAGACGAACACACCAGCTGTATGGTCCCAAACTAAGCAACGCTTGTGCTATGGGTACCGTACAATGGACTGGGGGCGATCCCAGTGACACCCAGACCTGGTCAAATTACGAAAAGGTCATTTCCGAAATTTGCCCCGGCGGGAATCGAGCCCGCAACTACCATCTGCAGTGAGCCGAGCGGCCTACGCTCGAACCATTGCGCCAAGCGGTCGTCAAGCTGCCGAGCGGGTTTGTCCATTATTTTAATGGTTAAACTGTTAATTTAAGTACATTTCTAACAAGCATTGAGCTTAGTTGAAAAGGCTAACATCGCAATGCTGGTAGTGTTAAAAAAATACCATATAATAGAGTACTTAACTACTTGTAAGTATTAAAAATTACCCTAACTAGGATCTGCCATAAATGGCGTTTATGTACAATGCCTAAATGTAAAGAGACATTTGGTGGGGTCTCACAAAATACATTATTAAGACCGGTAGGTATTAATAAATCGACCTCAAACAAGTGGCCGCACTTAAGCGATTACTTGGAACATAGATTTCATCATATAATTGGATTGCACACAGTTGAAATTTATTTGAATCAATGTACTAACTTATACTACATTTACCTAAGATAAAATAATTAAATAACATAACAATGTTATAAATCATATCTTTATATACCCATAGCAGCAGTGATAGCCGATTGGTTAAGCACGCGTCTTGCGGGCTACCAGGTCTCGGGTTCAAACCCCGGCTCGAACCTCGGGATTTTTCGAAATCTATGTGCGAATCATAATTTCTATAATATGATTATCGCTTGCTTACGGTGAAGGAAAAACATCGTGAGGAAACCTGCATGTCTTAGAAGATTTCACCAATTTTCGAAAGACATATGAAATCCGCCAACCAGCACTGGGCCAGCGTGGTGGATTATGGCCTGAATCCCCCTCGTGTTGAGGGTAGGCCCGTGCCCAGGAGTGGGACGTCAATAGGGCTAAAATTATGATATATACCCATATAAAATTACGCTGTGTGTGTCTTTCTTCGTAATTCTTCTCCTAAACCGCTTGACCGATTTTCATGTCTTTTTTTGTACTTATAAAGTCATCCGGATGGTTGTTAGTAGAGTGATACCTGGTCGGTGGCGTTGTTGTCGTCATTCGGAAATACTTCAGCAATTCTGTGAGCAAAAGCTAATCAATTATAATATAAACATACCATTCAGCGCCAACCTCGACCACCCCATCACCAAACGGCACGGTGTGGACTCGGCCACCGATCCGGTTCTGGGCTTCCAGCGCCAGCACGCGCCGGCCCGCCCTACACAGCGTGGAGGCGGCCGTGGCGCCCGCTGACCCGAGCCCGATGACGATGGTGTCATATGTCTGAACAGGCATGGCGGTGCTGAAAACATAAATATCAGCAGACATTAACTAATGTGCCATTTTCTTTTTTCTGTGCATCAAATAATGTACCTACTGTGTTATCAATAATGCACTGTGCATCAAATAATGTAACTACTGTGCAAGGAATAATGCACTGTGCAATCAATAATGCACTGTGCAACCAAATAATGCACTGTGCAATCAATAATGCACTGTGCAACCAATAATGCACTGTGCAATCAATAATTTTCAGCACACGAATTATTTGTCTGTGTAACAAATCTTTTTCTGTGCAAACAATTTACCTACCTATATTCTGTGCAGTGAATAACAGATAAATATAGCAATATAATAATTAATGTTCTATCCTAATCCTGCAGTGAGTGGTGAGTGTAATTGACCCAACAACAGGACCTGTGTTCCTTTCTGAAGTTGGACATGATACGAAATAATATGTATTACATATAGTTAGTACACTACATGCGTGAATTATTGCAAACTGGCCCATATACCAGTGTAATAAGGTCACAGCACGCGTCTTTGTGAAATGTACGAACTATAGCAGTCTGAAAGTGTGTCTGGACATGTACATAGACTCGTCCCCTTACTACAGTGGGTTTTAATTTGATTGTCTAATTGTGTGGGAAAATATAAGTATATATCGTATATATTGGTGTGGTCCCTCTTTTTTGAGAGCATAAAATAAGGACGACATAAATATCGGTGTGTGTTTCCTCAGTGCAAACCAGAGATAATATTTACTTTATAAACAAACAACAGATCATTTATTTTAAAAAATCTATCTTGTGTTTATGTAAAACGAACCTTGAACTTTAGTGGATAAAGTCTAGATTACAATACATACTAATGTCAGCTGATCTATTAGAGGAATTTTACAGCATCAAAACAAATACTTTTATAAATGAAATGTACTTACAATTTATATTCCAAGGGTAAAGCTTAGGTGTTCAGTCAATATTATGGGAAATACTCTTATTTAAAGTATAAAATTAATTGATTCTACAGTAAAATGAACCACTTTTTATATATTTTTTGAGGTTATATTCACGTTTATAATGTGTTGTTTGGTAAAAACTATCAGCACCCAAAGCAATAACAATTACGTAAGTTCGATTATGCACGTTTCTAGATTGATATAAGGTTAATAATGTAATTTTTAAAACCTATTTATAGGATACTCTGATATGGAACATGACGTTTATCGCCAAATATAAAAAAGAATTTAGTGCTGTTCGTTTCGAGATCTAAGTCGATTTTTATTTATCGTTGAATTCGATTAATTTGTAGGGCACAAACCTTGACTGAATCACAGACTTAAAAATACTACGTGACAATAATGAAGTCAGTAAACAATATAACATAACTATTACTGCAGATTTAATCTAGCTTGCTACATATCTCTAATCTGTGATTTAATCGTAGTATTGTATTCTCTTTGATTTAATCAAGGGATCAGCGCAGGCGAAGTGCGAAAGATAAATAATATCTAGCACGATTTGTAAGTTCAAATTATAATCCAAATAATATTGATTATTATTTATTTCGCGCTCCGATCCGGTTGTAGATTAAAAAAATATACTAATTTGTATATACCCCGCAGGCCTTGACGAAATCAATGCTTTGACTTTGGCCCTCAAACTCGTCACAGAAAACCGATGGATGCGAATGGCGGACAAATAAAGGACTTTGTTAATTATTTTCTAACTAAAATTCTGAATTATTGTAAGAACACTCTTCTTTGAAGACTAACCACGATTACTAAAACTCAAATCGTTAATTTTGTTTAAGCCTTCGGGGGGCACTTACAATCTGATTTTTACATGTTTTCTTTTAAATCTACATCCGGATCGGAACGTGGCCTCGACTGAGAAGATTCGGTAAGAAAGTGAGCGGACTTATCTTTTTTAAATATTTTTTAATATAATGTAAGTAGGGAGTGAGTGCAGAGATGACGGATGATAGGCTTGAATGGAACAAGAGAACGTGCTGCGCCGACCCCACCTAGTGTGGGATAAGGGCAAGATGATGATGATGATATTTATCTTGGGCCGTATTAATAAATCTTTCTCAAGTCTGAGACTGGTCTTGGAAATGTCATTCTTATGTCATTCCAGCACAAATGACATGTCAAAATCGCTCTCAGTATCGTATCGTACTCAAGATCGCTCTCAGATTTGAGATTGATTATTAATACTACCCTAAGTCTGAGTTACTTACGGACTCCCGTCCCCTCCACTCGCGGCCAACACAAACAGAACCAAAGCAGACCACATGATAATCTGTATTTAATCACTTGACGACCGCTCTTTATAAGACAACATTGTTATCCATTAGGTCATGCGATCAATAGGACACGACCTAACATTATGGGCATAAGTAGGTACCCTCAGATTAACGAATACGCAGATGACGCGCCTAGAACACAAAAGTGTGTTCTCCAAAGCAAATACAAATTACAAAGCGAATACAATCTCGCGTCAGTACTGAACTTCGCGTCACAGCGCTTACACGTCAAAGGTGGTTAGTTGTTTTATTTCGAAAATGCCGTCTTGCGTAATTAAAAAATGTAAAAGTTGTTCACAAAAACAAAAGAAAGCAGATGGCATATCTTTCCACAGGTAACTATTGTTTATTTTATAGTTTTGTAATTTATTTACCCACAATTTGATATCGCACACTCGGAACACAAAATTTTGATAGTAATTGGTTGGTGTTGCCAATTTACATCGAAATAAGTTACCTTGAATCAGAGTTGCAAAAAATCAGGAAAATTGAAATAAAAAATGTTTTTTTTGTTTTATTCATTTTAATCAATGATTTGATGATTAATTCATGATTTTTTTCATATGCTTTTACTATGATTTATTCATGTTTAAAACACTGATTTAAATTGTTTTTTTCGATTTTTATTAGCGGACATTGCGTGGATCGGAACGCATTCTACACAGATCGCGTCTTTGACATTGACACTTGACATCTCGATTGTGTGTTTCTTTCCTTCAGAACTTGTGATTGTACACAAAGTGTCAAAAACCTTTAAATTTAAAAGTGATTTTGTTATTTTTCTAAGCTATACAGCTTTATTTATTTTATAGACCTGTATTCTTTATTTCCTTATATCAACATGCATGACCTCTGCACCTTCTACCAAGAAAGAATACAATATTTGGAAGCACTACATTGAAGTTCCGAATGTGAGGCTGCTAAAATCTATACTCCATTTGTTATAGCATTAGACAGAAGTTAAAAAAGGTTATTTTTAGTGTCCACTTTGTAATAAAAAAGTACAATTAACGAGTTACAGTTACGATTGACGTCGAATTTATAATAATCTATTTATATACCAGCTTGTCACATCTAACTGTAATAATATTAATTATTTATCTTATTAAATATATTGCCTTTCATTTAAATAATTATTATTTCATTACAATTTAAAATTAGTGCCGATGCTAAAAACCTAAAAGAAGCAGGCGTGAACATACCGGGAACGTTTTTCGTTTCACTATAATCCTACCAAATCTAAAATTTTACCTAATCCCTTCAGAGGTTATGACAGCAGGGTATTTCTAATTTTGTCGGACTATGTTATCTATGAAATTGACGTAAATGTTTGATTCATTTTTTGTTGTCAGTTTAAAATGTGATACCTACGGTGTTATTACGAATAAAACATAATATAAAAAAGTACTTTTATTTTGTTTATCGTAGTATTTAGCTAGTATTTTAGATTTATATATCAAAGTTTATGTTAAAGCAATTTTAATGTAATGACTCTAAATAAAAGTTGTTTTAACTTGGAAATAAAATGTTTTGCATCCCTGCTTCTGCGAGCCTCTTATGTCTAATGTTATAATAAATGGAGTATAGTAGAGTTAAATCCTTAATCCTTAATAATATTATAAATGCGAAAGTAACTCTGTCTGTCCGTCTGTCGCTCTTCCACGCTAAAACTACTGAACTGATTTAAATGAAATTTGATTAGCACAGATAGACTAGAGCCGGAGAAAGAACATAGGCTACTTTCTAATGCGAAAAAGGGTTCTAAGGGGTTGAAAGGGGGGGATGAAAAGTTGTGTGGAAGTATCGTCATTTTTAGAGCTAGAAGTTTGAAACTTATTTTTTAGGCTGTTGATTGATCGCCATAAATAAATATGACATTTAAAGTTGAGGGTAAAAGTTTTACCCTCAAGGGTTTAAAATAACAATAGTGTGTAGGGGATGAAAGTCTGCATTAAATATAGCTCTCACAAACCTACCTACTACCTAGCTACTTAAACACTGCAAATAGCTCATTAAAGTATTTATACAGGGTTATAGGGTAAGTCGACCTAAATCCTTTAAGAGATGGTAGTTTCCATTATTCCTGACCGATTTGACTAGGAAACCCCATATCCCAAACTAAACCGTTCTCAAGTTATCGGCCTTTGATTTATTTTTATAAAAATTACAGATTTTTTGTCGATTGCCCCCTTTTTTGTGTTTTGTGTTTCAATTTGTTTTGTTTTTGCTATTTTTGTGTAGTAGACTAGTTGCTTTATTATTTTAAACCATAAAACTGCAAGTAACTATACTAACTGAGTCGTAGTAGACATTCAATTGTAAAAAAAATAAAAAAAATGAAGGAGTTTAATTTTCTTTGTAAGATATTTTAAAAAAAGTCTATGACAGATGTGCTGCAGATGTACTATAAAATATCTACGGTTCTTCAGCTTTCCAATAAGGTATAACATGCTAGGGTATTGTTAGGATTCTCGGAAAAAACTTCAAACAAAGACGCCCAAGTAGCAAACGTTAAGTTGCGTGCAGCGCCTATTGTCCAGCAATGGGTGCGAGCGGGACATCTTTCAATGTATACAGGTACGAGTGAGGTGTTTCTGATTTTGAACTGTTGAAGATGACGACCTTTACGAACGAAGAATATGCTGATATTTTGATTTGTTATGGGTACTGCAACTGTGTATCTTTACGAGCCCGTGAAGAATACATAGTACGTTATCCTGGCCACCGAATACCGGATATTAGTGTCTTCGACGGAGTTTACCGACGACTTAGAGAGACTGGCTCTGTTTCAAGGCGACGAACAGACCTGGGTAGACCACGTATTAATGATGACCATGAAGAGCAAGATAATGAGATAGTTCGACGATTTCGACAGGATCCGACTACGTCAACCAATGTTGTTGCTCGGGAACTTGGACTCTCACAGTGGAAAGTGTGGTTTACAGTGCATACTGCCGGTCTCTACCCCTACCACTACACGCCAGTACATGTCATCGAAGAAGGAGATCCTGCGAGGAGGCTGGACTTCAGTAGATTTATGCTCAATGCAGATTTGGAAGATCCGTCCTGTTTTAGAAGCATCTTGTGGACTGATGAATCGAAATTCGATCAAGACGGGATAACTAATTATCACAACGCACATTATTGGGCCCCAAAATCTCAAAGAAATCCCAATAAAAAAAGGATAAAGGGTTCACAGAGACGTTTCAGTCTTAACGTGTGGATGGGAATAATTTCCAACCATTTGGTTGGGCCTTACTTTCTACCTCAAAATTTAAATGGAGAAAACTATGAAATTTTTTTGAGACAAGATTTAACTGGTTTGCTCGACGATATTCCATTAAACCTCATCCGTGACATGTGGTTTCAACACGATGGGTGCCTCGCGCACTTCAGAAGGAGTGTCAGAGAGTGGCTAGACACTAATTATCCCAATAAGTGGATCGGAAGAGGTGGACCTATACCGTGGCCAGCCAAGAGTCCAGATTTGACCCGTATGGATTTTTATGTGTGGGGACACATGAAAAGTTTGGTGTACCATGAACCGAACCCAATACAATCGATTGAGGTTTTAAGACAAAAAAATATTGATGCCGCTAACGAATTAAGAAGAGGACTAACGACTGGTGTTGTAAAAAGTCACCTAAGACACAGAATGCGTGTATGTGTGCGAAACAGAGGAGGGCACGTGGAACATTTTTTATTGTAAAAAAGACCAATAAACAAAATTTGATATGTATTTGGATTGTTTTATTTTGTTTTCTGACTCAAAAACAACGCTTGATTATTGTTAGTATTTACTACTACCTGGTAGTATTTCATCAATGTTATTATTAGATAATTCTAATAATACCCTATGTTATTATACCTTATCGGAAAGCTGAAGAACCGTAGATATTTTATAGTACATCTGCAGCACATCTGTCATAGACTTTTTTAAAAATATCTTACAAAGAAAATTAAACTCTTTCAATTTTTTTTATTTTTTTTACAATTGAATGTCTACTACGACTCAGTTAGTATAGTTACTTGCAGTTTTATGGTTTAAAATAATAAAGCAACTAGTCTACTACACAAAAATAGCAAAAACAAAACAAATTGAAACACAAAACACAAAAAAAGGGGGCAATCGACAAAAAATCTGTAATTTTTATAAAAAAAAATCAAAGGCCGATAACTTGAGAACGGTTTAGTTTGGGATATGGGGTTTCCTAGTCAAATCGGTCAGGAATAATGGAAACTACCATCTCTTAAAGGATTTAGGTCGACTTACCCTATAACCCTGTATGTATGTGTCTTATTTGTGAAATAATTAAAACTGCTACCATAGTGTTTTTGACTATTCCACGCGGATGAAGTGGCGGGCACAGCTAGTGCAAAATATGTAACAAGGAGGTCATAGAGCTAGTGGTAAGAATGAACAAACATTATGCAAATTGCAAAAGTATTGAAAATAATATGATACGGCCACCACAATAACAGACAACTCAGGTGATTAAATAAGTGTGTTATATAAGAGCCTGTTTTAAAATCGTCCCAACTTTTATCCACAAAATATGGCGTCATGACAGTTTTTCCTTAGAATATCATGTCAATACGCTATATTTATTTGGTTGATAAGTGTTATCTGACGATTCTGATGCAGGCCCTTGATAATATAAAATATTTTAAATAATAAAACGTTTATTTTCTACATGTACTAATAAAACAGCGTCATGTACATGACGCTGTTTTATTTGACTATCAAGTACTGATTAAATCATGTTAAAAACGTTGTTTAAAACATTGATTTAAATCAGGAGAAAAAAATCAATTATTTTTTCCCAAAATGATTAAAACATGTTTTAAACAAGGTGATTAAAATCAAATGATTTTTTTGTAACAACCCTGCCTTGAATTAGGGAAATGTGCATGGGGTGTAGAAATATGATTAATTTATACATTTATATATTATGGAAATAACTTTTAATTTGTAATAAATATTTTAAATTAATAACTTTTTTCAATTTAATGTACCTAATTATGCTTATAAAGACATCCAAAAATCTTTAATGTTATAATGTTCTTGAGTGATAATGCAGAGATCTTCAAATATCGATTTGCAGTAAAAATAAATACTAAGTTTATTTTATTTTATTAGTATTATTCTGTTCAAATACCTACTACTTAAGTACCTAAATTGCGAAAGACCATGTCCAATTTGTAACATTAGTACTACTGAGAACAATCGGAAAAATTATGGGAGTTCGTTCCCCAATATCTGGCAACTTTACACGCACACAGATGTACGTGTCCCTACAGTGCCGCTCCTAGTTGTCACGCACACATTTAATGCTATGCGGCTTCACATCGTTTGTTGCGTTTGCTCCATCTGCGTTAATCTGAGTAGGTACCTATATAATATTATGTAAGTCTATTTTAAAATAAACCAAACATACAATATATATATAATTTCCTAGACCAACTGTGCGTTTCAAATAAGGGGTCCATTAATTACGTGAAATGGACATACAACTTCTCGGACATTTGATTTTTTGCATGTACATGCGCATTTGACTTTAGCTAGACAAAACAAAACAAAACCAGGATGAATGGACTCTTTACCTGTTAAATAGATCATTAGTCTGGGGTCTATTGAAAAACTCGAATGATATTTTATTTATTTTTATTTTTACTTTATTGGGACATAAAACAATTATACATTAAAGTGTACCTACATATAAAAAGGAAGTAGCTAATTATTACATTGTTAAATAAATGTATAACCCACACTAATGTCCACATATTAAACTACTAGCTGTGAACGCCGACTTCGTCCGCGCAGTATTTAACGTAATAAAAATTTCGGGATTATCGGGATAAAAAGTATCCTATATGTTAATCCCGGTTATAAACTATCTGTGTTCCAAATTTCATCCAAATCCGTTCAGTAGTTTTTGCGTGAAGGAGTAACAAACATACATACATACATCCACACTCACAAACTTTCGCATTTATAATATTAGTAGGAAGTAGGATATAATATGTTGAAATATAACACGCGTTGAGCTAAGTGGCTAAATTCACAGTAAGATTAAATACTAAATAAAAAGTAAACGATTCTTATAAAATATTTTATTATCAATTAATTTATTTTATGTTAACGAGAATGGTATAGATACAAATCACATTCTAATTACAATAACAATTACTGTTATAATACATTATGTAAGTTATAAAATAACCATTTAACTAATAATTATAATAAAGATAACCTCGAAATTTCCGAATACTTTTATATATTATTATATTATACATTTATAAAAGCTAACTTCATTTGGACAAGCGAACGCAGTGAAATGAGCGATACAACAGAAGATACTATTCTATTTTTCTTTGTTAGATAACAAAAAAATTGGATAAAATAAATGGCGTTCTTTGGGGTGGTGGCTTTTGACGTCTCACTCCTGGGCACAGGCCTCCCCTCACTACGAGGGGGATTCAGGCCGTAATCCACCACGCTGGCCCATTGCATGTTGGCGGATTTCACATGTCTTTCGAAAATTGCTTAGATTTCCTAAGACATGCAGGTTTCCTCACGATGTTTTCCCGCACCGTAATCTTGATAATCGTATATAAATTATGATTCGCACATAGATTTCGTAAAACCCAGAGGTGCGAGCCGGGGTTTGAACCCAAGACCTGGTGCATGCAAAACGCGCGCTTAACCAATCGGCTATCACTGCTGTAGTCGGCTATATTGAATATCACTACTACCTACTACCACAGATATAGATTTACATAGATAACGTAAGTATCACGATTTGTATTGAAACCAAGCGTGCCGAATTTTTAACACCTACTGTGCCGTCATTAGTGACGGGAAATCCAAACCGATTCAAAGACACCGATGCCGCCGATGCCCTCCGCCCGCTACGATTCTCTCGACCGATCATCTCGCTCATACTCATATTGTTTATAGCTGTAGTCGCGCGCACTGTAAATTATCGGCGACCAACCTCGACGCTTGGTCGGGGTTTCGTACACGCGAAGTACATGCGTTTGCGTTATCTATATCTGTGTCTACTACTATATATTCGAAGGCGGCTGCCAAGTCACGGCTGATATTTTCCTGTTAATCTCGTCGAGTATCAGCTTGCACCTGGCCAGCTGCGGGGGCCGTAGCTGCGGGGTGGGGTCGCGGGTCCGCTCGCCGCTGCTGGTGGCGGGGGGCCGCTGAGCACGGCGGAGCGCGCGCCGCCGACGGGCGCGGGCTGTGGCTTGATGAGAATCAACATTTATAGATAACTTTCAACTGCCCGTGACTCCGTCCGCGTAGTATTTAACAAAAATTTCGGGATTATTCAACCCCTATTTTATCCCCTTGGTGGTAGAATTAATCAAAATCCTTTCTTAGCGGATGCCTCCGTCATAACATCTACCTGCATGCCAAATTTCAGCCCGATCCGTCCAGTGGTTTGGGGCTGTGCGTTGATAGATCACTATGTCAGTCAGTCACCTTTGAGTTATATATATTTAGACTTTCAACTGACCGTGACTCCGTCTGCGTGAGCTTAAGTAACGTATCCTAATTCAAAAATTAAATTGTAATCTTTAAATATTTATCTTATGTTTAGAACCGGATCGGAACGCGACCTCGACTAAGAATATCCGGAAAGAAACTCAGCGGGCTTGTATCTTTGTTTTTTTTTTAAATCTATAGTCAACGATGACTGCTTAACATCGGACGGATCGTGCGAGTGCGATTGTTGTTGTTGTTTGCCAACTTTGTTATACAAAAAAATGGGAAAATAATGATTAACATTGAATAATAATGATTATGTACATACTAACGCAATCCTCTAATGGATATACGGCCATCTGCCGGACTCCCCAATTACCCCACTCGCCTCCCCGGCCTTTGGACTCCGCAACAGAAATATCTTACATCAAAATAATTCCGAAAAATGATGAAAACTCACCAGTTTCACCCCCTTTGTCCTTGTTCTTGTAATCTTCATCCAAGGATCTCGATAATGAACGCTTTTTAGGTGACTGTGTGAAAAAATAAATAAAATATTGTTACTACTTTTGAGATAGCAGTGATAGCCGATTGGTTAAGCACGCGTCTTGCGGGCTACCAGGTCTAGGGTTCAAACCCCGGCTCGAACCTCTGGATTTTTCGAAATCTATGTGCGAATCATAATTTCTGTATGATTATCACTTGCTTACGGTGAAGGAAAACATCGTGATGAAACCTGCATGTCTTAGAAGATTTAACAAATTTTCGAAAGATATGTGAAATCCGCCAACCCGCACTGGGCCAGCGTGGTGGATTATGGCCTGAATCCCCCTCGTGTTGAGGGGAGGCCCGTGCCCAGGAGTGGGACGTCAAAAAGGGCTAAAATTATATAATTACTTTTGCATACTTGTTAGTGCCGCTGTAGGCCTTAACAAAATAGATTATTGGAGTTTGAGATGTGAACTGTAGCATTTCTTAATTAAAAACTAAAAATATATAATCGCGAGAATAACACACCAACTGCAAACCTCAAATAGTCCCAAACTAAGCAACGCTTGTACTATGGGTACCATACAATGGACTGGGGGCGATCCCAGTGACACACAGACCGTTCCCCCAAGTTTGCTAATTGGATGTAGATACGTAAAACCAACCCACAAACACTTCTGCAAACTGAAACACACCTTGAACCACCACCCCAAGGTTGGTTTTGGTCTACAACAGTGCATGTGGATTGATTCCATTCTGCAAAACGATATCCAATTGAAAACCAATTATCACTAACATCCTCTGGCTACCAGCATATTCAATAACAAGTATTCCAGAGGCGTGAATGGTTATTTACTATAATTAGTTATATGTCGTAATAGATGTTGCTGTCACAAAATTGTATAAGATCGAAATGTGTTTTGTTTATTATTACTATATTGATTTCTTATATTTACGCGAATACTACACATTGAAATAAAACTATTTTTACGGATTATATCGCGTTTATTTTTACTTTTAATGTTCCCGACGTTTCGGCTGCTTTACAGCAGCCATGGTCACGGGGGGACTGAGGTGTTAGACATCCTGATGTCATAGTTAGTAACTGGGTACCCTCATATTAAGTTGTTGTTTGCGGTCCGATCCACGCAGAAAGTGCTCACAGTGTCTCGAGGTCTTGCAATGGTACACTTGGTTTTGGATTTAATTATATTAATTACTGCAAACAACAACTTAATATGAGGGTACCCAGTTACTAACTATGACATCAGGACGTCTAACACCTCAGTCCCCCCGTGACCATGGCTGCTGTAAAGCAGCCGAAACGTCGGGAACATTAAAAGTAAAAATAGACGCGATATAATCCGTAAAAATAGTTTTATTTCAATATTATTACTATGTTAACCGCCCAGATCAAGTTATCCGTTATTTATGTGGCTGGTGCTAATTATACCTGGTTTGTCTGCGGGACCTGAATTGGACAAGTATTAACAATTGATTTATGGCACTTTAGTTTTCAAATTAGCAGAATCAAGGCCTTGGGCCGAATTACAAAAAGGCCAATTCCATCAACTGTTGATTGATTGGTGCGGTAAAACACTTACCCTCTTTTTAATCTGTTTCTGATAATGCTGAGCGTCATAGAACTGAGGCTGTGATCTCCGTACCCTGCCGGTCCTGCGTCTGATGTCCTCCACGGCGGGGAGGGAGTCCGCCCCCCGTCGGGCAGCGAAGAATGTGTGGCCGCATTTACAAGACTTGGAAGCTACTGCCACCTGGAACGGAAGGCATAACAAAGTGTAAATAGTATAAAACAAAGTCACTATACGTGTCTGTCTAACTGCAATGTGTGGGGTTCGGAGTCCAATCAGACATGTGTTGTTACTGTGAGTTCGCGCTGGAAGAAACATGTTCACGAAACATAATAATAATAATAATTCATTCAACATATTGTTGTCTCTATTTTATGAAAACAAAAAATAGAGACAACAATATGTTTCGTGAACATGTTTCTTCCAGTGCGAACTCACGGTTAGGTTCAAGTTCGGTATAATACTAATTAACTTACATTCCCAAATCCCCCAAGCCGACTGGTCATCGTGGGGGAATAAGACCAAAACCCTCTAAAGATTGTCACACTCCCCCATCATACCTGACAACTATACCCCCTGAGATCCACCAAGACCTCCACATAGCGACACTCAACACGCGGTCCCTCAGTCAAGACGAAAAACTGTATGAACTAGAATTAGCCTTAGTCAACGTTAAATGGGATATATTGGGAATATGCGAAATGAGAAGAGATGGTGAAGGAATCGATCAATACCAAGAATATGTACTATACCATAAAGGTGAAACGAAAGGACTACACGGTGTCGGATTTATAGTAAAGAAAAAACTGCTCACAAAAATTGAAGAATTCATTGGTATCTCAGAGAGGATAGCGGTTCTAAACATACTACTACCCACCGGAACCAAAGAAGAATCATGGTCGATAATACAAGCCTACTCACCCACAGAACCCACGAAACAGGGAAACATCACTGCCGTAGAAGAATTTTACAAGGATTTACAACACACAATAATGCAAGCTCACAAAAATGTTATTGTTATGGGAGACTTTAACGGAAAAATAGGCACCTGCAGAAATGGCGAAGACCATATCGTAGGAAAATTTGGATTTGGAGAAAGGAGCAGTAATGGTAACAGGTTGGTTAATTTTGCCACCGAAAATAAATTATCTATTTTAAATTGCTTTTTCCAAAGAAAAGTTACCAAGAAGTGGACCTGGATTTCGCCCGGTGGCAAGTACACCAATGAAATAGACTTTATTATGACCAACAAAAGACATTTAGTAAAGAACACCACCGTTATAAATAACTTAAATTTCAACACGGATCACAGAATGATTAGAGCAACAATAAATACGTATCTTGCTGGAAAGAAAATAAGAAGAAACTTCAGTAAACAGTTGGTCACAAAAAGTAATAATATTGGTAACGATGACATTTTAACACTCAACCTTAAAATTGCAATGGAAAATCAAAAATCAGAAAACAATAAACTAGAAGTAAAATACGAACAATTCACGTCTCTATTAAAAAATGAAACACTTAAGATCAAGACAAATTCAAAAAAAGAAATCTCGATGGATACATACAAATTAATTGAACAAAGGAGAAATCTATTATCAAATAGAAAAGGAAACTGTAAACAGATTACAGACATCAGCAAAAAGATTAATAAAGGCATAAGAAACGACAACAAGACGAAACGACTTAATGTTATTAGACAATACATCGAGAAAATGGGAGGAATAAAGAAAGCATTAAAAGAACTCTCATGCAAAAAAGAGTGGATGCCAAACCTACAATGTAAGCAAGGGATAAGCACGACAAAAAGAAAGGAGATTCTCAACATAGCTACAGAGTTCTACAAAAAAATATACAGCAGCAATAAAAACGTAACATTAAATGAAGACTACGAACTTGACACACCTGACAATATTGAAACTATTCCGGTCATCTTAGTTTCGGAAACAGAAAAAGCAATCAAAACACAAAAGAATGGCAAAGCACCAGGATCTGACCAAATAACAAACGAAATGCTCAAAGCGACCATTACAGTGACAGCCCCAAAACTAACAGAAATATTTAATGAAATTATGTCTACTGAGACTATACCTACAGATTGGACTAAATCAACAATAATCTTACTCTACAAAAAAGGTGACAAGAGAGACATAAGCAACTATAGACCCATAAGTTTAATGTCAAACATATATAAAGTCTTTTCTAAAATAATGCTAAATAGATTAACCAACACTCTGGAAGAAAACCAAGCAAAGGAACAAGCTGGTTTCAGAAGCAAGTTCTCAACCGTAGATCACATCTACGTAGTAAAGCAGATCATACAGAAATACCACGAATATAACAGAACATACTACATAGGATTTGTTGATTATAGTAAGGCGTTCGATACTATAGAGCACGAATCTATTTGGTCAGCACTACAAAGGCAAGGTATTCCCAAAAAATACATTAACCTCCTAAAAAAAGTATTGTCCGGGAGTACAGCAGAAATAAGATTAGAAAAGTCTGGACCAGCATTTTCAATAGCTCGAGGTGTAAGGCAAGGCGACCCTATATCGCCTAAACTTTTTACAGCAGTTCTAGAGATGGTATTTAGGAACCTAGACTGGGACAACAAAGGTATAAACATAAGTGGCGAACCATTAACCCATCTGCGCTTCGCAGACGACGTTGTCGTATTTTCTGAATGTCCTAGGCAACTGGAGAGCATGCTACAGGAACTAGCTGCAGAGAGTGCTAAAGTGGGTCTATCAATAAACATCTCGAAGACCAAAGTGATGACAAACTCAACACAACAAATACCTATAAAAGTGAATGAGAATCCAGTAGAATATGTCGACGAATATATATACCTAGGACAATTAATAGCCAACAAAGAATGCATGGGTAAGGAGTTAAACCGTAGGGTCACAAACACTTGGAAAAGATACTGGTCACTGTCGGAAGTAATGAAAGCCAACACTTGAAAATGTTCCACAAGAGGAAAATCTTCGATGCTTGCATATTACCATGCCTTATATACGCATGCCAAACATGGTCACTTACGGACAAACAAGAAAACCAGCTCAGAGTATGCCAAAATAGTATCGAAAGGAGCGTTGCAGGTGTGAGATTGAAAGACAGAGTAAAATTAGATGTAATAAAAAACAAGACTAAATTTAGAAACGCTGTTACTTCCGGTAAAATACTGAAATGGAAATGGACAGGACACATTATGAGAGAAAACAAAGACAAATGGACGAAAAAAGTTGTTGAATGGTTACCTCGCAATGATAAAAGGAAACGAGGAAGACAAACTAAAAGATGGGAAGATGATATACGTAGAGTCGCTGGCCCTATGTGGCTACGTAAAGCTAGATGTAGAGAGGAGTGGAAGCTCTTAGAGGAGGCCTATGTCCAAGGACAAGCTGTAAAACAAAAACGTACCAGTTTGCAGATCTTATAATTTATTTATTTATAATCTAGTTATACCTATAGGAAGAAACACAATCTTTGTTAATTTAAGTTTACAGCAATAAAGGCTATTATTATTATTATTATTATTATATACTTATACACTACAGACAGCATAAGTATTATGATGGTAGTGCCAAGCTGTAGCTAACTACAGCTCGAATATGGACTGGATCAACCAAGGAAGAACCATCCTGTCACAAATATCGGCGTAAAAAAGGCTGTTACAGCTATTTCGTATGATTACTGTAAGAGTCAGAAGACTAAACCCCCTCCATTCCTCTTCCTTTATCCCACTCCCCTTTAGGCTATGCTTTTTAGGATGTCTTTGATGCTATTTGGTATTAATATTGATAGCTTAACTAATTAGTTCTTAGCCTCCGTCTAAATTATTATTTTCGTCTGAGCACTCAGAGTCGAGAGCAGAGAGGCCTACGCTCAGGACAGACAAGAAGGTCGTCATAATGAGGTAATTGCTGTAAAGTCTGTGTTGGCCATCTAACACTTTGCAAGAATATAATCGGTTCTACAGATTCTATCTTACATTTAAACTTTTATGGAGCGACATGTGAAATCGAGGCACACTGCAACAGTGATTAATTTATGGCCAATAGGTAACGTGAGTGTCGCGATAATAAGTAACTATCCCGAAATAACAGTCGAAAACAATCACTCGAGTTGTTTACAAAAACATTTATCAATGTCTTTAAAACTTACTTGCATTTCGCATTTCGGGCAGCTTTTAGCGATCATTTTATTTTTACCCATGTCTAGTTTATATCTATAGCTAATTCACCTCACATTACAGTAGTAAATTAATTAAATTCAATAAATATATAAAGGTATTATTTGGTAAAAAAGTGACGTTTCTGTTTAGGATTCAAGTTACCTTGACAAGTGAATATTGGTAGCCCTGTCCAAGTGTTGCTATTATTAAAACTTTCAAATAGACCAAAGAAAAACCGTAAATTAAGCTCAACTGTTCAACTCTATCTACATATCGCATAATTCCATTCAATCATAGCTTTACTTTCTCTATTATTTGATGCATTTATCATTCGAATGATTCATTCAATCAATCATTGTTATGAGACGGTTGTTTGGATTCGCATTAAAAATTGTTTTCGATTTTTATTACTTAAAATGAATGAATACAATAGTTTTTGTGATTCAAACATGAAGAAAATATGCCGAGCTTGCCTTGTAACTGCTGAAGACGTCCATCCAATGTCACCCCAAGAGATTAGAGCGTACAAAACATTCACCGAACAGGTTCGTTTCTAAACAGCAGTTAATTTTATTAATAATACTCTGATACTACATCTATGCTTGCTAATTTAGCGTTTAAACCGTTAATATTAGTATCACTGCATAGTATAAAACAAAGTCGCTCCCGCTATCTGTCCCTATTTATACTTAAATCTTTAAAACTTCACAACAGATTTTGATGCGGTTTATTTAATAGATAGAGTGATTCAAGAGGAAGGTTTATATGTATATATAATAATAATAATAATAATAATAGCCTTTTCTTGCTGTAAACTTAAATTAACAAAGATTGTGTTTCTTCCTATAGGTATAACTAGATTATAAATAAATAAATTATAAGATCTGCAAACTGGTACGTTTTTGTTTTACAGCTTGTCCTTGGACATAGGCCTCCTCTAAGAGCTTCCACTCCTCTCTACATCTAGCTTTACGTAGCCACATAGGGCCAGCGACTCTACGTATATCATCTTCCCATCTTTTAGTTTGTCTTCCTCGTTTCCTTTTATCATTGCGAGGTAACCATTCAACAACTTTTTTCGTCCATTTGTCTTTGTTTTCTCTCATAATGTGTCCTGTCCATTTCCATTTCAGTATTTTACCGGAAGTAACAGCGTTTCTAAATTTAGTCTTGTTTTTTATTACATCTAATTTTACTCTGTCTTTCAATCTCACACCTGCAACGCTCCTTTCGATACTATTTTGGCATACTCTGAGCTGGTTTTCTTGTTTGTCCGTAAGTGACCATGTTTGGCATGCGTATATAAGGCATGGTAATATGCAAGCATCGAAGATTTTCCTCTTGTGGAACATTTTCAAGTGTTGGTTTTTCATTACTTCCGACAGTGACCAGTATCTTTTCCAAGTGTTTGTGACCCTACGGTTTAACTCCTTACCCATGCATTCTTTGTTGGCTATTAATTGTCCTAGGTATATATATTCGTCGACATATTCTACTGGATTCTCATTCACTTTTATAGGTATTTGTTGTGTTGAGTTTGTCATCACTTTGGTCTTCGAGATGTTTATTGATAGACCCACTTTAGCACTCTCTGCAGCTAGTTCCTGTAGCATGCTCTCCAGTTGCCTAGGACATTCAGAAAATACGGCAACGTCGTCTGCGAAGCGCAGATGGGTTAATGGTTCGCCACTTATGTTTATACCTTTGTTTATATGTATAATACATGCATAACATAGTAGAGAAACACTGATAAAAATACCCGTGCGTAGCTGGGGCGGGTTGCTAGTCGATTCATAAATATCACCTCCTATTACACTAGGACATAACTCCACATACTTGTAATGGATTACTCTAAAAATGAGCTACAGCTTGCCTCTAAGCTGTAGCTAATTGATTACAGCTCATAAACAGGCCGGATCCACGGGGGTAGCACCACCCTATCACAGTAGATCAGCATAAAGTAGTTAATTATAGCAACGTGTTGTAACGCTCAGGTTACCAACTTGGCTACCTTCACCTTACACCTCAAATACTCACACAACACCAAGTAAGACGGGTTGCTACGAGCCCAAAAGAAAACAGTGAAAAAAAAGAAAAGAACAATAAACTCGGGCGCCTGGCTCGCAACTAAACAAGAAAAATGCACACGGATGATCAGCCAATAGGCTCTGGCTTTTAATCTCAAGAGCAGGGGAGTGCTTTGAGTGATGTGACCCCAGTTGACCCGCAGCAATAAAACACACTTTCATAGATATAGATTTTATATTAAAAAAATTAAGGTGAGGAATGGAGAAAAATAACCAAACTATAAGTACTAAAGTTAACAAGGGTTTGGTACTCACGCGAGTGTCCTTATTTTAAGGGGTCTTACACTATAACATGTTTCCTACTCCGGAGATTGGCATCTGGTGTGTCAGCTCGACGGAGGCTTGCCGGGGTTACAGTGTTCCCGAGGTTTAACGGTACATCCACGTGAGCGCGATATCCAAAATAAAGAAGACCCGATGCTACCGCATGGTCTCTTAAGTCAACAAGCTTTCATGAGCACGCTTCAAAGTACGTGTATCACTCCTCATGACTTGATGTGGCTTATGCCATAATAATAAAAAAAAACTCCAGGTTCCCCCTTTTGTCGGGTTTAAGAGTCCATCTCATTCATTATCAAATAAACATAATGAAAATTTAAAAAAAGAAAAGAAAAAGGAAAAGAAGAAAAAAGAAAGCTGCAACAAAACACGACATGTTTTAGATTCATGTTTGTCGAGAATCAAATGTTAAATTTACTAAATATTATGCTGAGAGCACTTACCGCTCAATGGCGCTTTAGTTTCAAAAATATTTAGCCATATTAGGCTAGGTTTGGTCGCTATGGACTAGGATTACTTCTCACGACATTATCGGTGATAGAAGTGTGAATTCAGAGAAAAATGAGCTTATATCCTTTTTTCAAACATGAGACAACGGATGTCCTACTATGCCAATCACCAGTTACTAAAGTAGTCGACTAAATTAACTAATTATAATTTTATTAACTAATTATTATAATGTAAAATAGATATAAGTATTTATTAAGTCTAAAGCGTTATATTCAAAATGTTTTAACTATATGGTGCAAATATAAATTTAAATAAAGAATCGAGTTTTATTTTTATTTCTTTAAACAAATTATCAAGCTGGCAACAAAGTTGACAGTGACATTTCGACTGACATTTAAGATGGCGATGTAAACAAAGTAGAATAATGAGGTTAGGTTTGAATTTAATTTAAGAATATTTATCGCAGTAGCGGGATCAAAAACAACACGCTACATTCCTCCCTTAGTAGGTGAAAAAAAAAATTTTTTTTTTAAACAAGAAAAGCAAAAAAAAATTTTTTTTTTTTTTTTTTTTTTTTTTTTTCTAAGTAAAAAAAATAACTAAGTATAATCAAATGTGGTAAACATTTAAGAAAAACAAAATACAAAAGAATTTCAGCATTACTTCCTAAAGTCAACTGGCACAAAGAGGTCAGCACCCTCGCTTCCACTTCGGCATACCCCAGAAAGCAAGCTTATAGAAATTAAAGTTACAAAACCAAATAAGCAATACCCTTCTCCAGGGTTGGATACTACTGGCTCAAAATAGCAAACACTAACGTTTCTATTTTCAAGCAACCATCCCTGAAGGTGATTGAAGAAGAAGAATTTCACCATCCAACTGGATTTGAAAAAAAAAAAAATTAAATAAGCTTTGACCATCCTAAAGGATTGGGCAAAAAAATAAACAGACTGAAACCAATCACAAAGGACTGAAAAAAGTAAGTAAACAAAGTTACTATAAACTAGCGAAGTTAAAAGAGTGTGAGATACTACTGTTCAGAACGATGAGCACTAACGCCTCGAAATGAAAACTCAACAAACCCTAAAACTAGCAAAGTTTTCCAAGTAAATACTTAGGTAAGTATAAATACCAAAAGAAAGTTAACCATTGAAATTATGTGGTCGGTATACTACTGGTACAGATTCATAAACGAATTCGTTTGAAACTGACAAACCGAACCAGATAAAATGGAATATGAAATTTATGTTATCTGTGTCATTCCACACAGAAACAAAACAACCTAAATGGTAGACTAACAACTGAGTCCCACCAAAAAATATGTGTAAGGTCGTTACACCTACAACAAAACCACAAAGTAGTGGACTAACAACCGAGTCGCACCACGGAATATGTGTAAGGTCATTCCACCTACAACAAACTAGAAAAGGTTTAAGACTACAAATGAGTCAAAAAAAAAAAAAATGAAAAAGGTTTCCTAGGTAGGAAAATACAAGTGTGCAATACACTAGAAAGGTATATGTCAAATCCAAGTTCAAATCTAAGTTTGAATTCTAATTGGTTGATCAAACCAAGTGTCATGTCCAGGTATGTTTCTTACCTACTAGTGACAATACATACGAACAACAAAAAAACTAGTGAAAGTATGTTCCTAAAACAATTACTAAAAATACTACTATAAGTAAGTGTCAAAAAATGTACAAAATATACAAAATTGTTTTACTGAATATAAGTGAAAGAATGTACTTGACACAAATATGAACAAAGCTAATATAGGTAAATACTAAACAATGTACAAAATATACAAAATTGTTTTACTGAGTCATTCCACTCAGAAAACAGAATTGGATAAGATTAGATCTTATAGTGAAAGAATGATTGCTTAGCCAAGCTACTACTGAATTTAGAAATTTCCAAATTGATTGAAGGAATTATATCACTGCAACACTAAAACCATAATAAATGTTATCTTCAGGAATCCTCACTCATCACCATTCATTTGCAGTTACCTATCTTTCATTCTCATACCTCACCTTTCAAAACTGCAGTACCTGAGAAAATCATTCATCATTCAGATAAAAAAGGTATCTTAACAAGAAAATTGAAATAATTTAAACTTTACCAAAGAGAAAAAAATATTAAACATTACATTTTAAGAATGTCTTTCACATGAAATCTACTAGAAGTTTTCTTTTCCAAGTCCTTCAAAACATAAACATTATTTGAAATTTTGTCAACAACTTTACATTTAACAAATTTAGGAGCTAGCTTGGCAGAAAAGAAGTGAGCAGCGTTCGAAAGAACGAAGTTTCTTCTCCACACAACATCTCCAACACTATAGGAAATAATTTTCCTAGAAGCGTTGTAATAAGAAGAATTTCTCCTATAAGATTTAGCTAAGTTATCAACAACCTTCTCAAAAACATTACCTAAAGTAGATAACAAAGTACCATAATCATTGCGATTAGCAATGCTTAAATCTGACAAATCAATTGCAGAAGAAAATTTATGTAAGGAACCATCTAAAATTGTTTCCCTACCAAACATAAGAAAATTAGGTGTAAAACCTGTAACTAAGTTTATAGTGCCATTTATAGCAGCTTGAATATGAGGAATAAATCTAGACCAAGTTCTGTGATCTTTGTCAACATAACATGATATGCAAGTTTCTATAGTTTTATTAAACCTTTCCACAGGATTATTCTGTGGAGTATACAAAGTGTTGTAAAATATCTTTGGAATATTATAACTTTTAATGAAATCCTTTAATTCCTGTAATCTAGTAAGAAATTCTATGGGACAGGTACGTCCATTAAAAGTTAAGTGAAGTTTGGTAAAGTCGAATGGTTTCCTATAATGATAATGGTTTGTCACTGGCCGCGCAAAACTGGTTGAATTATGCATTACTTCTGAACGAACTGTATTTGAAGTTATATTTGCACTTACATCTTGATTAATGTCACCGAGTAAATCAGTTGTAATTAAGTCTGAATTAATAGTTTGCATATTTGATTCAATATTTGGCAGCTTTGGAGAGACTACAACGGAATCCTGTTGGTTCACTACTTGACTGGTGCATGGATCATCAGATCTACCTTCCTTGACCACTGCAGTCTTCCCTTGTTGGTCCTCCATCATTACCAATAAAATGTTTTAAAGATTTAAATTTTTATATAATTTGTTGAAAAACAATTTATACACGCCAAGTTATGTATTAGTTACCATTAAATATTAACACATCCAACGTTTATTTATAGACTTTTGTTTAAAATTAAAATTTAAGTTTTTATTTATTAAAGTTATTTAAGTTTTAAGTTTTGATGTTACAGAATGTAAACAATCAAAGTAGTTTTAATAGTTAATACAAATAACAATGAACCAATCTTAAGTTAGATTACTTATCAAAATTACACTTAATATAACAGTCTTAATACTGTTGTTATACAACATTAACAAAATTTAACACTTTGTACTAAAGTATTAACAAAACTATGTGAAGTTGTTTATTTTGTATTTTATGTTGACAAAACAAGCAAAAGTATATAGTGTATAAAACACTTCTAGAAAAACAATGAAAATTGTCAAAACAATAAGGTAAGGTTTACACAAATAAAGAATATAAATTCAAGTTTTATTTCTTCCTCTGAAAAAAATAACACAAAATAAAGTTTTATTGCTTATTACACAGCTCAACTGACATCACACACCCAAAGTGCTGCCGAGAATAATAGTGTCCCAACAAGAAAACTCTGCTGACAATCTATAAGTTCAAATGACTTATAGAAGGTCAAACATCATGTTCCTGTTCGGCAACCGCCATTCTGTAACGCTCAGGTTACCAACTTGGCTACCTTCACCTTACACCTCAAATACTCACACAACACCAAGTAAGACGGGTTGCTACGAGCCCAAAAGAAAACAGTGAAAAAAAAGAAAAGAACAATAAACTCGGGCGCCTGGCTCGCAACTAAACAAGAAAAATGCACACGGATGATCAGCCAATAGGCTCTGGCTTTTAATCTCAAGAGCAGGGGAGTGCTTTGAGTGATGTGACCCCAGTTGACCCGCAGCAATAAAACACACTTTCATAGATATAGATTTTATATTAAAAAAATTAAGGTGAGGAATGGAGAAAAATAACCAAACTATAAGTACTAAAGTTAACAAGGGTTTGGTACTCACGCGAGTGTCCTTATTTTAAGGGGTCTTACACTATAACATGTTTCCTACTCCGGAGATTGGCATCTGGTGTGTCAGCTCGACGGAGGCTTGCCGGGGTTACAGTGTTCCCGAGGTTTAACGGTACATCCACGTGAGCGCGATATCCAAAATAAAGAAGACCCGATGCTACCGCATGGTCTCTTAAGTCAACAAGCTTTCATGAGCACGCTTCAAAGTACGTGTATCACTCCTCATGACTTGATGTGGCTTATGCCATAATAATAAAAAAAAACTCCAGGTTCCCCCTTTTGTCGGGTTTAAGAGTCCATCTCATTCATTATCAAATAAACATAATGAAAATTTAAAAAAAGAAAAGAAAAAGGAAAAGAAGAAAAAAGAAAGCTGCAACAAAACACGACATGTTTTAGATTCATGTTTGTCGAGAATCAAATGTTAAATTTACTAAATATTATGCTGAGAGCACTTACCGCTCAATGGCGCTTTAGTTTCAAAAATATTTAGCCATATTAGGCTAGGTTTGGTCGCTATGGACTAGGATTACTTCTCACGACATTATCGGTGATAGAAGTGTGAATTCAGAGAAAAATGAGCTTATATCCTTTTTTCAAACATGAGACAACGGATGTCCTACTATGCCAATCACCAGTTACTAAAGTAGTCGACTAAATTAACTAATTATAATTTTATTAACTAATTATTATAATGTAAAATAGATATAAGTATTTATTAAGTCTAAAGCGTTATATTCAAAATGTTTTAACTATATGGTGCAAATATAAATTTAAATAAAGAATCGAGTTTTATTTTTATTTCTTTAAACAAATTATCAAGCTGGCAACAAAGTTGACAGTGACATTTCGACTGACATTTAAGATGGCGATGTAAACAAAGTAGAATAATGAGGTTAGGTTTGAATTTAATTTAAGAATATTTATCGCAGTAGCGGGATCAAAAACAACACGCTACAGTGTCATATGATGAATGAGAGTTCCGGAAGCCCAACCCCCCCCTGTCCATTCCTCACTATCCCACCCCCTACAGGCGGGCAACGGGCGAGCAATGGCTTTAGTACTGCTAGTATCTATAGGCTATGGCAGCATTTCCCATTAGCCAGGTCGCAACATTCCCGCCTTGTTTAAAAAATACTACCTGCTATTGATCAACGCATCCTACTAATCCTACTAATATTATAAATTTGAAAGTTTGTGAGTGTGGATGTATGTATGTATGTATGTATGTATGTATGTATGTTTGTTACTACTTCACGCAAAAACTACTGAACGGATTTGGATGAAATTTGGAACACAGATAGTTTATAACCGGGATTAACATATAGGATACTTTTTATCCCGATATTCCCGAAATTTTTGTTACGTTAAATACTACGCGGACGAAGTCCGTGGGCACAGCTAGTTGTAAATATAAACAACACATTTTTAATGTTAATAAAAGTGTATTATTATACCTAATGGAAACGGCTCGGGTTTAAAAGTATTAAGTGGGGCACGAAGGGGCAGTGTGAAAATTAGCGGGCCATGGCAGAACAATGTTTGGGAAACACTGGGCTATGGTCACTGCTTATCTACCGGCAGGTTGTATACTTGTTTGCTGTCTTTGTTATAAAAAAATTATCTGTTTATAATAGTAGCTTAGTCTGGAAGTATAATAATTTCACATTTTCAGAATCTATACAATGATACAAATCTCAACATATGTATTATATGCCGATGGATGCTGAGGAAATTTATGAGATTCAGTGAACAGTGTCATCAAGCTAATGATTTATTGAATGACATGAAAATGGTGAGTTACTACTTAAGTAATAAACTATCACGGTCATTGTGTAGCCTTAGGGGCGCTATGACTTAGGTTAGGTTAGGTTTAGGTTAGGTTAGAACAGTGATCAAAACAAAACCAAAAAAATCCTGAAACTTCATCTAAGTCCTGGCTCCATAGCCCCCCTAACTGGGAACTAACATAACCTAATGACACATTCGGATTCTGGCGCTTCGCCGGCCGCTGCCGCGGCACGCTTGCTTCGCTCGCTCGGCTCGCGCGTTTTGGTCACTGTTCTAACCTAACCTAACCTAAACCTAAGTCATAGCGCCCCTTAGGCTACACTCCAACCACTATCACGCCTCTGCAGCGGTCCGAGCGTAGGCCGCTCTGCTCACTGCACCGGGTGGTTGTGGGCTCGATTCCCGTCGGGGCAAATTTCGGAAATGGCTGTTGCGTAAATAGCCCCATACTGGGTGTCACCGGGATCGCCCCCAGTCCATTGATCGACGCCTGATAATAAACTTTTTTTTTTTTTTTTTTTATTATTATTATTTTTTTATTGTACTGTACCCATAGTACAAGTGTTGCTTTACAAGCGTTTCAGTCTGACGATTTTTATTTATTTATTATTGGTGTGACGGTAAAATAAATAGAAATAAACTATTTTCAGGAAACTAAATCATACTACTTCAATAATTTCAAATTAAGTCATCATATTGAAGTTACAAAATTGGAGAGCCACTACATGGGCCCGAAAGTCGAATATGATGATGATACGTGTGATGGGATGATGACAGATGATCATCACATCGATGATGAAGATGATGAGATACCATTGGTGATGTTCAAAGATGATCGGAAAAGGAAAATAAAGAAATTAAAAAATAATTTGGTAAGTAAAATGCTAATTCACTTGTTCAATGAGGGCATCAGCCGTCAGGTTTTGTTTTGCCACCAGGGCGGCGCCACGGTCTTATGGGCGACCATAGACACCAAAGCGATTGACATCTTGTAAGCTGAAAATTGTTTTCCCTCCCAAACTTTTGACAGGACTAAAAATATCGTTGACTTGTTCATACATTACGATTATTATAAGGACGGCAATATATTTAGATTAGTTTAGTTTTCAACTATATTTTTTATGTTACTTAATTTGCTTAGATGAAATAATGTTGGCTATGTGTTATTCTATAATTAAAATTAATATATTGAATTTCGTTCAAATCTGATCTAATTTAGTTATACTTGAAAACACATGCACATACTTGCAGAAAATGCAAGAGCAAGAATTCAAGATAGACATAAAGCGAGAAGAAGGGTTACAGATGCAAGATAGATGCAAGAAAAAAGGTGCAACAAAGAAAAATAAAGAATTAAGAGAGGGCTTCAGCTCCAGGATGGTGCAAGAGACTGATGAATATGTCGTCATTAAATTGACTAAAGAACAGGTAGATAAGGATAATTAATATTATTAGAAAATATTACCTACTATTTTTTCATAAATATACTAATACAGTATTAGTTAAACATATTAATAATTAATAATTTTAGCCCTTTTGACGTCCCACTCCTGGGCACGGGCCTCCCCTCAACACGAGGGAGATTCAGGCCATAATCCACCACGCTGCCCCAGTGCGGGTTGGCGGATTTCACATGTCTTTCGAAAATTGGTTAAATCTTCTAAGACATGCAGGTTTCCTCACGATGTTTTTCCTTCACCGTAAGCAAGTGATAATCATATAGAAATTATGATTCGCACATAGATTTCGAAAAATCCAGAGGTTCGAGCCGGGGTTTGAACCCGAGACCTGGTAGCCCGCAAGACGCGTGCTTAACCAATCGGCTATCACTGCTAGTTAAACATAAGTAATAAATATCTATAACACAACAAAAAAATGTTGAGAATGTATATTTGTGTGAAATACGACCGCTTGGCGCAGTAGTTCGAGCGTAGGCACATGGGGGGTTGCGGGTTGGGATCGCCCCCAGTCAATTGTACGTAGCTTGGCTTGGTTTGGGGCCATACAGTTGGTGTGTCAATCTGGCGATATTTATTTTATTTATTAATTTAAATAAATATATATCTTGCATATTTCTAAGGTATTACAGGAGATGCAAGAAAGGTCTAAAAGCGACGCGTACGTGAGAGCGCCGTTTCAATGCGAGAAATGCGTGAAGGGATTCAATTTCGAAGATGTTTTACGAACTCACATGGTCAAACATACATTGGTAAGTTATACAGAAGTTCGGTATACAGAAAATAAGTTTGGTTTCTTTAAATTATAATAATAAATAGTTTATTTAGAACAAATTTTTTGAGGGTTGCTATGAAATTAATCTATACAAATAAATAAAATTGGAGTGTCTGTTTGTAATATCAAAATAACACCTTTTCACTAAATGCATATGAAAGTACATACGACACCTATAGCAAAAACGCGATTTAAAACATTATTGTCTGTGTGTCTGTGTGTTTGTTCCGGGTAATCTCCGAAACGGCTGGACCGATTTTGACGGGACTTTCACTGGTAGATAGCTTATGTTATAAGCAGTAACTTAGACTTTTTTATTTTAGAAAAACAAAATATAAAAAATGGGTCCTGCCGCGCGGGCTAAGAACGCGGAAGCGGGCGTTTTTGTTAAGTCACATTCCACGCGGACGAAGTCGCGGTCTCAGCTAGTTAATAATATAAGTGTTTCCCGCAACTTCACTTGTATACATTTTTTTGACAACAGCGGCACCCACCGGCTCCAACGAAAGCCAAGAACCCAGGAGACACCATAAGTACAAAAAGTATACCAAAATCGGTCAAGCAGTTTTAGAATGAGAAAAGCTGGTAGGATGTGGATTCTTCGAGATAATAGACGGAACAGTTTCAAGGTCGCAACAGTATGATGAGTCTATACATATATGCAGGTGTCGATCGATTCCCATGCTTGTTCGAAGATAGTCATAATTCTCCCGTCCTCATTTCTGTATGGTCTGGGTGTCACCGCGATCGCCCCCAGTCCATTGTACAAGCGTCGTCGCTTAGTTTGGGGCCATACAGTTTGTGTGTCAGTCTGGCGAAATATCATTATCTTTATCTCAGCCAATCGGCTATCACTGATGGCTATAACTATTATAATTATTTTGTTCAGGAACACGGCTCGTACAAGTGTGACATGTGTGAACAATTCTGTCCTAATACGGTATCCTTGAGAGGTCACATCAAATCACACACCACCAGGTGAGTCTAGAGCACGTATTAATAAACCGATCTCAAGTCTGAGAGCGGTATTGAGTTCGCTTTTTAACCCTCTACGAAAAAAGAGGGGTGTTATAAGTTTAAAACATGTGTATTTGTGTATCTATCTTGTATGTGGCATACTAGCGCCCAAGCGCGGATAAAACTGGTTTTAATTTAGTTTTTTTTTTTGTTAGAAAGCTATTCTGATCGCGAGTGTTCTTAGCTAAGTTTCATGAAAACAGGTTCAGGCGTTTGAACATTATCAGCTCTTTTGTAGTTTAAAAAGGTGTCGCATAAAGAAAGACATAAAGAAAGACATAAAGGAACTAAATACAAACTTATTTAAATCAAAATTGAAAAGGTTACTGGTGAATAAATGTTATTATAGTGTCATTGATTTCATGAATGAAAAATGTTGATAATGTAACTTATGATGTAATTATAACACATTTTGCATGTCCTCTAGTACGACAAAAACATGTTGAACTTCATTAACTACGTAAGACCTTTTGAAGCGAAGCTTCTTTACGGACATTCGGGGCGCTCGCTACCCGGGCACTAAAACGGTGAAAAGCGTAACGCGTAACGCGTGACGCGTGACGCGTTACGCGTTAATATAATATATCTAATATCTACTGCAAATCTTCGCTTCTTTCGGGCGTCCCTAGACGGCACTGATTTTTTTATACCATTGTTTTGAGCAAAATAAAATAATTATTATTATCGAGGGTTCTAAATTTTCAATTTAGAGTTTTGCCATTTCATTTTGTGCTGGGATGACATAAGAATGACATTTCCAAGATCGCTCGCAGACTTGAGATCGACTTATTAATAAGAGCGTAAAATTTTCTTAGCTTTGTCTCAAACTTTATTTTGTTTAGGATATCAAGTGCACTTATAAATTGTTATGTTATATTCAAGCTTCTAGCTCTAAAAATAACAATACGTCCATACGACTTTTCACCCCCCCCTTTTAACCCCTTACAAACCTTTTTTCGCATTGAAAAGTAGCCTTTTCCTTTGCCTTTTCTCAGGCTCTAGACTATCTGTGTAGGTACCAGATTTCATTTAAATCGGTCCAGTAGTTTGGAATGAAAACGCGACAGACACACAGATTTACTTTCGCATTTATAATATTAGTAAGGAATTGTTTATTTTAAGGTATAAATGTAAACTGTGCTCTCAAATCCGTCTGTCGAGACAGCACTTGTTGGAGCACCACGCGATAACGCACACCAATGCGGCTGCCGCGTACACCTGCGACAAGTGCCAGTTCACTACTAAGTAAGTACCTGCCATTATTATACTAATCATGTCATTATGTTATTGTAACAATCGTGTTATCATGGTATTGTAACAATCATGTTATCATGGTATTGTAACAATAGTGCTATCATGTTATTGTAACAATCGTGTTATCATGTTATTGTAACAATCGTATTATAATGTTATTGTAACAATCGTATTATAATGTTATTGTAACAATCATGTTATCATGTTATTGTAACAATCATGTTATTATGTCAATATGACTAAACTAGCTTTCTTATTTAAATATGTAAATCTGAGTGGGATTTCATTACTATTTACTTATTCAGTGACAATGGTGTCGCCTGCTCACATTCTGTTGCTGTTATTTTATTCATTGCAAAGAGTAACCATTGTGTTTCTCGGCGGCTCTTCTCAGTGGAAGCGGCATTCCGAGCCGGCGAGAGCTACTGACTGTTCATAAATGCTTTGATGGCTTACATGAATAAAAACAAATTTGAGTTTTACTTTCGAATTTGGTCGAGCTAATCGAAATCGAATATAAATTGTCATTTTTGAGGTACGGAACCCTGAACGCAAACCATTGCCATTCTTCGTCAATAACAATGTCCTGTATCACTACATAGTATAAAAAAAGTCGCTTCTCGCTGTCTGTCTGTCCCTATGTATGCTTAGATCTTTAAAACTACGCAACGGATTTTGATGCGGTTTTTTTAATAGATAGAGTGATTCAATAGGAAGGTTTATATGTATAATATAGTAGGGAAACACTGATAAGTGTAGAGCCGTGCGAAACCGGGGCGGGTTGCTAGTAAAATATAATTTTGTTTCAGTAAACGCACAGTGATACAGCGCCATGTAAAATCCCATACGGCAAGGGAGGAGCACGCATGCCACAGATGCGGGAAGCTTTTCAAGACAGTAGAGTCTCTCAGAGTCCACACAATGTGAGTCCATTCAAAAATACATAGTTGTTTTGTTCATGCCCACGGGGGCACTTCTTCTTTGTCGTTCCCTCACTAATGAGGATCGTGACCACGCCAGTTCAATAGATGATAATAATAATGATTAAAAATTAATCATTTTCCAATCATTTGCAGCGGTTGACCTCAACATGTACGTTACATGACAATGAACTTCTCACAAAGGGCCTCTGGATGTCGGACCCATGTCCCCATGCAAGCCTTCCAAAGGACCGGGCAGAGCCCGTGATACAGAGAGATAATAATAATAATAAATATCGCCAGACTGACACACCAACTGTACGGTCCCAAATTAAGCAACGCTTGTACTATGGGTACCGTGCAATGGACTGGGGGCGATCCCGGTGACACCCAGACCAGGGTAAATTACGAAAAGGCCATTTCCGAAATTTGCCCCGGCGGGAATGGAACCCGCAACCACCATGTGCAGTGAGCCGAGCGGCCTACGCTCGAACCGCTGCGCCAAGCGGTCGTCAAAGAGATCGTTATAGAGTTTCTCATTGTAAATTGTTTAAATTTTCGAAGACATGCAGGTTTCCTCACGATGATTTCCTTCACCGTAAGCAAGTGATAATCATGTAGAAATTATGATTCGCACATAGATTTCGAATAACCCAGCGGTGCGAGCCGGGGTTTGAACCCAGGACCTGGTGCCCGCAAGACGCGTGCTTAACCAATCGGCTATCATTGCCTATTTTATTGTTACATAATTGTTGGTATATATTCGCGCAGGCGACACGACAAATCGTCAAGAGTGAGTTGCGGCAAGTGCGATAAACAATTCATATACCCGTCTCTGTTGCACAAGCACGTTGCGGCCGTGCACGAGAGAGACGACTACTATTGCGTGGAGTGCGACGTCAAATTCAAATCGCCGGTGAGTACTAAAGATAAATAATTTGATAGGTAACGTGTGCAGAATCATATTATATAGGTTTTCATTAGTAGCACCTGCTACCGGCAAAGGCAGGAACTGTGAAAAATCATTGCAATTAAATCACAAAGCTTACAGTACGGATTTCATGATAAATCATAGAACAGTGAATTCATAGGATTCACTACAGAAAATTCACCATGAATAAAATCATTGACTGTGATAAATCACAGGTGAAATAATAGTGAAATAAAAACCTTATTTCACGTAATGAAAATAAATTAAAAGTAGCAATCATTTCCATGCCCAGTAAGTACATACAAATGTTTTGTCTTTGGTGAAGTATAAATGTCTAATGAAGAAATATCGCCAGACTGACACACCAACTGTACGGTCCCAAACTAAGCGACGCTTGTACAATTCAAAGAAACATAATATCTTGGTGGTGAAATCAAAAATGACAACAGTATTTTGTCTTTGGCTAGCTCCATATACCAATATGCCATAGACGCCGCATAGTCCCCTCTCGCCTAACATATGCATTGCCACTGCATATGTATGACCGCACCTTTAATTGTGATTGGTCTATTCACGGCTCAACCTTGTAGGGACCAATCAAAACTCGTTATTCTCGGATACCCTGATTACTTTGACGATTGCATTCTAATACAATAGTGGGCGTAAACGGTGTCTTGTATTTTGAAGCGAAGCTTCTATACGGACGTTCGGGACGCTTGCCGCGCGGCCACTCTATCCGTGCTAAGCGTCAGTAGCGTTACACGATATATATAGGTGTACAGAGTGGCAGCTGCGGCGCCCTACGCTTTATACTGTAAAGCTTTGCTTCTTTCGGGCTTCCCTAGATGACAGTTTTTTTTGATAGTGGCTCGCTCATGCGTGCCTATCTAATTAGGTGTAATAATAATCTAAGTTTGTCTATATGGTTGGAATGTGCCTGACCACCCTTCAGTGTGGAGCCGCCGTGATGATATATATTTTATTTTAGGAAAGTTTGAGACTTCATTTCAAGAAAGCTAAGCGACATCGAGATTCATCATCTTATAAGTAAGTACCTACATTGAATATTATAAATGTGAAAGTTTGTATGTTTGTTACGCAAAAGCGGCTGAACGGATTTGGATGAAATTTGGTTATAAGATTGATTAACACACAGGATACTTTACTTAAGTCCACGCGGATGCGGTCGCTATATAATAATTAGTTTAATATTTTCTACCGCAGATCCCTGATGTACCTAATCTTTTAAGTATATCCCTAGGCTATCCAATAGTGGAAAATCTCTTCAAATCGGTACAGCAGTTTCTGACTGATGCACTAACAAAATGATAACAATTTCAAAAAATTGTTTTTTTTTTCGGATTTATTATCCCTCAAACAGTCTACTACTGCATCTTATAACATCTTTTTGCTTTTTAATCTATTATTGAGCTTATTTTTCCAATGTTTGAACTCATTTCTAACCCCCGACAAAAATAAGGGGTTATAAGTTTAACATGTGTATTTGTGTGTCTGTCTGTGGCATCGTAGCGCCCATGTGGATGAACCGATTTCAACTTTGTTTCTTTTGTTAGATAGGTTTTCTGATCGAGCGTGTTCTTAGCTATGTTTCATGAAAATCGGTTGAGCCGTTAAAAAATTATCAGCTCTTTTGTAGTTTAAAAAGTCGTCGCACCGCATGTTCAAACTATTTTTTTTCAAGGTGCTATCATTTATATATATCACTAGCTGTGCCTGCGACTTAGAACGCGTGTAATTTCACTTAACAAAAATTTCGGGATTATTCATCCAAATTTCGGGATTATTCATCCCTTATTTTATCCCATTGGGGGTAGAATTAATCAAAATCCGTTCTTAGCGGATGCCTAAGTCATAACATCTACCTGCATGCCAAATTTCAGCCCGATCCGTCCAGTTGTTTGGGCTGTGCGTTGATAGATCACTATGTCAGTCAGTCACCTATGAGTTATATATATTTAGATTTCTTATTTATTAATATTTAAGACACCAATGCCCCCACTGCGAGCAACGTTTCGTGAGCCCGTCCACCCTCTCGGTCCACATGACCCGCAGCCACGGCGCCGCGCAGCTGCACGGCTGCGCGGCGTGCCCGCGCCGCTACAGCAGCCGCGACGCGGCGCGCGCGCACGCCTGGCGCGCGCACCGCCACGCGCTCGCGCAGCCGCGCTGCCAGCACTGCGGCCTCGCCTTCGCCGTGAGTATGGCGCCGGGCTAGACATGGTTAACCCGGCTAGATATGATTGACCACGCGGGGCAGACGTTTTTGGCTAGATATGATTGCGACACGCGGATGGATATAGTTGACATGGCTAGACATGATTAAACTGGCTAGATATGATTGAGCACGCGAGGTTAGATATGGTTGCGACGCCCGGATTGATGTAGTTGACAAGACGAGATATGGTTAAACCAGCTAGATATGGCTAGACATAGCGTGGCTAGAAATGATTTTGGCTAGGTAAGGTTGCAACACGCGCGGATTGATACACTTGACATGGCTGACATAGCGTGGCTAGACACGGTTAATTGGCTAGACGTGGTTAACATGACTACATTATGGTAAAGGTACACGTGGCTAGAAATGGTTTAATGGTCATCTGGTGCGGGCAAATTATTGATTGTTTTTGTTTCTTTTAGCGCAATAGTGCTCTGAAGGCGCATCTGCGCACGCACACGCAGCAAGCCGCCGTCGCTGCGCAACAACCAATCACGCAACAGGTACAGTACCACACTACAACTAGGGGATTCGATCCCGGGATACCAAATCTCGGGATCCCGGCCGCATTGTGATCCTGAAATTATCGGGATTAAATAAATTTAATTTCTTAATCCCGAAAATCCCGGTATTGCTTTAACCAATCCCGGGATTTTCGGGATTAAGAAAAAAATAATGAGTTAATAATAATGTTGCGCAAATTTTAGATGAAACGAAACGCACTTACATAATACTTTCCTTTTTTACAGAAACAAGAATCTGTAATCAATCGAATAGATGACATGAATACAAGCCAGGAATTATAAAAAAAAATGTTACCGCCTAACGCTCCAAACTTCAGCAAGCCATCTAGCGGATCAAAATATTAGTTTATCGAAAATGTTAATAGATTGTGATTGGTCGATCGTCAGTCTTATACACCTAAACAGGCGTATGTGTTTCGGAAAGTTTTGTCCTAGAGTGCGGACTTCGTAGAGTGGTTGGTTCGCGATACACAAACACAGACCAATGAGACAAGACACCGCTTACGTCCACTATTATATGAGAATGTAATCATCTAGTAGGGTATCGGGGATAACGGCGAATTTTGATTGTGATTGGTGATTTAGATGTTGTTTGTTGTAAATATGAGGGTACCCAGTTACTAACTATGACATCAGGACGTCTAACACCTCAGTCCCCCCGTGACCACGGTTGCTGTAAAGCAGCTGAAACGTCGGGAACATAAAAATGTAAATAAACGCGATAAAATAGTTTTATTTCAATGTGTAGTATTCGCGTAAATATAAGAAAACAATATATGGTCCGTTCAAATTCGAGTCGTGAATGGACCAATCACAATGTCAGGTGCGGTCATACATATGCAGTGGCATTGCATATGTAAGGCGAGGGTGGTGCCCAGCTTTGCGGCGTCTATAGCTTATTGGTCGGTGTTGATCTGTGACACACACACAAAAGTAAGCTTTACAAATAAATACTGTAACGCCAAACGTCGTTATGTATTTTTTGTAAAAAATCAAATGGACTTTTTTTAATAATTTATAATCTTTTATTGATAAAAAATATACTTACTATAAAACAATATAATTTAATTATTTATTTATAGGTTTAACAATGCGGCCATCTCTCTTAAGGAAGTGTTCAGGGAGATGGCACAAGACAAACCCTTTTTATTATGAGCTTGTAGCACCAAAATTTAGGCACTAACCCCACACAAGTAACGTGACAATGATCTGACCATAGAGTAAAGAATCAGTGTAGTCTATGTATTTAAATGAAGTGTCAAAAGTACTAGGTGAAACAGAAAGGGTATACAATTTTTTTGCAACTTTCTTTGTAAATCTAAATCTATCGGCTTTGTGGGACAGTTGAAGTACTGAAGGTTTTGTAGACTTATGAAATCTGTCAACAGCTGTTTCCCTGTAACACCTTTTGTTTTTCTAGTTCCATCCAATGCTGATAGTTTTAGAATTACAAAGTTAAGTTTTGAAAAAAAGTATATCCTTTCTGTTTCAACCTGTATCTCGACAAATAACATCTTAAGAAAAGAGATAGCTATACAATGCTAGGACCGTCTTGAACGGCCGTTGAAGCCGAGTTTTCACTACAGTGACCAAGTGTAGAACAAATTCCTTAGCATGTCACACAAATAGTCTTTATCTTTCTTAAAAAATATGGCCCACCCAGTTTAATAGGTATTTCGCCAGTGTCAAGTAACAAATTGCAATAACAAACACATTTAATAACAATACAATACAAGAATTTTACCAGCCACTTAGGAAAACAAAATGGAGGATCACCACCCAAATTGTCAAAAGTAAGTTTCAATATTTCAAGATGGTTGTGACAAAGCGATCTCCATACTTCTAATAATACTAGTGTAGCCTTACTATCGATAGCCTATCGTAAGGTTGTCAATAGTATCGTGACCTTGAAAAATAGTCAGAATATCGATAACCCTATCGATACTATTGACATTTTACAATACTATCGATAGTATCTATCCAAGAAATTGAGCAATACTATTGATAATGTGCAATACTATCGATAGTATCGATACTATTAGGTATAGTGATCAATAGTATCGATAGGGCTATCGATATTGTGACTATATTTCGAGGTCAACTACCGATACATCAACTATCGATAGTTAGGCAACACTAAATAATACGTCCATAGATCTGATGCCTGAACTAGCATCACTTGACATTGGCAGAATTGTCAAAAATGACAGAGCCATAACAAAAAAAAAAGCCACCGAATCTCAACATTTCAATGGGATAAACTTTATTATATGATTGTAAAACAGCTTTTAAACTATGTATATAACTACGGTCTGTCAAGAAAGTCGTTTAGAAACTAATTGAAGGCGTTACAATCATATTATTGTTTTTTCTACTGTTAATAAGTAAAAATGCGAGAATCCCTGCTCTTGCACCACTTTTAATGCGTCTTATTTATTTTAATTAGTCTACACACACTAAAGATGTATAAGCCATATTTGACTCCCATGGTTTTTTTTCACCGCTGCCAACATTAAACTGATAGGGTCCAAAGGGCTTGCAGCCAGGGCCGTTAAACTAACTATAAAAAATAACACAGTTGCCAGGCAAAATAAACATTACTTCCTCGACAATTCCCTTCAAGACTTTCATGACAGACTAAGGCCCGTATTTATAAAGCGATCTCAAGTTTGAGAGCGATCTTGGAAATGTCATTCTTATGTCATACCAGAACAAAATGACATGTCAAAAGCGTACTCAAGACCGCTCTCAGACTTGAGATCGATTTATTAATACGTGCCTATATCTACTGGAATTTTTGATATATACAACGGCCAACGAGAAGCGATAAATCTGGCAATATTCTGGGCCTATTACTTCATTATTTGTGATGCCTTATGCATTAACCTACATTGTCCTCACACCTCTAATTATACCTACTGTAAACGCAAACATAATTCAAAAAAGAGAAAAGAAAAATGTATCCATGGAGTTTCTGGCATGTTCTTCTCCATAGGATTTTGTTTTGGAACATGCACCTAGCTCTTGACTTTTTAAAAGTGCCAGTTAATCTGGCCTATTTGAAATAAAAATATTTGAAAAATGAAATAAAAGAAAATCAACAGATTGTTTTATAAAATTATTACATTATAATTACGGTTAAGTACCGTCACAGAATCGACTACGAATTTATAAAATGGCCGTACAAACGTAGGCGAGACGAAGTAACCGACTTCAACTTGGAACATTATTTATTACCGTTTCGTGTTGCCTCTCGTTGGCCCGCTTGGTAATAAACTTTCAATAAATAAATAATAAATATCGCCAGACAGACACACCAACTGTACGGTCCCAAACTAAGCAAAGCTTGTACTATGGGTACCGTACAATGGACTGGGGGCGATCCCAGTGACACCCAGACCAGGGTAAATTACGAAAAGGCCATTTCCGAAATTTGCCCCAGCGGGCATCGAACCCGCGACCACCATGTGCAGTGAGCCGAGCGGCCTACGCTCGAACCACTGCGCCGAGCGGTCGTCGAATAACTTAACAATAACTTAACTACCTACCTATCTATGTAATGGAATGTTGCAAATGTTCCCCCCTCCCCGTTACACACCCCCACACACACGCACTCATGTCATCATCATCATCATCGGCCTATGCTTGTCCACTGCTGGACATAGGCCTCCCCTAATGAGCGCCATAGCGCCCTGTCTTCAGCTTGCCGCATCCAGCATCTGCCTACAGTCTTTCGCAGATCGTCATCCCACCTGGTCGGAGGGCGTCCTACACTACGCTTGCCGAGTCGAGGTCTCCACTCAAGAACACGTCTACCCCAGCGGTTGTCGGTTCTTCGCGAGATATGGGAACTCATGTAATGGAAACTAATTAATAGATCGATTTCAAGTCTGAGATCGATCTTGGAAATGTCAATCTTACTTATGTCATTCCGGTACAAAATGACATGTCAAATTTATCATAGAAAAAAATCATACTCAAGACCACTCTTAGACTTGAGATCGATTTATTAATACGGGCTTTAGTCTTAATTCCACAGACTAATAAAAGACAAGACCCCCCTTAAACCACAGATATATATTTACATAGATAACGCAAGTATCACGATTTGTATTGAAACCAAGCGTGGCGAATTTTTAACACCCACTGTGACGTCATTAGTGACGGGAAATCCAAACCGCTTCAAAGACACCGATGCCGCCGATGCCCCTCCGCCCGCTACGCTTCCCTCGAGTGATTATCACGCTCATACTCATATTTTTTATCTGAAGTCGCGAGGACTGTAAGTTATCGGCGACCAACCTCGACGCTTGGTCGGGTTTTCGGATACGCTAAGTACATACATTTGCGTTATCTATGTAAATATCTGAGCTTTAAACCCATGAAAACCTATGTCATTCCTTTCTCATACATTTCCTTTTCTCCAATACAATCATACTCTTCAATGCACTAGCTATGGTGTACCTAAACTCATGGAATTTCGCTATAGATAACCTGTATGTGTTTGTCTGTCCGTCTGTCAGTTGTAAAATTATTATTATGTGTGTGTCGCGATGCATTAGCTCCGTGGCGCGATGTGGGCTCGCGTTTTCTGTGGTCATATTCGATTGACTGGAAATATAAATATTAGATGTCAGATTATTGTCAGTGTCTGACGAATTTCAATATGGCACACCCTAGACTAGAAATTTTGTTCAAAATTAAGCCTTGAAGTTCTGAAGTGTAGTGAGAGTTATGTTTTATATTTTTCTATTGTAATTAAAAACTAGACTTTGCTTGCTACATAAATCATGTAGCATGTGGTCTATTTTTATTAGATAGAGTCAAATGACGGCAAGAGATGTCACTGTTCTGTAAATTGAAACAATTTCTTCTTCTCTCATTAAAAATATGGCACACCCAAGTTTATAGGTACTTCGCCAGTGTCGAGTAACAGATAGCAATAACAAACACATTAGATAACGAAACAATACAAAAATGTGACCACTTTGGAAAAGCAAAATGGAATTTGCTTTTTTTTAATGATAGTAGGTCCTGTCAATTTACTCTGTCGAAATAAAAATCTACTTTAGTTAGACAGAATATTATAAAACCTTGAAATTTTCGCTTCACTTCTAAATCTATACAAATAAATAAAATTGGAGCGTCTGTTTGTAATATCAAAATAACACCTTTTCATTAAATGCAGATGAAAGTACATAAGGTACTTATAACAAAAACGCTATTTAAAAAATAATTGTCTGTCTGTCTGTCTGTCAGTGTGTTTGTTCCGGGTAATCTCCAGAACGGTTGCACATAGTTAAGTTTTTAGATATTTGAATTTAGGAATTCCACAATTGTCGTACTTAATCAGTCAGTAGAATCATTCAGCCGGTAAATACTTAAAATTATTAAATAAAAAGAAATACCTATCTAGCAATAGCAGTGATAGCCGATTGGTTAAGCACGCGTCTTGCGGGCTACCAGGTCTCGGGTTCAAACCCCGGCTCGAACCTCTGGATTTTTCGAAATCTATGTGCGAATCATAATTTCTGTATGATTATCACTTGCTTACGGTGAAGGAAAACATCGTGATGAAACCTGCATGTCTTAGAAGATTTAACAAATTTTCGAAAGGTATGTGAAATCCGCCAACCGGCAGTGGGCCAGCGTGGTGGATTATGGCCTGAATCCCCCTCGTGTTGAGGGGAGGCCCGTGCCCAGGAGTGGGACGTCAAAAAGGGCTAAAATTATTATTATTATTACCTATCTACACTGGAAGAATATCACTAATAATAAGTAACTATCAATGTGACATACCTTAATGATATATCTATTTTCCACTGCATGCTAACTAGTCCCGGCTTGGTTCTCAAATGTGTTGGCATAGTCTCATATATCTTATCTGTACACAGCAGTGTTGCCAGCTCGGTGATACATTCTGATGAAAACCTGCAAATATTTTTACTTCTATCTCATAGCTGTTGTAGTTGTAATTTGACTGTTTTTTTAAGAAAAAGATTACTAACAATTATTGACAACCGCTTGGCACAGTGGTTCGAGCGTAGGCCACTTGGCTATCTGCACTGGGTGGTTGTGGGTTTGATTTCCGCTTGGGCAAATTCCGGAAATGGCCTTTTCGTAATTTGCCCATGTCCGGGTGTCACTGGGATCGCCCCCAGTCCATTGTACAGTACCCATAGTACAAGCGTTGCTTAGTTTGGGACCATACAGTTGGTGTGGTTGTCTGGCATTATTTATTTATTGATTTATTAATACAGGCTTAAGACAAGTGCTCATCAAATTCACAAGTATCACCTTAAGGTTTCAAGGAATGTCCGAACATCCTCGGTGCCCCAGGGCTCCTTGGTAGCCGATCGGAGCCTCGCCACATGTCTTACAACCTGCCTGACCGCTGAGAACTTATCCGCATTCATGAGACTAGAAGTCCTGCTGTCAGGGTTGCCTTCTAGTTCTTTTAAAGCCACTGGAACGAACAATAGTGAATCCAATTTAGTTTATGGCTTCCATCGTTTATATCATTAGTTTAAAACAATGTGGTAGGAAATGTCACATTAGGACCGATATATCATCAATGAAATGTGAGGGTACCATAGTATATCTCTGCCTATTCCTTCGGGAAAAGGTGTAACAGTTTTTACTAAAATAAAACTACTAAGCGATTTAGTTCTCCAATTCTCTGACACGGAACTTACAAACAACGAATGGTTTGATCTCTTTCCTCTGTATTTCCGGCGTGAGCAGCGATATAGCTGACCATTGTGAAGGGCTTTCCGTCAACATTTCTAATTGTTGAGACATTTTGTTTACTAACTTAGATAATAAAAGAAAAACTGAAAAAGTGCACCAAAACAATAGTGACATCCACCTCCAGCGCAAAAGTGACATTTGGTGACATTCAAAGAGAATACAATTGGTGACATTGACGTTTTGGTTCAGTATTGCCAAGTTGCATATTGCGGTAAATAACTGGTTATATTATAAAAAATCGACTAAACATAAAACATTCTGATAAATGACACGCTCATTTGCATCACTATCCAAACCAAAGACTACCCAAACCTTAAATCATAATGGCCGCCGGTTGTTTGGCACGCTAATCAGATCAAGTGAAACCATTTTTAATTGTTTTCCAAGCGCATTTCATATTAAATATTCACCAAAAACTCGTGTAAAGTGTAAGCATAATGGCCGCAGTACAAGGACCACCCGGCAATAAACAATGGCCACGACCCGGCATCCAACATCAGAACAGTCAAAACGCAAGTGTAACGCTAAATAGGAGTATTAATTTATATCCGTTGACAAATTACACGTTTGGGACTAAGGAGCCGCTGTTTGAGAAAGACGCATCGGTCCCCGCGCGGTTTCAGAGGATGCGAGAAGAGTTTGTGAAAATTGGCATGAGGAGGTTAGAATGAAATAGTTTTTTAATCAAGTTTTGTTGATTATAGCTGGTTAACAAGCCCGGCTGTGGATCATGTAGTCCTAGGATCATTCCTGGGTTGTGCAGCATAGATTTCTAGAGATTTTAAGCCCCACGTTCAACTCTTAATGGATTGCTAGACCAGTACCTCTAGACCATAACCAGAACATCAAACAATCTTTTGCTGGTCTAATGGTCAAAGCAGTGCGTTTAGCTCGGCCTTGTCTGTCCCGTAAATGGCAATTATTGGCTCTAGACTCCCCCCTATTAACTATATTTGGACTTAATATTGTGAAATTCATTCCCCGATAATGCAAAGGGGTTTTGGGTCATAGTCTACCGTGCTGGCCCAGGATTGGTGAATGAATGTGTTAACTGACATTCTCCAGTAGATGTAAGGCATTGTCCTAACTGGTATTGCTCATAGAAACTCCTATGCTTAAAGATTTCCTCAAGTTTTAAAGGGTATAAATGATGAGGTCCAGATAAATAGATCAAGGCTATAACCACATGGTACCAGAGAGAAGGAAATAGGAATAGGGGAAGTCAGTTTCATAGGTAGGAGGGTGTATTGTTAAAAGTGGCTGGCAGAACCCGAAACAGTGTAACCACATGCAAGGCAGAATGGTGAAGCCTGCAGGAGGCCTTTGGCAATCAGCGCACAGATTCCAAAGTCTAGTTAACACCCAACTAAGCCCTATCGAACTGACTTCGAAAAACCTGGGTGCACTATAATAACTAGGACACCTCATAATTTCTTTCATTTGAGGAGCTCCGGAACAAGAACCGATAAATCCACTTTTCGTAATTTTAGGGAAAACACAAAACATTGATTGTAATTGTCGGATTTTGTTCTGGCTGCCCATCTTTAGAGTCTCATTTTGGACGTTTTTAACGGGTTTTTGATGCGTCCGATTAAAGTATGGCATGTAACAGTACTATGAGAGTCGGATAAAAAAACTGTTTTCATCAAAAGTGGATTTATCGGTTTTTGTTCTGGAGCTCCTCATTTGGAGTTGGTGGAATTCAAGTAAGTAGGTGTAGGTACATAAAAATTTGGTCTAACATAGTGGCATCAACTTCAAATGAGAGAAATTCCACCTCTGCCTACTTCTTATAAAGTTGTTAAAAAATAAATATTAAATAAATAGGTTGCTTATGAATTAGTTTTCTGTCTTTTTAAGGTGGCAATAGCCTAGTGGTGACCGGGGCCGCCCTCATAGCTGAGAGGTTCCGGGTTCGATCCCCATCCTGGCCATTAAACTATTGACGTGAGGCCACTCCTAGCACAAGCATTAGCTTTAGCGAAGGGAATACTAGTAATGTGATACACATTGCTGGTGACCTTTCATTAAAAAGAATTGTTTACCAGGTCAGTGGAAGGTGTCCTGCTGGTGCATGAACATGGTCTCCCGCACGTGTTGCTGCTGCAGCTCGGCACGGCATTCTTCAAGCTTCCTGGTGGAGAGCTTAACCCTGGCGAGGTGAGGATTTACACTACCATCTTACCGCTACTGCTTAGTTTGGGAAAGTAAAGTTGGTGTGTCAGTCTGCCGATATTTATTTAAACTTGTCTGCATGTAAGACGCATAAGGTTTATGAATGTTTGTGTTGTGCAGGACGAGATTGAAGGCCTCAAGCGGCTGCTGACAGAGACCCTGGGCAGACAGGATGGCGTCAAACAGGAGTGGCTCATCGAGGACACCATCGGTGAGTAACATGGCCCAGGGGCCCAGGACCCATACCACGTTTGCTACTAGCTGCTTGTCGAACGCGAGAGTTTGCTTTTTTAAAGAAAGAATGAAACAATAGTACATTGTTACCCAAGTGGTGAAGGTAACCGAGGTAACCGAGGTAACCGATAAAAGTCCTGTGATTTTTTTTATTAGAACTGATGACAAAAAAGGGCTTATAAGTTTCAGATGTGTATCTGTGTGTCTGTCTGTGGTGTCGTTACGCCCAAGTGGATGAACCGATTTTGATTTTGTTTTTTTTTAGACAGTTATTCCGATCGAGAGTGTTCTTAGCTATGTTTCATGAAAATGATCACCTCTTTTGCAGTTTAAAAAATCGTCGAGTCGTAGGGTTTTAAAAAAAATTCAATTTAGAGTTTATTATATGTTACAGGCAACTGGTGGCGTCCCAACTTCGAGCCCCCCCAATACCCGTACATTCCCCCCCACATCACCAAGCCCAAGGAGCACAAGAGACTGTTCCTAGTACAATTGCAGGACCGGGCTCTCTTCGCAGTGCCCAAAAATTACAAGTTGGTGGCCGCACCACTGTTTGAGTTGTACGACAACGCACAAGGCTACGGACCAATCATCTCGTCTCTCTCGCAGAGCCTTTGCCGGTTCAACTTTGTGTACATGTGAAGTTGTTCCAACAGTGATGATCCGTCTAACATTATATTGAGACTGCTTAAGTGAACGCACAGCTAGGGTGACCATCACAGATATAGATTTACATAGATAACGCAAGTGCATGTACTTCGCGTGTACGAAACCCCGACCAAGCGTTAAGGTTGGTCGCCGCTAACTTGCAGTCCGCGCGACTACAGATATAAACAATATGAGTATGAGCGAGATAATCACTCGAGAGAATCGTAGCGGGCGGAGTCTTTGAATCATCGGTGTCTTTGAATCGGTTTGGATTTCCCGTCACTAGTGACGTGACAGGAGGTGTTAAAAATTCGGCACGCTTAGTTTCAATACAAATAGTGATACTTGCGTTATCTATGTTAATCTATATCTGTGGTGACCATCGTCTTAATAAATCAATCTCAAGTCTGAGATTTATCTCGGAAATGTCATTCTTATGTCATACTAGTACAAATTGTAATGTCAAAAGCGTACTCAAGATCGCTCTCGGACTTGAGATTGATTAATTAATGCGTGCTTTAGACCTCATTCGCACGGGCGCTTGTTTAACGTCCGTTAAAAAGCGTTCAAATACCTATAACAAATGCATATTTAAGGTATTTTTTACTTTTACTTTGCACTGTACAACGTCTTAGATGTATATCTGTAAAGTTGTTCATGTACGTATAAATACATAAATGAATAAATGTACTTAAGGCTAAAGCGCCTGTCTAGCCCGCGAAATTCAAAATTTTCGAGTATTTTTATAGTTTATCCAAAATCTGAAAACATATAAGACGAAATTTTGTGAGTTGCGACAAACACAGTATGCAGTGCGTTTATTAATACTTTTATTTCACTCGAAAACATTTCAAGAACGACAGCTAACCAGAAAAACTGGCAATTTTTGTATATTTAGTGATTTACTAGTATCATATCCACCGTGATAATATTTAGAGTAAAATAAATGTATCAATAAACGCACTGCACACTGTGCTTGTCGCAAATCACAAAATGTTGTCTTAAATGTTTTCAGATTTTGGATAAACTATAAAAATACTCGAATTTTTTTAATTTCGCGGGCTAGGTGGGCGCTTTAGCCTTAAGTATATTTATTTATTTATGTATTTATACGTACATGAACAACTTTACAGATATACATCTAAGACGTTGTACAGTGCAAAGTAAAAATAAAAAAAAACATGGAAATTCTATACAAATATGTCGTAAAAAAAAAACTAAAGAAATGTAAACATTAAAATTAAAAGAGGCGGAAACAAACAACAACAATAAAAAAGAGAAATGTTCACTTTAAAATTGTTAGAACATAAAAAAGTTCATACATTCAAACAGGAAAATAATAATAATAATAATAAAAAAAAACAGTGCCGTCTAGGGACGCCCGAAAGAAGCGAAGCTTTGCAGTAGATATTAGATATATTATATTAACGCGTAACGCGTTACGCGTCACGCGTTACGCTTTTCACCGTTTTAGTGCCCGGGTAGCGAGCGCCCCGAACGTCCGTAAAGAAGCTTCGCTCCAAAAGCTATACCAGGTGAAACAAAAAGGGTATACTATTTTTTTTGCAACTTAACGTTGTAAATGTCAAACTATCGGCTTTATGGGACAGTTGAAGTACTAAAGGTTTTGTAGACTTGTGGAATCGGTCAACAGCTGTATTCCTATAACACCTTTTCTTTTTCAAGTTCCCTCCAAAGCTGATGGTTTTAGAATTACAAAGTTAAGTTTTGAAAAAAAAAGTATACCCGTTATGTTTCACCTTGTATGTTCTCATACGCCAGCGCTTTTAAAACGCGACGCTGTTTTATCGAGCAGTGTTGCATTATCAGCGCTAGGCGTTGGGCGTTAAGGCTTTAAAAATGCATTTGTTCTATTTTAACGCTTTTTTAACGCACGTTAAAAAAGCTCCCGTGCGAATGTGGCCTTAGTTTAGAAAAGCCGGACTTAGGTGTTCCCATATCAGTTTTATGTAGCAACTGTCAATCGAAGTCGATTCATCTCATTCTACCATCGATTGACCGGCGTGATAACACCCTAAGTGCGAGCGAGAACGCGATATCGACAATCGGGCGTTTCACAAAAAGCTAGAATTAAGAATATATTGGACCAATCATCGCTGAAATATATTGTAATAGAATAAAAACGTAATTTTAAGTTCATATGACTAAATTTTATTAAATTCACAGCCTGCGTTTCATTTTGTACCTCAAGAAAGAAGATTGTTTTCTAGAATAATTAGTCCTTAAGCGTCACAGATCAATAAGCCGTAGACACCGCATAGAAGGGGCCATATGTATGATGGTTCCTGTCATTTTGATTGGTCTATTTCACGGTTTCACCTTGAATGAACCAATCAAATTCACTGTCTACCCCGATGCCATCTTTTAACGATTGCATTCTCATACAATAGTGGACGTAAGCGGTGTCTTCCTTGTTGGTCTGTATTAAGCATACATTTATACAAGGCGTAATATACTAAGGGGGTCATTGAAGCTAATTAAAAACCAAAGATCATTAAATATTTATTATCTTCGTATTAGCCATTTATTCTTCGGCCAAGAGATAACGAATTCATACGTCGCCTAAGAATTCACAAAGATAATATTGAATGATAATTGGCTCAAACTTCAATGAAATCAGCAGACGTATGCTTAGAAAAATACGGAAATTGTGTCTGTGAATATAAAATTGAATTTTACGTTCATTTCCTCACATCTATTTGGCTATCTTTGACGCTAAGAAAGAACTCAGTCGCTGACTGTACCAGGGGCCCAATTCTGTTAACCACTCGCTCGACTCGACTCGCAATACGTCAAATTTGACGTATCGCGTAAATGAACGTCAGTTCTGAGAGTTCTTGTATAATAAAACTGTCAAAGTGACGTATTGAAAAACGCGGATTTACATACGATATGTATGTACTGAGCAGTAAGATTATATATTTTCATATATTTATATAAACATGTTATATAAGAAAATGAAAGATTGGTATTCCTGTGATAATAACACAGACCAACAAGTCATAGACGCCGCATAGCCCGGCACCCCCCCTCCCCTAACATAATATGCATTGTCATTGATGACCGCTTGGCGCAGTGGTTCCGAATGTAGGCCGCTCGGTTCATACACCGGGTGGTTGCGGGTTCGATTCCCGTCAGGGTAAATTTCGGAGATGGCCTTTTCGTAATTTGCCCTGGTCTGGGTGTCACTGGGATCGCCCCCAGTCCATTGTACGGCACCCATAGTGCAAGCGTCGCTTAGTTTGGGACCGTACAGTTGATGTCAGTCTGGCGATACTAATTCATTTGGCTATTTTTGTCGCTAAGAACTATCTGTCGCTGACTGTACCAGGGGCCCAATTCTGTTAACCACTGTCGCTCGAAACGACTCGCAATACGTCAAAACTGACGTACCGCCTAAATGACTACGTAATTTTTGTCAGTTCTTCTTCGATAATAATAAAACTGTCAAAAGTGTCGTATTCAGATATACATACGATATTTATGTACTGAGCAGTAAGATTATATATTTTCATATATTTATATAAACATGTTATATAAGAAACTGAAAGACTGGTATTCCTGTGATAATAACACAGACCAATAAGTTATAGACGCCGCATACCTCTGCTCCCCTAACATACGCAATGCCATTGCACCAGAAATTTTGAATGGTCCATTCACGGCTCGACCTTGAACCCTGCAAACTTTTGACAATTGAATTGCATTCTCATACAATATTGGACGTACGCGGTGTCTTGCCTTATTGGTCTGTAGATAATAATTAAGTAAGTATCGATAAATATAACAAAGAAAATTGAATATTAAGACGTCCTGCGTTTCATCTTGGTAAGTTTACTACTCATAAAATGGTCGATAATTTCAAATCTTGCTACCATCTATACAAATAAATAAAATTGGAGTGTCTGTTTGTAATATCAAAATGACACCTTTTCACTAAATGCATATGAAAGTACATACGACACGTATAGCAAAATCGCGATTAAAAAAATTGTCTGTCTGTGTGTTTTTTCCGGGTAATCTCCGAAACGGATGGACCTATTTTGACGGGACTTTCACTGGCAGATAGCTGATGTTATAAGGAGTAACGTAGGCTGCTTTTATTTTAGAAAACAAAAAACATGCGTCCTGTCCCGCGGGCTCAGAACGCGGGAGCGGGCTTTTTTGTTAAGTTAAATTCCACGCGGACGAAGTCGCGGGCACAGCTAGTACAGTATGCCTGCTCATATTATTACTTTATGCTGTTCCTGAGAATGTACACCATCTGTAATTCATTGAAAAGAGTAACCATTGAGTTTCTTGCCGGCTCTTCTCAGTGGAAGCGGCATTCCGAACCGGTGGTAGATTCTGACTATTCATAAATGCTTTGTTGGCTTACATGAATAAAAACAATTTTGAGTTTGAGTTTTGAGTATAAACTTAGGAAATACCACGGGGTAGTACGACACTCTCACAGAAGATCGGTGCGAAGTGGCTATTAAGTATAGCTGCGTTTCGCACGGTGAGTGAGAGATCCGGAAGTTAAGTTTTGAAAATAAAGTATACCTTTCTTGTTTCATTTATTTATTTATTTATTTATTCACAACACTCCTTAACCTATCATTACAGGTGGGTACCTAATGCGATAGAAGGGTCATAAAATTATCATATAAACACTAATTAAACAATACATCAATCAATAAAACATACATCACACAAAATATACAATCTACATTATATAACACACAACTATATATATACAAGAATACAGGTAACCAAACATATAAATAAACTAAACATTATTATAACATAAAAAGTATAGTAGACCTTTAGCGAATTCACCAAAATGACATGTGAATATATCCGTGTTGGCATGAAGTTCGTTAATAGTACGAATTGCTCGGGTCAGTGGTGTTTTGGCGAGAAGGTTGGTCCTAGCAGTCGGCACGGCTAGCAGCGGCGGGCGCCGCCGCTTCCACACGTAGCGGTCCGGCACACATAAACTCAGGCGCTGCAGCACTCCTGGGTTATGATCAAGGCCACGCAGCAATCTAACCAAATACGTGACAAGTGTAAATTCCCGTCTTACTCTCAACTGATTGTACCCGACCATCCCCAGTACAAATAGGGTAGGGTACATCAACGGGTAAAACGGATATACCCCATACAGTTTATTGTACAAGTGTCGCGTAAACTTGTTCTGTACACGCTCCAACATTACCGAGTACTTAGCCTCATGCGGAGCCCATATGCCAGCACTATGTTCCAGATGACTCCTGACTAGTGTGTCATACAGGACCCTGACTGATGCAATATTGGTGAAGTGCCTCGTCTGCCTCAGTACGAATCCCAAATTTCTGAACGCTCTTTTACAAATTTTAGCTATATGAGCGCGAAAAGACAGTTCAGAAGTTACAGTAACCCCCAAATCCCGCACCTGTGTGACTCGTTGCATAGGCGCTGCATCTACCACGTACTCGTGAAGTAAAGGAGCACGTGCGCGCGTAAAACTCATCACCGAGCACTTTGACCCGTTAAAGTAGAGTTTGTTTCTGTAACTCCACTCCACTATTCTATTTATATCTTCCTGCAAGCGTTCACAGTCCGACTCACTTTTAACCTCGAGTAGCAATTTAAGGTCATCTGCAAATAGTAAACATGAGCCATGTCTGACGACCTCCGGTAAATCGTTTACCATTATTATGAATTCGAGTGGCCCTAAATTGCTACCCTGACTAACCCCGGACCAGGTGTAATATGGGTCAGATTCACATCCCTTGTAGTCCACGTACTGCCGCCTATTTTGCATGTAACTGGCGAAAAACTGCAATAGATGTGGTGTACAGCCGACTTCTGCGAGCTTTTTTAATAAGATGTCATTGTCAACTGTGTCGAACGCTTTTTTAAAATCAAAATAAGCCGTGTCAACCTGTACACCAGCATCTACCGCCGGTACCACTTGGGCCATAAAGTTAAGCAAATTGGTGGCAGTGCTGCGCGCCGGCCGGAACCCGTGCTGCGCATCCGATAACTGTTCGCTTACCTGCTCCTGCATGCAGCGCTGGATAGCGGACTCAAACACCTTAGCCGGCGTCGACAACACTGCCACCGGTCTATATCCAACGATGTCTGATCCCGCCTTACCTTTCGGTACTGGAATCACTCGCGTGGTCTTCCATTGGGTCGGGAATGTTGCCAAATGCAGACTAATATTAAAAATATAAAGAAGCGGTTCAGCTAGTACCCTACTGCAGTCCCTAAACAAAAATGCTGGTATCCCATCCGGACCTGATGAACGCTTCGGTTTCAGGCGCTCGAGTGCACCTCTGACGTCCTTAAGACTCAGCGAGTCAACTTGTACCCTAGCACTGCTCCCCGCTCCCGCCGCCGACGCCACTTGTGCGTCTAGACTCGGCTGTCGACTGCTGTATACAGATTCAAAAAACATCGCGAATTGTTTAGCACATTCGTCGTCTGATAAATGCTTACCATCCTTTATAATAGTTTGACAGCTTACTGCGCTTTTTTTCGATCGTATATATTGCCAGAATGACTTCGGATCTTTGGCAAACTGACACTGTATTTTATTTTGATGTTGTTTGTGAGCAATTTCTATCGATTTTTTAATATGTGCCCTATATTGGGAAAATTCGTGATAATCACGAGTATTACCAGTAGTTTTATACCTCCTGTGAAGTTTAGCTTTCATTCTTAAACCCTTTATTATTTCACTCGTGTACCATTCCGGATAAATAAACCGCGATTTTACACTAGGTATTTTCCTGGGAACACATTCATCCAAAATATTATTTAAAATACCGTAAAATAAATCCAAAATTGAATCCAAATCGCTCATCTCATACATACTGCTCCAGTCGACAGAAACTAACCTAGAATAAAGTAATTGGTAATCTGCCTTATAAAAGTTCCATTGTGGTCTGATATTACGTGGACCTGTATCGGGCGCGCGCGAGTCATCGGCGACGACGGGGTCGGGGCGGGGGGAGGAGGCAGCGGGGGCAGACACAGGGACGCACACTGCAAGCGGCGGGTGATGCGCGTCGACGGGCACAAGCGGCTCGTCCGCCGCTACTACCCACACCTCTCCGCCAAAACCTGAACTTAATACTAAATCTAGCTGCCGATTTAAGCAATTTGGTACGTTATTATTTTGAGTAAATTCGCAAAAGGTCAACAAATATTCATAGTAATTACTCACATTTAAAGGACACGAATGTAAATTAAAATCACCGATCACAACAATTTCCTTATATCTAGTGCAAAGTTTTTCTATTATTCTAAATAATGTCATATAGTCATTCTCCGAACTACCAGGCGGAATATAAATCACCGAGCACAAAAACAAAAATCTATTATTTAAGTGAACCGTTGCACTAACCATTTCAAATACACAGGCGTCTATCGAGACATCTGTGTCATGTACTCGCCGTAGATCGAACCGATGTGTGGCCACTAAACACGCACCTCCCTGTTTTCGACCATCCGCTCGATCACAGCGGAGTATTTGATATCCCGGAGGAACCATTTCAGGATCTTCTATGGAATCATTGCAACCAGTCTCCGTTATCGCATATAAGTCAAAATTTAATACTTCAATACTATTTCTGAATTCATCCAACTTTGTACGGAGGCCTCGTACGTTTTGATAAAATATATCAATTCTATTCGTTAGGAGTTTTTTTGGTCGAGTTCCGAAACCAAATCCACTCTTTAAATTCGGCATTCATGGGCCAGACTTCTGCTTGGTTCAATTTATCAAAACAGTGTTCAGGTACTCCAACAATAAACGATGAATAATCTCGCTCTGTTTTATGTTTGATCTTATCTACTTTAATTAGAGCACCAGTGCCACACACCTTTTTCACATGATCGGTTATAGCTTCAAGAGTGGTTTCTGGATGCAATCTCCAAACATGCAGGTGTTTTTTCCGTTCCATCGCTTCTATTGCCATCAACTCCGTATTTTTCCCTACTCTCACGTCTCTAAGTTGCCGGGGAACTTTTTTATTTCGAACAGTCGTCCAGCCTGAATCGTTCTTCACCACTTCTTCATTAATTGGTTCATTAGATGCCAGTGAGCTAGTAATACCCGTAGTCTTTAACGGTAATACTTCCGCGGACTTCGTGGCCCCACTTTTATTTACCTTTTGCGTTTTATTGTAGGCATGAGGCGAATTCTTGGAAACGTTCGTAGTGGAAGTTCTCTGTTGACTTACGACTTCGGCCAACGTATGCGTAGAAGGAGAATTGTTGGGTATCATAGTATCTTCTTCACGCGTTTGCCTATCCTGGGACAGCTTAGCATCTACTTTTTCCTCTAGTACCCTCATGATCTTAACTATGTTGTCTAACTCTGTTTTTGTTTGAGTAAATTGATTCAGCAGAAGTGTTATCGCGGTTGCCTGGCTGTCCATGCGAGCTATCATGTTAGATCTAAATTCTCTCAATTCTTCAAGTAGCACAGAATCAGAATCACTAATTGTGGGTGAAAACTGAGCCCGGCTTCCGCGCTGCATATTTACGTTACTCACAGGTGTGGTGAGCTTTAAGTCACGGGCATCGATGCGGACCGGGGTGTCCCCGTTCCCCCTTTTAGGCTTTGCACAGATACATTCCGGGCATTCCCAATTTTTTTTATATGCCTGAGTGTATGTCTTAAACGCATCTTTGGTTATTTCAAGACACGCTAAATCATACTTTTTCTTGCATTTTCCATTCTTGCATTCCATAAAGCAATCCATTATGATGGAACCACAAGCGCCGCAATTATTAGGCATTATACGGTTCTCAACAAACAAAATTCCAATCTAGGATATAGGTAACTAACGCCCACTTCGCGGTTCAGAGCAGCGCGACAGAGACGAATTATTTATTTTTCGTAGCCTGTCTCTTTTACCCGAGGTGAGGAGGAGCGTACCTCAGCTTTCTAAGGCCGCGCGATGTTTCTCTCGCAAATTAATTTCACCAAAACTGTTTACACCACTTTAGTACTTGTTGCACTCATTGTCAATACTCATCATGAGCTAATTTCGCATAATTATTATATTATAACTCCAATGAATTGGGTAAAACAACAATAAACACGTCTGCTACTCTGCCCTGATAACAAAAAATGCAGTAATCGACATTTTTGGGATTTTTACTTTTTTCAAGAAATGGGATCTTTAAGGGTTTATTTACATGAAAAAAAATTAATATCATAAAAAAAATCCCCGTAAGTACGTTTTTTAGGTAATGATTTTCGCAGTACTTGCATGAAAACTATATCAATAATAAGAAAAAGCGCAGTATTAAACATATACTAAAGAAGAATGCAGTACTTGATAGAATACCCTAAAACAAAGTGCAGTAATAGCCATTACTGTAACATTTTATTCCAGTATCTATAGACCAGTTGCTAAGTCAAAACGCGGTATTTAGTGTGTATTGCGAATATCATAATGGACAAAAACATCTAACAAAGAGTTTGTCTTAAATTTTACATCGCCAATGGAATTTCGTGTACGGAGTCACTGAAAATGATACAGAAGGCTTACGGTGAATCGACTTTATCAAACACGTGCTTATGAGTGGTACAAAGCGTTTAAAAGCGGTCGAGATGTGATAGAAGATTTGCCTCGCTCTGGTAGGACATCACCGTCTGCAACAGAAGTTTACATTGCAAAAGTTAAGGAAATAGTGACTGGAAATCCTCATTCAACTTTGAGAGAGATAGCCGCCGAACTTTCTGTGTCTCACGAGTCGATCCGTACCATTTTAAACAATCACTTGGGTATGAAACATGTTTCCGCTCGGCTAGTCCCAAAAGACCTGAACTTTTTCCAAAAACTCAATCGCATGAGAGTCGCTGAGGACATGCTAGAACGAGTCAATTCCGACCCAACATTCATGAAACGCATTGTTACTGATGACGAGACGTGGGCTTACGAGTTTGACATACAAACTAGTCAACAAGCTTCGGAGTGGCGCCTTCCAACTGAACCGAAACCGAAAAACCACGCCAAAGTCGATCAAAAGTCAAAGTCTGTTTTCTTTGACTATTGTGGTGTTGTGCACTCGGAATTCTTGCAGGAAGATCAAACGGTAAATCTATACAAATAAATAAAATTGGAGTGTCTGTTTGTAATATCAAAATAACACCTTTTCACTAAATGCATATGAAAGTACATACGATAAATATAACAAAACTGCGATTTAAAACATTTTTGTCTGGCTGTATGTTTGTTCCGGGTAATCTCCGAATCGGTTGGACCGATTTTGACGGGATTTTCACCGGCAGATAGCTGATGTTATAAGCAGTAAATTAGGCACCTTATTTGAAAATAAATAAATAAATAGATTTCAAATGCTGCCTGTCACGCCGGCTCAAAACGCGCGAGCGGGCTTTTGCGATAGTAGTAGGTATATAAAACACGAAACATCGACTTGCAAATGTTAAATTAATTTTTTGTTTAAGTTAAGTTCAATTCCACGCGGACGGAAGTCGCGCGCACAGCTAGTAAAGAATATTGTCTGAGCGTTATGCGGCGTTTAAGAGAGCAAATTCGACGAAAAAGACCAGATTTGTGGAAAGAAAATTCTTGGATTTTGCACCACGATAATGCGCCTTCGCACAAGGCCATCAGTGTGAACGAATTTTTGTCCAAACACTCAACAATTACCATCGAGCAACCACCATATTCACCAGATATGGCTCCAGCCCACTTCTTTATTTTTCTAAACTCCACCATTACGTGGCGCCCGTTTTCAATCGGTAGAAGACATAAAGGAGAATTCGCGGCGAGAACTGAACTCAATTCCGGAAACAGCGTTTAAAAACGTTTTTGTTGTTGGCGTAAGTCTATCGTTTCTGAAGGAGCAAACTTTGAAGGTGATCAAATAAATTTGGATGAAGAACAAACATTTTGTGTAATATTGATCTTTTCCCGGTACTTTCTTGACAGAGTAGTATATCAGTGTAACTGATGTTAAGGTGAAGGCGCCTGTCTAGACCGCAAAATTCAAAATTTTAGAGTATTTTTATAGTTTATTCAAAATCTGAAAACATTTAAGACAACATTTTGTGATTTGCGACAAACACAGTATGCAGTGCATTTATTAATACATTTATTTTACTCTAAATATTATCACGGTGGATATGATACTAGTTAATCACTAAATATACAAAAAAAAAACAGATTATGTGGGAAGCTGTGTCTTGAAATGTTTTAGAGTAAGTTGGATATATTAATAAATGCACTGCACACGGTATGTGTCGCGAATTTCAAAATGTGCCTTCTATTATTGTCAGATTTTGATAAATTTCTAAAAAACCTCAAAAAATTTGAACTTCGCGGGCTAGATGCTTTAGCCTTAAAATATGTTGTCTTAAATAAATCTTAATTTTCTTATACAAATTGTTTAATTTTGATATCCCCGCAGTAGCTTTAAACCGCAGAGCAAACTTTTAAAATCTGTGTAACAGGGTATTAAGTATACATCCACTTAGCTTCGGACATTAAAAAGCGGTATCTAATACTAAACAAAAACGCAGTAATCATCATGTGCTAGACCATAATGCAGTAATGAGCGCGAGTGCTGCATTTAGACTTAGTATCCTGTGATTATAAAAAGACCTGACGCTAAACCTAAACGCAATAATACGCATTATTAATGGATATACTAATTTATGAAATAAAGGATAATTATTTTTGTAAAGCTTGTATTTTTTCCTATTTTACTGACATATTTGAAGGACTACAAAAAACATACATCTTCCTCAAATATGTCAAAATGTCTTTCCCGCGTTTATCTCGAAACCGCCATTTTGCGATTACTGCATTCTTAGTTATCACGGCAGTACTGACCGCGCGCGCGACACATCAATCAACCTGTATAGGTAACGAAAATTGATTAACATAAGGTGAATCGTGCGATTGTTCGCCGACTTTGTTGACTCAACTCAAAATGTCACTTCGCGTGTACAATACCCAGACCAAGCGTCAAGGTTGGTCGCCGCTAACTTACAGTCCGCGCGACTACAGATATAAACAATATGAGTGTGAGCGAGATAATCACTCGAGAGAATCGTAGCGGGCGGAGGGGCATCGGTGTCTTTATAATAATAATTAATTAATTTTAGCCCTTTTTGACGTCCCACTCCTGGGCACGGGCCTCCCCTCAACACGAGGGAGATTCAGGCCATAATCCACCACGCTGGCCCAGTGCGGGTTGGCGGATTACACATGTCTTTCGAAAATTGGTTAAATCTTCTAAAACAAGCAGGTTTCATCACGATGTTTTCCTTCACCGTAAGCAAGTGATAATCATATAGAAATTATGATTCGTACATAGATTTAGAAAAATCCAGAGGTTCGAGCCGGGGTTTGAACCCGAGACATGCTTAACCAATCGGCTATCACTGCTATCGGCTATCCCGGTGTCTTTGAATCCCGTCAATTGTGACGCCACAGTAGGTGTAAAAAATTCGGCACGGCGCTCGGTTTCAATACAAATCGTGATACTTGCGTTATCTATGTAAATCTATATCTGTGGGCAATTATAAAAATAAAGACTTGTAAATAATTATTAGCAATGTATTTTAAAATGCACTATTAACGAATATTGGCACTGCCCTGGGAAAGAAACCTCTCCTGACATTTTCCTGTGTACAGCAGCCCAAGGGTTTCTATGTCTGATTCGCTCAAGTCTGTCCTGTGTCCATTCGTTAAGCTCCTCTGCCATAAGTGGTCCTGGAAAACAAAATAGTGCATTAAGGTGAAGGCGCCTGTCTAGCCCGCGAAATTCCAAATTTTCGAGTAATTTTATAGTTTATCCAAAATCTGAAAACATTTAAGACAACATTTTGTGATTTGCGACGAACACAGTCTGCAGTGCGTTTATTAATACATTTATTTTACTCTTAATATTATCACGGTGGATATGATACTAGTAAACCACTAAATATACAAAATTTGACAGATTGTCTGGACAGCTGTCGTTCTTGAAATGTTTTAGAGTAATTTGGATATATTAATAAATGCACTGCACACGGTCTTTGTCGCGAATTACAAAATGTGCCTTTTATTATTGTCAGATTTTGAAAAAATTCTAAAAAACCTCAAAAGATTTCAAATTCGCGGGCTAAATGGGCGCTTTAGCCTTAAATTGAAATAAAACTATTTTTCATTACTCATACTTTGAAAGTAGGTCTGAAGTTGCCTGAGGAGCGGGTTGAAAGTAATACTTTTCCGGCCCGGGAGAATCGATTTCAACTGATAGCTGTCAAATTATAAAAAGAACCTGTTCCATTTTCACATTTCTATGGAACCATGTTCAAACTTTTTCTACAGTCACTCAATTACAGCACGATGTAAAATTCAAATAACATAAAGTTAAGTATTAATTAAAGAATATATATTTTTAAATGACTTAATTATAATTTAATTTTAACAATTTCTTTAAAATAATATAGATTTGGGCAAAATATTTAAAGATGAAAATGAAAAATAATGGCTAAATAATGAAGTTGGCCGGCCAACGACAAAAAAACAAAATCTTTATTTCTTTTTTCGAGTTGTAGAGTATTGTTCATACTTCCTTGTATTATTTCTTTAGCCAATTCCTGTTTTTATTTTTACTTTCTTTGTATTCGTTATGAAAAGCACAGTGTTTACCTCGGGTGAAAGACTTATTTTGTCCCTCGAACTATTAGCGCCCTCGCTACGCACGGGCGCCAAACCCCGTCTCGGGACAAAATAAGTCACTTTCACCACTCGTGTAACAATGTACTATTACGGATTCTATCTCGTTTATTCACTTTGTTATGTTCCCGACGTTTCGTAAAATAGTTTTATTTCAATGTGTAGTATTCCCGTAAATATAAGAAAACACTAGTTCATTAAAGTCAAACCTCGGGGTCATAGCTGGACACCATTATCGATCCTAGGGTGCTACTCTTATAAATGAAATAAATAAATATCGCCAGACGAACACACCAACTGTACGGTCCCAAACTAAGCGACGCTTGCACTATGGGTACCGTACAATGGACTGGGGGCGATCCTGGTGACACCCAGACCAGGGAAAATTACGAAACGGCCATTTTTCAACATTTAGCCTGACGGGAATCGAACCTGCAACCACCCGGTGTAGTGAGGCGAGCGGCATACGCTCGAACCACTGCGCCAAGTTTATATAAATACACTCTAACCATTAAAAAAACTGCATCAAAATCCGTTGCGTAGTTTTAAAAGATCTAAGCATATTTTAAGCATGCCCACACAGGGACAGACAGCGGGAAGCGATTTTGTTTTATACTCGTATCTTTAGTGATATGATTTTTCATACGTTATCTGTAAAATATGATTTATACTATCTAGAGATATGATTTTTCACACGTTATCTGTGAAATGTTATTTCATTGGCACCTGCAGCGGCTGCACGGTCTGCTCGCCCAGCGAGCAGTCCTTACACATGTAGTTGACGGGCGCGTGCGTCACGCTGTCAAAGTCGTACGCGGCGCCTTCGCCCTCCGCGCTGCGCAGCCACGCATCCGCGGGCGTCTTCTCCAGGTAGTGCTCTTTGCCTGGAGGGGGGGGTTAAGGAGGGGGGGTTACAGACCAAAGTAATAACAGGGATATGTGGGATTATGTAGCTAATATTTTGTGAAGCTAGAAGCTGTGATAGCCGATTGGTTAAAGCACGCGTCTTGCGGGCACCAGGTCTTGGGTTCAAACCCATTGATTTTTCAAAATCTATGTGCGAATCATAATTTCTATATGATTATCACTTGCTTACTGTGAAGGAAAACATCGTGATGAAACCTGCATGTCTTAGAAGATCTAACCAATTTTCGAAAGTCATGTGAAATCTGCCAACCCGCACTGGGCCAGCGTGGTGGATTATGGCCTGAATCCCCCTCGTGTTGAGGGGAGGCCCGTGCCCAGGAGTTGGACGTCAAAAGGGCTAAATTTTTTTATTTTGTATACTTATCTACTTTTAGTGTTATTAATAAATACACAAATAGGTATAGTGTACTTCCTTACTCGTCGTATTTAGGTTTGTGTTAATAAATTTATTTCAAGTCCAAGTTTGAACAAATTACGTGCAGAAGCAGTAATTTCTGAACAGTTATTGAACATTAAAAAAAAAAATGAAATTATGAAAATAAATAAAAGTCATAAGACTTGCGTCAATCCCCCTTCGTGTTGAGGGGTGGCCCGTGCCCAACGGGGGGGTATATTTACAATAGTCGGAAACGCCAGGTTCCATTCCGTCCTTATAATTCATTAGCTGTACCCGCGACTACGTCCGCGTAGTATTTAACTTAGCAAAAATTTCGGGATTATCGGGATAAAAAGTATCCTATGTGTTAATCCCGGTTATAAACGATCTGTGTTCTGTCTGTCTGTAGCATCGTAGCGCCCAAGCAGATGGACCGATTTCAATTTTCATGCTATGATTCATGAAAATCGGTTCAGCCGTTTGAAAATTATCAGCTCTTTTGTAGGCCAAAAGTCGCCGCGTCGGGGGTTTTCTAAATTTTATATTTTAGTTGCTTTGTATTGTAAATTGTTATTAAATGTGTTAGTTATTGCTATTTGTTACCTGACACTGGCTAAATAACTATTAAACAGGGTGGGCCATATTTTTAAAGAAAAACAAAGATATTAAAGGGTATGTATACGAACCTTTCTCGACGTTCTTCCAATTGATTTGGACGTAGTTGTCTCTATCGAAGCGGTTGGACATCATCGGCATGCCGAGCAGACGTAGGAGCATGTTGAGCGCGTGTCCGTTGTGGCCGGGGGCGCCGTATACCATCGACTTCAGCTGCACCGACTGGACCAGAGACAAGTTTAGAAGACTTATTTTGAAGTGTCAAATGTCAAACGTGTTTCATTACTGGACAGACAAACGTCATGAAGGGCTATAGATAGTATTGTATTCTCTTTGAGCTCCATTTTGGTTTTCCAAAATGGACGGTCACATTTTTGTATTGTATTGTTATTAATTGTGTTTGTTATTGCTATTTGTTAGTTGACACTTGCGAAATACCTGTTAACTTGGGCGGGCCATGTTTTTAAAGAAAGTCTCCTCAATTACGTCCACATTGGCAAAATCACATTGGGCCTGACCCAATGGAAAGAGGCCATTTATATAAAAAATATAAACGTCTTGAGGTTAAAGAGATAGCTATACCTACATCGCAACGACCTTCTTGAACGTCTGGTTTTTACCACTGTAGTGACCAAGTTCTGTGAGAATTTCAGTGGGTACATCTTCAATATTCTACAGAAGTCTATTTCAACGTCATTCAGTGTTTGCCGCCGCTTTGAATTTTGAGTAAGTACTTATGGTACTTACTTATGGCCCGTATTAAATGAATCATACTCAACTTTGAGACCGATCTTGAGTACCTACGCTACTGACGTTATTTATGTATTGGTCTGACATTTCTCAGATCGCTCTCAGGATAAATAATGCCCGTAATAATAAAATCGATCTTAAGTTTGAGATCCATCTTCAAAATTGCATTCTTATATCAAACCAGAACAAAATGGTATGTCAAAAACGTACTCAAGACCGATCTCAGACTCGCTATCGATTTATTAATGCCTAGGTTACCTGGTTTCCCTCCATGAACCCTAAGTGGGGTATCTCCTGGCCCCCCCTCCCGAACCAGAGGAAGTTCTTGGGCTTCAGTTCATCGTCGACCGTTATCTCTTGGAAGGCCACACAGCTCGATAACTCAATAGTGGTCATTGCGAACTTTAGCATGCCGTACTCTGGAGTGCCAACTGTTAAAAGATCATACCTGTATTCATTACTCGCGGACTAGCTCTGGTGTGCTACTCTTAGCAACAACAATCGATATATCGTGACGTTCGTATTGTCGAATCCTACTCTAAATTCAATATAATATTTTATGCCGTCGTATCGATTACTGAACGAACAATACAAAATTATCGTTCGTTCAGACGATATACGACGGCAATAAATAGTAAATTTAGAGTAGGATTCGACCAGAGGCGGATTTACCAGTAGGCTCAGTAGGCTGGAGCCTAGGGCGGCAAATTTGGGGACCGATTTTTTTTTTGCTTCCTTATGGTAATCAAAAACATTTATGCATGACGGTTTTCTGTTTTACAGAAATAACTCTGCAACAAATTTTGCCGATGACTTTCCCATCTCACTTGTCATTCGGTGCTTTGATTAGCTCACAGGATTAGCTCAAAAATAAACCCAAAAATATATTTTACGTGCAATTTCAATGAAATTTTTGGATTGTAAAAATCATCTAGGACATGATAATTGTAGAGGCAAGGGCGGGAAAAACTTTACATCCTACACCTACCTTTGAAATTTGTAAATCCGCCACTGGATTCGACAATACGATTGTCACGATATATCGTTTATTGTTGCTAAGAGTAGCACCACAGGCTACAAAACCAATCAATCGACAAACATTGTCTGTATATAAAGGAGGCGTATTCTCGGCCGACGGAATGTTTCAATGTCGGAAACAACAGCTTTCTTCGTTCTTATTATTAACTAGCTGTGCCCGCGACTTCGTCCGCGTGGAATTTAATTGACAAAGTTTCATACAAATTTTCATCCCCTATTTTATCCCCTTGGGGCTAGAATTAATCAAAATCCTTTCTTAGCGGATGCCTACGTCATAACATCTACCTGCATGCCAAATTTCAGCCCGATCCGTCCAGTGGTTTGGGCTGTGCGTTGATAGATCACTATGTCAGTCAGTCAGTCACCTTTGAGTTATATATATTTAGATTTCTAATTCTTATTATTAATCAGTCGATCTCAAGTCTGAGAGCAATCTAGAAACTGTCATTCTTATATCATGTCAAACCAGTACAAAATGTCATGTCAAACGCGTACTCAAGACCACTCTCAGGCTTGAGATCGATTTGTTAATACGGGCCTAAAAGAAGGATAATAAATATTAATAAATATCGCCAGACTGACACACCAACTGTATGGTCCCAAACTAAGCAAAGCTTGTACTATGGGTACGTTACAATGGACTGGGGGCGATCCCGGTGACACCAAGACCTGGGCAAATTACGAAAAGGCCATTTCCGAAATTTGCCCCGGCGGGAATCGAACCCGCAACCACCATGTGCAGTGAGTCGAGCCGCCTACGCTCGAACCACTGCGCCGAACGGTCGTCAGGACGTGGTCGGATGGATGTGGAAGCTGTTATTTCTGACATTGGGATCTTTCCGCCGATAGTGAATACCCCGCAAGGTTTTAATCTAAATATTTCAGGATATTTTTCATGTCTTCATAGTTAATGCTAGTTAGTGATGTAAGCAAGGTAGTTTTAAGGTTTACAGCGTACCTACCACAAAATATAAACTTATTTATGCTATGGTTAATTTTGTAGAAAAATATTATACCAAAGTATGTTAGTGAATTGATCTTATGAAGATAAAAGAAACGTTAAAAAAAAATTGGGAAAAAACACGTTGGTGGGGGTTGGTAGCTCTGACTCACTTAATTGTTCGTCCACCCAGAACAGAACGATGCCGAAAGGCCACAGCTTGTCCTTGTAGTACCGGTCGTTGTCCCCGGACACCTCCATGGTGCCGCCGCCGCGGAATCTCCTCGACGGCACCGGCAGCTGGGCCAGCTCGCCGCACAGCGCGTGATAGTGAGCATTGATGTAGTTACGGTCAGACGCTGTGAGGAGATTCGAGCTGCCGGTGTCCATCTCCTGGCATTTAACCATAAAGTGAAAAATGAAATGAAATGAAAAATGTTTAATCAACACAGCAGTACACACATTGGAAAAGAACAGCACATAATTATAAAAGAAGTAAAATATATAGACATAAGGTAAGCGAGCTGCATTTTTCTACAGTGTGAGCTGTACCGAAAGGCGTTTAGCTCAGCATGTGCTGGAGAGGAACGAGATCTCCAGCGCTGATTTTCAGCCAAAGCCAAAGTATTGTTTAAGGGTCCGTTGCAAAACTAAGCAGTTCCTCTAGTCCACCGCTAAGCTGGCTTGGCGAATGCTATGGGAATAAATTCGAGCTATTTTACGCAGAGTTTCTGTGTGAGGGTGGTAGTAGCCCGGTCAAGCCAGTTCGTATATGAGCTGTATGTAGTCTGTTGGTAACAGTTTTGGCTCTATCACCATATAGATAATTCTACCTATTCTGGCTTGATGCTCCTGCCCTGTGGAGCCTCTCATTAACAGAGTCGGATGATGAAAGAATTTGGCCTCCATTTTGGTTTTCTAAAGTGGGCAGTCACATTTTTGTATTGTACTGTTATTAAATGTGTTGGCTATGCTATTCGTTGGCTATTCTTGACAATGGTGAAATACCTATTAACCTGGGTGGGCCATATTCGCTGGCTATTCTTGACACTGGCGAAATACATATTAACCTTGGTGGGCCATGTTTTTAAAGAAAGATGATGAAAGAATAAGCCCTGTTCATTGCTGCACCATCTTCAAAGGCTGGCGACGGGAAGTGCGTCTGAAAATTGCCCCGGATTATTGGGACAAGTCGTTTTCCCACAAATAAACTGTCCAACCTTGTTGACCTCTCAACGTTTCCATTCTGTGTGTGCCTCCGCTATTGTGGCAACCTGTTTTCGACAATCTCCACAATCACAGCCACCTCGGGCTGGCCATCAGCTTCGTGGCCGAACATTCAAAACGATTGTAGGAGTCGTAGAGTTGCAAGGTAACACGGTATCTTATGGAGGACTTTCCCACTCCGTCCGGACGCTTCAAGCACCTCCTACCTAGACATCATAGATCTTCTACCTGATTCAAATGGACATGCATATTGTCTAATAGCAGTTGGCAGATTTTCTCGCTTACTAAAAGATTTATTTATGGTGTCTGTCACTGCAACGTAGAACAGAGATAGTTATCAGTTGATAGATTTCTCGCTATGGATGGTGTACCTGCCAATATTAAAACCAACCGGGGTCGAGTCTTTTCCAGAAGCTCATGTCCCTCCGTGGTTCACACAGGATCCCGCAGGATGGCGGAACGCCTGCATAGACAACTAAAAGGTGCTTTGGCTGAAAATCTGCGTTCTTAGACTCAAGAAAATCTTTGATCTTGGGAGGTGACTTCGCTCCCTTTCAGCTCTTACTGAGCCAAACGCGTTTCGGAACTGGTAAAACTGAGGTATCTTAATATTACTGCCGCTTCTTTTTAAGTTATTTTCTTCTTTGCATCCATTTATGTCTGTGTCGAATGAATTATTTAATTTCCTTTTTCTTTCTTTTCTTTGTGCCACAATGACCTGTGGTGTCAGAGCCCTTCCAATTCTAGGTACTGCTTTACTTGCAATCTTATCTGAAGGAAGATCTTTGGTGCTCAGTGGCGGAAATCGTGATAGATGATAGAATGATGTAGCAACCCCCCCGGTAATATATAGACACGAGTTTACGACTCAATTGAGGGCCAAAATGTATCTCATAAGGGCGGACAGCCGTTAGCATCACGGCACACAAGTCCTGCGTCAATTATGTTTAAAGACAGAATACACAACGTGTGCCCTTAGAGAAGACACCGTCCGAAAGGTTTACCGCCACCACACACCGAGCCTTATAAACTCTACTGAAAGGGTCCAAGTTTTTGACATTAGAGACGTCCCCTGGAAAGGCAGTAGAAGTAAGTTCATAGCTGGTCGCTCAGCAAACGCACCGCAAGACGAGCCACCGCCCGTGCCGCCTCTTCTGCCGCCCGGAGCGCCCTCCGCGACACCGCCTGAGCCTTCGCCCGCGCCCCCTCCCGCACCTCCGGTGGAGCCCCCGCATGCGCCGCCGCCTTAGCCTCCGCCCGCACCGCCCGAGCCGCCTCCTGAACCGACGCCCGCACCGCCGCCTCGGCCACCGCGTGAGCCACCTCCACAGCTGCCGCCGGCACCGACTCCTATGCCGCCGCCCGACTCATGTTCCAACCCATCAAATGCACTCAACATTTCGACTCACTCTGGTCGGCAAGACTTATGAACGTTATTTCTCCACGAAGGGGGTGATGTTTTGATAAAAAAAAAAATGCGTGAAAAAAAAAAACGCACCTATATGTTGGTAAGGTTGGTACAGTGCTACAAACATCAATTGGGCCGGTGGCCAAAAGAGGAACTAAAAATATTCTATAGAAAAATAACTCATTTTGACAGTCTTGTATCGACACTAGCGACGCTCTCCAGTGCCAACTTATACTTGACAGTCTATAGCATCCTTTCCTAAAGTGGGCGATAACGCCCCCGTGTGGGCGCTGCAGGCCAACAGGGGCGCCCCCCTAAGGTAAGGGACCCAGAAAAAGGGGTCCCAAGTTAACTCTTGCGGGCTTTAGTAAAAGTCTCGTTTAGAATGAATGTTTAATCCCCGCTAATATAGCTCACAATAATCAATTAATTTAATTTGACGTTATAGTGGTTTTTAAGTAGATGAAAAAATGGGGGTGCTAAAAAATAATTTACTCCCAAAGTGGGCGGTATGCAAAACAAGTTTGGGAACCACTGGTTTATAGCGTGGGCCATGCGCCGCCATATTGGGGCGCCTACCGAGCGGACGCCATGTCCAGTCCCCATAACAGATACCACAATTTAATGACACGGTTTTTTTAATAAATTTGTAAAATATTATGCCAAACTAATGTGAGAGCATTTAAACAGTTATTTGACAAATCGCCAAGCTGGATTCGACCGGGGTAGTACCAACGTCTCACAAAAGATCGACGTAAAGTAGATGTTATTCGTGGGAGGAGTGAGGAAGCCAGTAGCCAAACCCCGGTCCCTTCAAGTCCGCAACGTGCAAGCATCTATAGGCTACGGTTACTACTAAACATCAGGCGGGTCGTATTATACATAATTTCATATACGTACTTAATAACACATGGTGGTTGCGGGTTCGATTCCCACCAGGGCAAATTTCGGAAATGGTCTTTTCGTAATTTGCCCTGGTCACGTGTCACCGGGATCGCCCCCAGTCCATTGCACGGTACCTATAGTACTAGCATTGCTTAGTTTGGGACCATACAGTTGGTGTGTCAGTCTGGCTATTTTTATTTAATAATAAAAAACTATCATAGGTATTAACCGCACGGTCCTAAACTAAGCAACGGTAGTAGGTACAGAGGGTACCGTACAATGGAATGGGGGCGATCCCAGTGACACCCAGAAACCCAAAAAAAACCTACTTAGTAAACGTTAATTATACTAGTTAGGTAGGTAGGACTCACCTGCTCTTTAAACTGCTTCATCAGGTCGAAACTGTTCACATTTTGCACTGGAAATGTGTAAAACAAAATTATTTTAAATGCCAACTAGCCGACGCGATTTGTGTGTCATTTAGCGCAGGATTTCTCGGTAGTCATAAAAAAAATATCCTTGCCTAAACCAAATATAAAATTTGTACATAATATATAGGTACCTACAATATATCATAAATGGAATTGAACGTTTCGTAAAACAGCTAATTATAGATTATATCTTCAACATACATATAAATGTATATACTTCCATCCCCTATTTACCCTTTTTAAGACGTGAATTTTCTAATATCTCTATTTCGATGACTGCTTGGCGCAGTGGTTCGAGCGTAGGCCGCTCGGCTCATTAGACCGGGTGGTTGCGGGTCCGATTCCCGTCAGGGTAAATTTCGGAAATGGCCTTTTCGTAATTTCCCCAGGTCTGGGTATCACTGGGATCGCCCCCAGTCCATTGTACGGTACCCATAGTACAAGCGTCGCTTAGTTTGGGACCATACAGTTGGCGTGTTCATCTGGCGATATTTATTTATTATTTATTTATTTCTTAGTAGATGCCTAATGAAGACAGGCTGTTCTACTACCTATGATGTTTCCTGAGTTACGGGTCTTTTAGTGTTTACCACAACTTTAGTATTGACGCCTCTTAGAATCACAACATTGAATCTTAGCTATCTTCATCAACTCACCGGGTTCCACGCTTGCCCTGAGCATTTCCATAACTATTCTGGCTATTTCACGTTCATTCAAACATTTGTAACCGATCGGCATGTCCTGCAAGAATAATATGGCTAATTTACTTATATTTTGTTTAGTAGGTACCTACCTATTAGCGACTAAGTCCCGATAAATCGATGTCAAGTCTGAGAGTAAGTGTTTGACATGTAATGTTGTACTAGTCCTACTAATATTATAAATGTGAAAGTTTGTGAGTGTGGATGTATGTATGTATGTATGTTTGTTACTCCTTCACGCAAAAACTACTGAACGGATTTGGATGAAATTTGGAACACAGATAGTTTATAACCGGGATTAACATATAGGATACTTTTTATCCCGATAATCCCGAAATGTTTGTTATGTTAAATACTACGCGGACGAAGTCCGTGGGCACAGCTAGTATGATATAAGAATGACATTTCCAAGATCGGTCTCAGACTTGAGATCGATTTAAGTTAATATTACGGAAACATGTCATAAATAATTAATCAGGTATCGTATTTTAACGTTATTAACAATAGATACCTACTTATATCAATTATTTATCATATAATGTAAGATTTGCTTAGCATATCTTAGACGAGCAAAACGTTTTGGGTAGAATTGCTAGTTTTTAATTATTAATCATGGTGCTCACGACGCGCGACGCGTTCTACAACTGTAGGTCAATACAAATCAAAATAAAATTGTAGGCTACGTGAGAATTTTATATGTGAGTAAAGTACCTACGATCAAACTCGACTTCAACAAATCCTACTTCCTACTAATATTATATATGCGAAAGTTTGTAAGTGTAGATGTATGTTTGTTACTCTTTCACGCAAAAACTACTGAACGGATTTGGATGAAATTTGGAACACGGATAATTTATAACCTGGATTAACACATAGAATACTTTAGTTCAGTCTGCACGGACGAAGTCGCGGGCAGACACTAGTTGAAAATGAAATTGCGTCGTGAGCAACCACAACCTTTTACTCACCACAACACTACCCTCAAAGTCATAGGTTTCCGGCGGGCAAGCCTTCCTCTTGTCAGGGTTGCTGATATAGAGTATCTTGTCATCATCGCTGGCGCTGTAGTTCACCGGTGTATTGAAGAACTTCACGCAGATTTCCTTCTCAAGCTTCTCGAATGTAGACAGTATAATGTCTTGCGAATGCACGTCTGTAAATAATGGATATTGGCGGACGAATAGTGCCGTGTTAGCGGTTGGTGATTAATACAAAATTGACACTTTTAGGTACGTATTAATAAATCGTTCTAAAGTATTAAAGCGGTCTTGAGCAGTACCGGATTAACCATATAGCAAGAGTAGCAATTGCTACGGGCCCCGCGCGATAGGGGGCCCCGCATATTATGTTAGTTTCTTATCAAAATTATTCTATATTGAAAGCAAATCTCATCTCTGCCTTTTTGTACTTGACCAGAGCCTAACAGCGCCTATAGTCATTTACTAAATGCCCACAAAATTGTAACCTATAGATGGCAAATATACGTATAGACTATTGATTTGTTTTTACCACTTTATACTTGGGTTCTTAAGTAGATCAAGGGCTCTTGGAAATAATTTGCTACGAGCCCCGCGCTTGCTTAATCCGGTACTGCCCCCCTATTCGCTAACTTGATGATCACCAGTGACTAACTGGCTTCAGTTGTACACTGAACTTTGATGACAACTGAGAATGCTACAACTTTGGTATTCAGTATCACATTGAGTGGATATGAAGTTACGGTGACTAACGGGCGGAGAGCGGTGCTCTTCGATACAACACTCGACGCCTCTAATTCTTATCGACTATTATACGACTAAATTGAACAACGCCTTTTGAACGTGTGAAGTACTACATTTTAGATAACATTTCATCATAAGCGGTTTATGTACACATGACATGTAAAGATGGCGGGAAATCAATGTTGTGCTGATTTTATTTGTTTGGTGCGTAATTAATTTAATTACTGCGTTTAATTGTGTTTTGTAAGCCATAAGTTTGTTAAAATAAATCCTTTAAGGTAAGTTAACGATTAAGTTATGGTTTATAATGTGGAAATTGTTAATTGAATCAAAGTTTTTTTAACTACAATATTACCTAATGATATCACTATAAGATCAAAGTAACTGAAGGTAAATTCAAGTATTTAATATATTGTATTAATGTAGAATTTCTACTTTTAAGATGCCTGCATGCAGAAGAGTTTCCGTAAGCCAAATGGAACTGCTGGTGGAGTTTGCGGAGTCTCATCGCGATATATCATTGGGTCACTTTACGGGAAGTCCACAGGCTGTTAGTCACCCGAGAAGCGTGTGACTCCGTAGCAATTCTGCTAAACCTGTGGCATAAGGAACCACTACTTTATACCACGTAAGTTTACTAGTTAATAAATTAACTCAAGAAATGAACCATCTGCTTAAAATAGTTATTTTACCTACAATCTAAAACAAAATCACTCAGTCATCATTAGTATACTCAGCGAGTGATTAATCTTAGTTGAAAAGTAAATTCGCACATTAGGTAAATCTTAAAATTCCTAGAGTGCTTGTTTTTTTAAATCAATTAAAATAATAATAGGCTTCAACATCAAACCAATTTAAATATGTAAATTTCAGTTCATGGTGATGAGAGGGTGCGGTGCTGGGCCAACGTCATTTAGATACTTACGGCACATTGCTGCTGAAGAGCAAAATGCAGCTGCATAAGGAACTGTGATGGAGCTTATGAGGACACTGGAGAAGATGTACATAATTATGTACATAATAATACTTCTAGTAGCATTCAAGTTAAAGCTTTATATGTATTTTAAAGTATTATTGTCTTCTTAATATGAAACATGTAATTTGTGTTCTTAGGTATGTAATAAATGTTAAAACAGTAACAAAAATATCAGTATTACTAAGCCCGATGATTATGGAATGCATTATATAATTATAAATGATTATCTCGAAACATTCCATAATTTTTGGTCTGTTATATCCCTACAGTTATCTGGATTTTCGATGATTCTTGCCACCACACTCTGTAGACTTAGTTCTGACAACATCGCTGAGGCTCTGCATTGGAACATTCAGTGAATTGGCAATGTTTTGTAAAACAACACATGCATTCACCACATTGACTGCTGTAATTGGGTTATAGTGTAGTTATACCATGTTGCACTGCCAACATGTTATCAGTACTCCAATACACCGTTCAACAGTATTTCTGTCTGTGCAGTGATCTTCTGGTGAACCCGGAGCTGCACCTAAGTTAGATGTCATCATCCAAGGGGTGCTGTGTATATTCAGAATCACCTAAAAATAATAATAATTTTCATATTTGTTTCAATTATTTATTGATTGAAGACTCGAAATATCTATTAACACATTTACATTCATTGAGCTCTTCATTTTCAATAACCAGCCAAAATAATATTTCTCATCATATAGCCAACAGTGTTCTTCATTTCTTTCAAGTCTTTCTAAAACACACTTTATGGGGTATTGACTCCACATAGGTATGAATCATGTACAGCACCACAAATCTGAAACAATAAATTAATTTACCTTTTAAACATATTATGTAGATGAATATATAATTATTATGAATGTAGAATTATTTTAGTAGGTATTGTTATTACTTACTATTAAAACATTTAAAGATAGGCAATTTTTTCAATTAAAATATGCCTCCTCATGATCATGGTCGGATTAAGGCCACATATGAACCATCAAAAACTGAGTTCTTCTAATGCCTGTTGAAATCCAGCTTTAGGTATTCAAACAATTATATTTGCAATAAACCCTCTTGTGCAACTGTAGTAGATTACTAGCGTCGTGCAGGCGGCGTCTCTCAATAAGTACTTAAAAATTCTTGTTTTCGCTTTTCTTTAGCAAATCCCAACAAAATAAGACGTGCCATAATATTTCTCTACGCACACGAATCACAAACAAACAACAAAAGTTTCAACTTTCACTTGCTTTACTAATTACCGGCTTCGGTGATCATCACTTTTACTTGAAAAACACTACCCTTGAGCAGTGTCTTTCACGAATATTTTTAAATTTGAAATGCTTATCAGTTTGATGTCCACTAAGCTTACAGAATACCAATCATACAAATATCGATACGAAAACATCTGTCAAAAAGTGTTACGGTGACTATCAGCAATACTCGGTGCTCATGACGTCATCTTAGTTAGTCACTGGTCATAGGGAATACGAAACTAGCTGTTTGACAGTTATTCGTTGAACACTTTGCCAAGTGATCATCACTATGAGCTGTCAACAGAGTTAGCGAATAGGCCTGCTGGTCTTGAGTACGCTTTTGACGTGTAATTTTGTACTGGTTTGACATAAGAATGACATTTCCAAAATCGCTCTCAAATATTTGAGATCGATTTGGCCTCAATTTTGGTTTTCCAAAGTGAACGGTCACATTGTTGTAATGTATTACCTACTATGAAATGTGTTGACGCTGGCGAAATAACTATTAAACCGGGTGGGCCATATTTTAAAGAAATAAATCGATTCATTTACACGGGCATTAGACGAAGCTTTGGTGTAATTGTTCGGGCCGTCGGAGAAAATTTCAAAAAGTTGTCTTTGAGTAATTAGCTGATAATTCATGCGTTGCCACTTTATAAGAATAAACTTCTAAATATTTGGCTAAAGCGGCTACAGCTTGGCTAACTACCGTAGAACATCTGCTGGGCTCTGTGGCTGGACAATTCCTAGTTGACAGAAATTTCCCGATGTCAAAAATGACAGCTTCCATCCTTCTTTTATAAATGGACTAGCTGTGCCCGTGACTTCGTCACACCCTTGAGGGTAAGGCTTTTACAAACTTTGAATGTCGTATTTATTTATATCGAATCAACGGCCTACAAAATAAGTTTCAAGCTTCTAGCTGTAAAAATTACGATGCTTCCATACAATTTTTCATCCCCCCCTTACAACCCTTTTTCGCATGAACAAGTAGCATATGTCCTTTCTCAGGCTCTAGACTATCTGTGTACCAAATATAATTTAAATCGGTTCAGGATTTTTGGCGTGAAAGCGCGGCAGACACAGACAGAGTCACTTTCGCATTCATATTACCTAGTAAGGATTAGAAGAAGGATGGTAGCCGTTTCTTCTGACACGGAACTTTTCGTCGACTGACTCCTTCGTCATATTATGGTATAACTCACCCTTAGACCATTTATTAGTTAACACCTCTCTGAACTCACCATAATCCTTGTTGTTGATAGCATAATGCACTACCCCTTTGGGCCAAAGTTTGGCATCACCATTATCGATGTATATAAATAACAGAAACGCGAGCAACCGCATTCTTTTTTCGTTATGAATGCTTATCGTGATATGGAAATGCTAAGTTTTATGTGTAATAGAGAATTTTATTACCCAGTTCACGCTATTTTGTTTTTTAAATTAAAATCGTAGTTACTCAGGCAATGTGTGAACTCGAAAACTTAGGAATAATACACTTACGATAGCTTAAAATTACAGATTACTTAGCTGTTATAGCTGCGTAGCGTACCTACAATTATTTGTTAGCTAGTTACTGCCCGCGACTTCGTCCGCGTAGATTTAAGTAAAGTATTCTATGTGTTAAACCGGGTTATAAACTATCTGTGTTTAAAATTTCATCCAAATCCATCCATTTTGCGTGAAAGAGTTACAAACATCCACACTCACAAACTTTCGCATTTATAATATTAGTAGGATAGTACAGCCACTAATATAACAATGCAGGTTTACGTCGTCAATAGCCTAGCGGTTAGAGGGGCCGCCTTGCAGCTGAGAGGATCCGGGGTCGATCCCCGTCCTGGCTATTAAACTAATGACGTGAGCCCACTCCTAACGCAAGCAATTAGCTTAGCTGGAGGGGCTAACAGGAATACTAGTAATGTGATAAATTCACATCGCTAAATATTTTTTTTTGTAATTATAAGACAGCTCAGTTCTCGAAAACGCGCCACACCAATTGTCATAGCTCTGTATTAATAGATCTGTCTCAAGTCTAAGAGCGATCTGAGTACGCTTTTGACATGTCATTTTGTATCGGGATGACATTAGGATGACATTTCCAAGATAGCTCTCAGATTTGAGATTGCTTTATTAATACGGACCATCACTTACCTACCCTCTTAATAATAAACAAGGTTTAACGGTTGTATAGTTACACCATGCTTTGTCTTCTTCTCTCGAATGACAAATCACTGATGGCAGAAAGTGATAATTCGGTGTGTAACTACTCGCCCGGTATACCACGTTTATTAATTACGGTTACGGTGCATATGTGCAAGGTACTAATATGCTAGTGTTGTCTAACTATCGATAGTCCATGGATAGTATTGACATGTGACAATACTATCGATAGTATTGTTAGTATTACAAATATAGCGCGCTTTACTGAAGTTCTTTATTTTCATGGCGCAGGCTGTGGCTCCCTGTCATTGGGGTAACTTTTAGAATGTTTATTTTGTTTGTAATATCTTTCAGATGTTATTTTGTATACCCAGTCGGGATTCCTTAAAAAAACAATAAATCAGTCACTATAGAGCAGTACTCAATAGTATCAATACTATTGCTTGTCATCAATAGTATGGCTCATGATTTTCGATAGATCGTTTGTATCGAAATAGTCACAAGGCAATACTATCGATAGTAAGGCAACTCTATAATATTATAACATAACATTACAACTTCCCTCACCCCGCGGCGTATCTTCGGTAATAATAGTGGCGCGCGTCATTATGGGTTTGAATTAATATCTATGTGAAAATAAGAAAAATATAATATTAACATATTTTATTAGCTGCCTAATAATGGTACTACACTATAATATCACAATACATTGAGAGTGTAATACATACATTTTGTAATTATATTTCACATATACCTATAAATAAGATCAACCAAGATTGCATGTGCGTGCAGTGAAAAACTTTATAAGGGTGACCACACCAACTGATGAACCTTTGATCGACAGTATCTACGAATACTACAATCGATCTATCATCGCTCGCAATATGTCAAAGACTGACGTCTCGCCTATCAACATACGTCAGTTTGACAGTTCTGCTATAGGAAATTGCTGTTCGCATTGCGACTCGTCAGAATTGAGCCCCTGGAAGATGTAATAAGTTATATGTAATAGACCTGATGAGTTAAATCCATTGGTGCGGCGACACCGAGCACCTAAAAAAGAATAAAAAACAAAAAAAATCCACTGACTCACTATCACTAACTCCGAATCTTTGACACTTAAGTTGATACTTAGTTGAATTTCGTATCGTTTTCATTTCAGAATCTCGCTCCCTCAAAGACATGGTTTAGCTGTTGCATAGTTACACCATGCTTTGTCTTCTTCTTTCGAATGTCAAATTACCAATGACAGAAAGGGATAAGTCGGTGTGTAACTATTCTCCCGGTATACCACGTCTATTAATAAGGTGGTTGGTGCTTATATGATAAAGGATTGTACTCTGCGCGCGCTCAGTCCCAAGTAACAGCTAGTTTTATATCTACGCGGCTCAAGCATTATTGTACAAAAAAATTGTCAGCTTCAATAAAACTTGGGTGCACTAAAAAGCTGGAAATAACCAGGAACCTTATAATTAATTTAATTTGGAGTCGGTGTCAATTCTATTAAGAAGGGGCAGGTACCTAAAAAAATGTCCTAATGTAGTTTAAAGATAGTGGCCCCAATTGGCTATTCATCTTGCCTCGCCTCATCTCATTTTTAATCAATTAATTAGACGTATCTGGCAACACCGTCATGTTTCTTATACTGGCAACACCACCAGTGTGTGAAAATAACTAATACTAAACTATACAATAATTACATCGACTTAAGTATAGAATAATAATAAGTGTACAATAGTATAATAAGTGGAATTAATTTCTGACAAAAGGAACTAAGTGTGACTCTTATAGGTTCTAAGACTGGTATTAAATCTATCTCAAGTTAGAAACCGATTTTAAGGATGCTACCACCGATCGACGTTCGATCCAATAGTGTAGTAACAAACCTAAGTACGCTTTTGACATTTCATTTTAATGTAATATCCTTACTAATATTATAAATGTGAAAATAACTGTCTGTCTGTCGCGCTTTCACGCCAAAACTACTGAACCGATTTAAATGAAATTTGGTACACAGATAGTCTAGAGCTTGAGAAAGGACAGGCTAAAAGAAGGGGATGAAAAGTTGTACCCAAAGACACTATTCCATGCGGACGAAGTCGCGGGCACAGCTAGTCTTAATAATGACATTTCTAAGTTCGCTCTCAGACTTCAAATAGATTAATGAATACCGATTTCGGCCCAGGTTTCTCTGACGACCCTGCCCCTATTAAACGCCCTATATAATAGTAGACTCATGGCAAACCAAGGGGCAAAAGCATAAAAGATGGTGGTATCACTCTCTTGCTTGCAATTATAGGCAAGGTAAGGATAATAGGATTAATATTACAAGGAAAGGTGTAGTGATGTTACAATTCATACAACTAACACCTAGAGATATTTTGTAGTTATATTCACACTAATTTTATAAACTATTTTGTTCGAACTTCACACAAGTGAATTATATGTTGGTAAGCCGGGCGGGGGTTGCCAATCATTTATAAATAAGGTATGAAACAGAAAGGGTACACAATTATTTTTGCAACTTTACTTTGTAAATCTAAAACTATCGGCTTTGTGGGACAGTTGAAGTACTAAAGGTTTTGTAGACTTGTGAAATCTGTCAACAGCTGTAACACCCTGTAACACCTTTTGAATTCAAGTTTTCTCCAAAGCTGATAGTTTTAACATAACAAAGTTAAGGTTTGAAAAAAGTATACCCTTTCTGTTTCAACCTGTATATACAATTTAAGTGGCAGAACTATATTACAATAATTACAGATGCTCAAACAGAGCTGAAAAAGGCTCAGTGTTCAACACATAACGACAGTTCTATTGTACTTGTTGCACCTCGAAACGTGGTTGATAATCACCTCCTTGGCACTCGACCGAAAACTACACAAATCGCACGAAAATACACGAGCCATTTTGCAAGTATCGCAAGAAAATTTAGTGTCGCCACGCTCGGCTTTCGCAATACAATAGTCACAACCTTTTAGTCGATTTTGTTCGTCGCAATTACGCGCATCACTATTCCCGCTTTTTTTAATGTCACCGTCAACGGTGACAGTTTCTTTTTTAAAACGCTTGTTCCCCTTGCACTTTTTAAAAAAGTTGTTCAGTTCAACGACATTGTCGTTTTTCTTCGATATCTCAGCTGTGTCGATATCAAGTTTTTTATTGTCGTCGTTCGACATTATTTTATATACCGTTATATATTCGGTTATATCGTTAATAATCTTTTTGGGGAATTCATTTTTACCCGCAATTTCATTTAAATTTATTTCCAAATCATTTTTATCTGTGAATATTTCATCAATTGAATCATCGTCGCTTATAAATCTTATATTAGCATCGGAAATGCTATCGACAATGTCGGAAGAATCCATGTTTTTATCGCTTCTAGGAACTGGCTTCCTTTTCAACGGTGGCAATTCATTGGGTACTTCAACATCAAATTCACTTTTAATTAAATCACTCCTTACTTTTATAAATCCCGTCAATTCCATATTTTGTTTATTCCTACGTACACCTTTACTAATTTCACATACATTTTGATCGATAATTAATTCAATGCATGTATTTTGCGTTACCTCCTCACAATTTATATCGAGTAAACTGCCTTGCGTGTTTATTCTCGCAGAATTTCGTTCATTTTCACAACCTTTAATGGACTTGTTGGGTTTTCTTATTATAATCCTACTCTTCTGTTCATTCCCGGAGCTTTTCAACCCATTTTTCTCAATTCTTCTATTTATTCCTTTAATATTCTCGTTTATATCATTTGTTATCATTTCTACACATTCACTGTCATTAAGATTTGCATCTAACGTCTCGTTTCTATTTCTAGAATGTTCTATACTTATTTCTAGCGGATTTTCAACTACCGCCGCATTTTCAACGCGTCCAGAACCTTCTATAGGTATATCTAGATTTTCCAAATGTTGCAATATTTCTTCTTCATTCAAACTCAAATCTGAGAAGATGTCTTCTTCTGTACTCTCCGACAATCTTCTTTTGCCTTCTTTATTAGTTTTATTAATAATATTGTCCAATAAATTCTCTAATTTTTTCTTCTTCTGTATAAATTTATCCGTTTTGATTCTGAAGTGACTTATCTCTTGTTCGAAGTCTACGTGGCTGTCGGGGGATGTCTGTGTACGTGGCTGGCTGTCGCTGGATGGCGGGGTATGTCGCGGGCTGTCGAGACTTCTGTCGCAGGATGTCTGCGTATGCAACTGGCTGTCCAAGTGTTTGTCTTTGGTAGTTTTTTCGTCTGGTAATCTGAATATTGCGTCTGAAACGGTATAAATTAAGTTATAGAACGATTTATGATAATAGTCTCGCATCGGTAGGAATTAGATAAGTATGAAGAATTTCAAAGGTAGCATGTCCAAATTCATGCCATAATTTTACATCTGTAGTTACTGCTACTGAAATAGTCCGGGACTGTGAAAAATCAATTCAGAGCGTCTTTATAGGATCAAATGAATGGATCAATGAAAATTCACTGTGGATAAAATCATATACCTGAAAATGTACGGGCGGAGAATAGAGAATGAAATTAACATTTTCATGTGACAAAAAAAATTGAGAGCAGCAATTTTTTGCGTTCCTAGTAAGAAAGCGATGAATCGAGGCAGTGTGTAGATATACATTTAATTATAGTTCAACCAGACAGGCAGTCGCCATTGATTAAATAAATAAGTATACCCAGACTGGCACACCAACTGTATGGTCCCTAACTAAGCAACACTTGTACTATGGGTACCGTATATTGGACTGGGGGCGACCCCAGTGACACCCAGACCTGGGGGATTTACAAAAAGTAATTTCCGAAATGTGACCCAATGCATTAGCTCCTATGCTTAGGCGTCATCCCAGTACAGTGAACCGAGTCGGGCTTATCCTCAACCTAAAAATTGTTTTTATTCATACAAGCCAACAAAGCATTCATGAACAGTCAGTATCTACCGTCGGCTCGGAATGCTTCCACTGAGAAAATTCAGCGAGATACTCAATGGTTACTCTTTTCAATGAATAAAAGATGGCGTACATTATCAGGAACAGCAACGGAATGTGAGCTGGTAAAGTTATGCCCAGGCAGTAAAGCTGATCATACCTTCAACATACCCTGCATCAGGGGGATCCTCCCACCAGACGGGGCTCGGGCAGGTAAGTATCTCCATCAAGTCTTCATCGGTGAGGCTACAGGAATCATCAGCCAGCCTCACTGCGTCATAGATACTTAACTCTGACTTGTATTTACTGGAAATAAGTTCTTCTGAGTTTTCTAATGAAGATATATCTGAAATAGGCCATTGAAATAGAAGATAAATAGTCTAAATATATATATCAAGCTGTCAACTTTCATGCAGGAAGACTACTGGCCGAAGGGTGTATCTATGGGCCTGCGATGCCTGATCATAAATAAATAAATAAATAAATAAATAAATAAATATATCTCAAAGGGGACTGACTGACATAGTGATCTATCAACGCACAGCCCAAACCACTGGACGGATCGGGCTGAAATTTGGCATGCGGGTAGATGTTAAGACGTAGGCATCCGCTAAGAATTTTGATTAATTCTACCCCCAAGGCGATAAAATAGGGGATGAAAGTTTGTATGAAACTTTGTCAATTAAATTCCACGCGGACGAAATCGCGAGCACAGCTAGTTAATAATAATTTTGGCCACTCCTGGGTACGGGCCTCCCCTCGATACGAGGGGGATCCATGCCGTAATCCACCACGCTGGCCCGGTGCGGGTTGAAGGATTTCATCTGTCTTTCGATGTTTACCTTCACCGTTAGCAAGTGTTAATCATATAGAAATTACGATTCCCACATAGATTACGAAAAATCTGGAGGTGCGAAACGGGGTTGGAACCCAGGAACTTGTACCCGAAGACGCGTGGGTTACCAATCGGGCTATAACTGCTTAAAAATGCCCATATAATTAATGTACTTACAATAAATAACAACAAACATTTCTGTCACAAAATAACCAACGCTTGTAATATAGGTAGGTACAGTACAATGGACTGGGGGCGAGCCCAGTTGCACCCAGACCGGGGCGAATTACGGAACGGCCATTTCCGAAATTTGCCCTGACGAGAATCGAACCCGCAACCACACTGAGCCTTCGAGTACGAAATATTTCCCGGACCGCTAATGAAAGCGCGTGCTGTCCCGTTCACATGACAGATTTCATTAACATAGTATAAAACAAAGTCGCTTCCCGCTGTCTGTCTGTCCCTATGTATGCTTAGATCTTTGAAACTACGCAACGGATTTTGATGCGGCTTTTTTTTTAATAGTGATTCAAGAGGAAGGTTTATTATGTACTAGCTGTGCCCACGGACTTCGTCCGCGTAGTATTTAACGTAACAAAAATTTCGGGATTATCGGGATAAAAGCATCCTATATGTTAATCCCGGTTATAAACTATCTGTGTTCCAAATTTCATTCAAATCCGTTCAGTAGTTTTTGCGTGAAGGAGTAACAAACAAACATCCATACATACATACATCCACACTCACAAACTTTCACATTTATAATATTAGTAGGATAATATATGCATAATATAGTAGAGAAACATTGATAATTTCGAGACGTGCGAAGCCGGGGCGGGTCGCTAGGAATAAATAAGAATGACAGTGACAGAATTATTTGACGAAATGATAATATTAGTTCCTAGAACGCACACAGCATGTCTTTCTAAGAGTAACATCCGCCAGCCCGCGTTGCGCCCGCGTGTTGGTCTATGTGCCTCCCCTTGCATCAAGGGGGAGTATCGGTGTAATGGCGACAGGCTCGCCGTCTGTTACATTGGGACCGAAAACGTCAGTTTGCTGCAGTTACTTTTCTGCCTACCCCGTCGGTGAAACTCGCGTGATAATTTGCTTCGTATTATAATAATTACAAATTTCCTACCTTTATGTGGTGTTCCCATCTTCCGTTTATTTGTTCCGGCAACTACTTTCGAAACATGTTTGGGTTTTAAAACAATTTTCTTCGCAGTCATGTTTCTTTTTAATTTATTCGGATAGTATTCCTTCTTTTCGGCCAGTTCGGCGCACGAAACCTCTTTCGAAACTTTGTTGTTATTGTTTTTTTTCAACAATCTGGCATCGCTTTTTTTCAATAGTGATGCGCTTTTCGTTGTTTTGTCTTTTGCCGTTGATTTTGTTTGTTTCTGGGTTTTTTGTCTGCTCACCAAGCTTGTTGGTGGTCGAGGTACTGCAAATTGTTTTTTTGCTAGTTTTGAAGACATTTTGTTCTGGAAAAATGATTATAATAATAAATAATAATATAGGTACATAATATGCATGTATCTATACTAAAATATTAATACTTATAATCTTATTAAGAGGTAAAATTGTATGTATGTCTGTGGGTGGTAATCTCCTCCGGAACAACCGATCTGATTCTGGAAAATCTTTTACAAACAGAAGGCTACACTATCCCTGAGTGGCTAAGGCTATTTCTGAAAGTACTATGTAGGCGGAGTACTAAATAGATGGACAAATAATTAAAAAAAATGTTTTTTTCTTTTAATAAAAGATTATCACATTACTAGTATTCATTTTAGTCACTCCAGCTAAGCTAATGCATGTTTTAGCACTGGTAACACATCTATCAGTCAAATTGCCAGGATGGTGATTGTACCCGGAACCTCTTAGTTATGCGAGTGGCCCCTCTAACCACTAGGCTATTGACACCTTCTAAAATTATTATAATTATAGTATAATAGAGACCAGCCTGATCTAATCTGGAAATAATTAATTGCCAAATTATAATAATGAAGAAAATTATACAATTCAAACTCCAAACTCAAAATTGTTATTATTCATGTAAGCTAACAAAGCATGTATGAATAGTTTGTATCTACCGCCGGCTCGGAATGCTGCTTCCACTGAGAAGAGCCGGCAAGAAACTCAATGGTTATTCTTTTCAATGAATAAAAGATGGTGTACATTCTCAGGAAGAGCAACAGAATGTGAGCAGGCGACACTATTGTCACTAAATAGTACTAGAGAGTGATACACTAGTGATTCAGTATACCAAGCTAATTAAATCTCACTCATTAATACCCTTCATTTTATCTTTTTAAAGTCAGAGAATAAGCAAATTATATTTTGGTCATGTTATAAAGGCAGCACAGATAGAGCTATTCGTTTTACAAATTCCAATATATTATAAGTAATTAACATTAAAACTGGGTACTTCCCCACTCTTCATAACATAAAAGATAAGAAATAACAAATAGATATTTTAAATAAATCTTAGAAATATACAGACAAGCCCGCTATGTTTCCCTGATTTTCTGAGTCGGGGTTGCATTCCAGACCTGTTGTAGACTTAAGGAAAACTGTAAAATGACAAATTGCAAGTGCCACCGTAGGCCTAAACAAAAATTATTCAACTTTAACATATTATATGGACAACTAAAGCCTATAGTAAAGCATAATGGTTGCAGAAACTGTTCACACATAGTGCCTTAAGCGACAATATTTAATTAAGTGCTCAATTTAATATTCTTTTATATAAATTATTAACTAGGTAGGTTCTGTGTTATCAATGTGTGTAAAGGTATTGATAACTTATTTCATATACTTATCAAGGAAAAACAATTACATTGCATATAAATTTAATGAGTTAAAAATTATTATTAGTTCATTGAAACAAAAAATAAAAATGTCATATATCCAGGTTTTTCCCTCACTGTGTAATAGTTTTCACAATCTCTCCACAGATGTCACCACTTGTGACACGCCTGATTTACACGATCTTACAAAATAGTACTATTTAAAAGCTCAAGTTACATTATTATATCCCTATTTAGGCCTGAATTAACTTAAACATCGTATCATTATTATTCCACGCGTATATTAACAACACAATATAATTAATACGGTTATCTAACTTCCATCTCTCTCTTATTACGGTAGGCAGACAAGGCGAAGTATATTCTCAAACGCTCATAAAAAGACACATAGATATGTAGGTACACATGGTCAATACATGTGTCGTAATTCGCGCATAAAAATAAATTTAAACACCTTTGATTACTTATCAGACGTGATATATAGGTATTTCAAAGAAAAAATCGAGGTAATTTTATCAGAGAAATCAATTTACCTGTACGTAATGTCCCAGGTGTGGGCAGCGACGTCGGTGCACGCAGTAAAACAAACTAACTAGTGAATATTTAGATAACAACGTGATTTAATTAACAATAATTCATTATATCGTTCGGAGACTAATTTACTTTTTTATTAAATTCATCACATCTCACACAGCAACGAAGGCGACGGGTATTTTGAGAATAGAGGTGGGCGTTTTACTACGTACTAAACATCAATTGAATCGACTTAACAATTAGTAGCTATCAACTAAATCGATTGTTTTTAATTTTGTTTTCTCATGATTGTTGTTTACCTTTCCTATTTATAAGTAATTTTAAAAAATTTAATTATTCAAGATTTTTTTTTTAAACATTGTGAATCATAAACAAAATACCAATATGTTCGTGCTGCGAAAAATTAGTTTCAGTGGTTGTGATGGATTATTTGCATAATAATAACCAAAATAAAATGTTTGTAATATTGATATTTAATTGTGTACAATGAAAGTTAACATATAGTTATCAAAAATGGTTGCTGTCTCTTACGGGTATACGCAATATTACGTAGCATTCTATGGCATGCTAGTTCCATGTATTTAATGGATACTTGGCTTTTATATATCGATTGAATTGTTAATTTCATTTTCAACAATTATTAATATTTATGACTTTATAAATAGTGATAGTAAAAATCGTAAACCACTGAGAATGAAAAAAAAACAAAAACTGGTCTAACTGACCTGCCTTCTCCTATTTAATTGATTGCAGGGAGCGTCTGTGCCCGACTGGACTATACAGGAGTTTGGAGAGGACGTGAATATGACAAGAAAATGCAATGAATAGAGGAAAAATAACTTAACGACGACCCCAAATAATGAAATAAGTAAGCAGATGATTGTCGTTGACTAAATAAATTTAATATTTGCTTTTAATTGGTATTTTTGTGTACCAAATTTCTCTGTTGCTAACCCTTACTGGTGTACCGAACATGTCACCCGTCTTCCATGATGCAGGATTTAGTGATGTTGTCGGAAAATCGACTAAAAACTACTCGAAATGTGTCGTAACTCTAGCGACTCTTTGACTATTATATGGACTACTTACCATATTTCTACTTCTAGCCGCGACCTTTACTACGAGGAACTAAATATCTTTGTAGGTATCTTTATAAGTAGGTATTTGATAATTTTAATCTCTTACTTTACTCCTTACTAACGCAGTAGTAAGTACACATATTAGATGCGTACGTACTTATCACCCGATGTGCATCTATGTACCTACTACGTAAGCACCTAATTACCTTATTGAGGTAGCTTAAAAATTTAGAATATTAGAATACCATAGCCTACGTCTTCATTTTTCCTTAAGATGTGTTTACATTTGAGCATTTTATCGATCATTTCCATGTAATATAACGTCCCTGGGAATGTTCGCCGCTGTGTTCGACGTAATGCTTAAGCGAGTGAGCCTTTGTCTGCAACATTTATTTATATTTTGAGTTTACTCTTACGCCCGTGTTAATAAATCTATCTCAAGTATGAGATCGATGTTGAAAATGTAATTCTTGTATCATACCAGAACAAAATTACATGTCAAAAGTGTACTTAAATCTTGAGGTCGATTTATTTATACGGGCTTAGTTGAAAGGGTGATAATTTGTGCCCGGCGGGGCTCGATGTTTTATCAATTACAAGTAAATGCTCAGATGTAACACACCTTTACTTAATCTTAGGAGCCAACGGTATAGACCTATACCTCTATATTATAATACTCTTTGGACCTAAGTATATTTCGTAAGCATTCTTGACATGTCTTTTTAATTTAATTCGTCATTCGACTTTACTTTTTAGGTACTCAAATATTAACAATTTGAAATATTAACTAACATTTTTCAACGTAATGTGGGAAACTCGTTATTGTTATTATAATACTTAATAATATATCGTAATTATGTAGTCGTAACTAAACAATTCTTTAATAATTAAACAAAACAAAAAAAGTCAAGTTTACGACATAGGCTGGTGCCTAAGTAACCTCAAGTTTACCGTTTCCTAAGAACTCTCCTAGTTCTCCTACTACACCTAATAATACAACATGTGATGGCGGAATAGGCAGAATAAAAGGCGGTGTAGAATTAAAAACATAATAAATGCCTTTGTGGTTATAGGAACTTATATAATAGGTTCATGGATGCCTAGTCCCATTCATGGAGGAATAAGAAATATAGAGGACGCGTTGTCACAACACAACCATCTTGAAACCGGATTTTGGGGTGACCAACGTGCAAAGAAATTTTAGACATGTCTAAAAATCACGCCAGCCTTTTTACACTTACCCATGGACTGGGGTGGACTGCCGTTTCACAGATAGTGATGGAATATTTCACAGGTAGCGTGTGAAAAATCATATAATATAGATGTTCAAAAGTAGCACCTGCTACCGTCATAGGTAGAAAATGTTAAACATCATTGCAATAAAATCGTAAAGCGTTCGGTACTGTCACGGTTTTTATGATAAATCATCGACCAGTAACTTAGAATAACGTGTGAATAATCACTATTAATAAGATCATTGATCATTGAATAAAATCACGGGTGAAATAACAGTTAAAGATAATATTAATTTCACGTAATTAATATTAACTGAAAGTAGCAGTCATTTCATGCCTTATAGGAACCGTTTCGCAATATCACATGCGTAAACTTTATTTACGACGCAATCAATACGGCTTAAAAACTATTATTCTATTTATATTATTATGATTAGGCGTAGGTACGCTCTTGATCAGCGAATCTCCCCGGACAATCACCTTTCATCCTTCTTCTAACTCATATGTAATAAAATATGGATGGAAGCTGTCTTTTCCGACATCGGAAACCTTCCGAAATTAGTGAATACCCACCCCCACACCCCCCGGAAAATCTTAAAAAGATATCTGTCAATTGCTCTTTGGTATTTCCTTTACTGGCTTCACTCACCAGTTCTACGCTCTCCGTCTACCTACCTTATCCTTGTCGTCTGAGTAGAGAGGTAATTGTATGATTAATGGTGGAGGGACACTTAAAACACTGATAAGTATAATTAGTTAGGTAATAATGTTGCCAATCTGAAGTCGTAATCTGAAGTTGGTTATGGAAATTTAATTTTATAGCAGAAATAAAAAATAGGTAAGTGGTATACTAAAAAAACAATTACACCGCATCGATTTCATACTTTATTTCTTTTCTTTTTTAGTATTCCTGTAAGTACCTATAACAATATTAAAATTACGTTTATTTACAGTCAGCGAAGTCAAACAATTAAAATGGTTGCAAAATATTTTATTAACCTTTTAGTTTTGCTGTTTATCTACAATGTTTCTAGTTATAGTGTACATGTTAAATTGCGTGAAAATAATGTAACTGACGATAATGAAACATCACATTTGAAAAATAACAAAACTGATGATAATGCAATGAAAGATATGAAATATAATGAAACTGATGTTGATGAAAGAGCACATTTGAAATATGAAAGTGTTCTGAGGGCATGTAATAATAGCAGAGATAAAATATGTTCATCCAACGACACTCATATCTGTACTATGAGACGGCATAAGAATAATACTCAATACAAGGATTTTAAAAACGCATGTTATTTGTTTATGAGTAACATGTGTGATTATCCTGGCGAAGGTGAGAAACCAAAAGCTTTTTGGGTTTAAGAAACCAGGTAGCTACTATCAGAGAGTCTATAGGCCGTATTAATAAATCAATCTCAAGTCTGAGAGTGATCTTGAGTAAGTACGCTTTTCACGTGTCATTTAGTATATACTGAAATGACATTTCCAAGATCGCTGTCTGACTTAAGATCGATTTATTAATACGGACCTATGGAATGGAGTCTTCTTTGTTGTCTGAGTGTTACGCATACTACCGAGATCAAGTTTCTCGCGATGTTGAGTGGGTGACTCTAATGCCAGTATTATAAAATCGATCTCAAGTCCGAGGACGATCTTGACAATGTCATTCTTATGTCATACCAGTACAAAATGACGTGTAAAAAGCGTCCTTAAGATCGATGTATTAATACGGCTCTTACACCGCCCCTATGACTATTTCTTACGCATTTACTTGACATTTACTCGACAAACAGAGTGATTTCACATACACGTGATAACTTACAATTTAGATGCGATATTCGTTATGTTTACATATATTGAATACCTAGCAACTTACAACTCTCTTTAATGCTTGTGTACTTAAGAATAATAATTAACTATTTATTATTCTTAAGTACGTTTATTTAATATTTTAGAATTCTTAATTATCCGAAGCGGTACCTGCAATGAATATTTATTATCGCGACGTAACGATAACACTGAGGGAAACGCCACTCACCACGTTGAAAACCATGTGAACGGCACAAACTCTAGTGGAATAGGTAAGTACCAGCTACGGGCCAACTGTTGCGAAAGTCAAGTCGAGTACAGACCGCATTAATAAATCAATCTCAAGACCCAGAGGAATCTTCAGTACGCAATTGTGTCATTTTGTACTGACATGGCTTAAGAATGACGTTTCTCAGATCGCTCTCGGACTTAAGATCGATCTGTTTACACGGGACTTAGAGGCTTCTGGTGGGAGTGTGTCCCTTTCTACTACAGGATGTCCGCGGGGAGTGTACGGTAGGGGTATATAGGCGAGTGAGAGGACCACCCACCAGTCCCTGGTTATAACACTATTTGATATTACATTTGCTGGCTTCACTCACTAGTTATGTGCGCTCCATCTAAGTTTTTCCTTTCGTATGAGGTAGGTACTTAAAAAGCCTGTCTCGTTGCAGATTTTCCTAACATACTCCGTGAAGACGACGATGAATATGTTCTTAAGGAGAGCCACGATGACCACCCGTGCCCGATTTCATGCCCTAATATATACAATCCGACATGTATAAACGCAAATCGGTACAGCGCGCACGACTACAAGCTGTTAGTCTTCACGAACCATTGCGAATCGGACAAGTACTATTGCGAGCATTGGCAAGGTAAGCAGTAGGCATGGAAATTATTGCTACTTTGGACTTTAAATTCATTTCCATTACGTGAAATTATTTTTTTATTGACATGTAATTTCACATGTGATTTTTCACAGTCTATGATTTCATGCACAGTGAATTTTCTCTAAGTGTAACACTTAATCCTATGAAGTCACGGGCTGATAGTGTATAATGACAACCGGGACAATACGAAACGCTTTACAATTTATTTGCAATGATTTTTAACAGTTCCTGCCTATGTAGGTAGCAGGAGCTACGTATGAAAACGTATATAATAATATGATTTTTCACACGCTACCTGTGATATGTTCCATCAGTAGTAAGTGGTGGTGAAAATAAAGCTTATTCTTCCTTACTCATCATGTTTAGTAAACAATTTTGGTATGTTTAGAATAGATACCGGAAATTAATCGGTTTGGATTTCCCGTCACTAATGACGTCACAGGAGGTGTTAAAAATTCGGCACGCTGGGTTTCAATACAAATCGTGATACTTGCGTTATCTATGTTAATCTATATCTGTGATCTCTTCTTTGTATTAGTTATAATTATAGGTTAGGTTTGGTATATCTATAACATTTCGGCGTGTGTGTGTTCGTAATTCTTTCCCTCCTAAACAGCTTGACCGATTTAGGTAGTTTTTTTGTACTTGTGGGGATAGTTATCAGCTACAGTTGAACCCTGTAGCCATGGGGTTCTTAGGCGCGTATTAATAAATCAATCGTAAGTCTGAGAGCGGTCTTGAGTAAGCTTTTGACATGTCATTTTGTACTGGAATGACGTAAGAATGACATTTCCAAGATCGCTCTCAAACTTGAGAACGTTTTATTTACGGGCCTCATCCTCTTAAACAGCAAAGTGGAAGTGACTTCATTACAGTCTGTTTCACATAGGTAGTACCGCGGAAAATTTCGGAAGATATTCTACACAATGTAAATTAAATCCCATAAAAAACAAAACTTGTAAAAAACCTATTTAGTTTAGACCGCTAGTAGAACGGCGCGGCGCTGTTTAGTAAAATGGCTAGGCTGTTAATTGAACGGCGAATTAAGCTAGTTGGCTGCGACATTATATACATGTACACTGATTCATTAACTGCAAATGTAAATCTGTTATCCTATACATTTATATGGGATTACAAACTCATTTATGCTGTTGGTGTATCTAGAAAACTGGACCGAATTTTCAAAATATTATTAAGTTTTTTCTTGATTTATACACTAAACACTAATTGTATTCTAAATTTGAAGTTTCTATGTCTGCTAGAAGTACCTTAGAGTTTTAATGATCGGTCAGCGAGTGACAAAATTATGAATTTTGACTAGTTATAATTCTTAAACTTCTGGTTCAAATTGAATGAAATTTGAAATATACCGTGTTTATACAATGCCTGCTTGGTATCTGAAAATTCAGGGTTCTAGTTTTATCCACAACGAAGTTATAGTGGGTCGAAAATGGCCTGAACTGCCTCGAGAAAAGATTGTACGGCCGTGCCGCGCTCGACATGCCGTGCTCCCAGATTGCCGACACGCGACTTTAGCACGACGTCTACGGGACTTCGTATGTGAAATAAATATCGCCAGACTGACACACCAACTGTATGGTTCCAAACTAAGCATCGCTTGTACTATGGGTACCGTACAACTGGGCAAATTACAAAAATACCATTTCCGAAATTTGCCCCGGCGGTAATCGAACCCGCTCGCCACTGCGCCAAGCGGTCGTCATAGCGGTTGTGCAGAGTAACTTTACAACGAGCCAAGACATATCAAATATACCTACCTACTTTATGTAAGGCGTTCAATACCATCTTAACAAATGTTTTCAGAATTTGAAACAAAAGATCCTGAATCAAGGAGCATACTTGTCTCGGGGACATCTTGGTCATATTGTGGTTCAACGAAGTAAGTAACGGTGGTGTTACCACACCAAAAAATAGGCCGCCGATCAATGATCGATCAAACTTTTTTCTGTTAAAAAATAATTGAATAAAAAAATAACCGACTTAAAAAAAATCTGTGCCGTCTATGGACGCCCGAAAGAAGCAATGCTTTATACAGGTTGAAACAGAAAGGGTATACTTTTTTTTCAAAACTGTGTAATTCTAAAACTATCAGCTTTGGAGGAAACTTGAAAAACAAAAGGTGTTAAATGGATACAGCTGTTGACAGATTTCAATTCTTTAGTAGGTACTTCAACTGTCCCACACAGCCGAAAGTTTTAGATTTACAAAGTTGCAAAAAAAAATAGTAACCCTTTCTGTTTCAGCTAGTAGTAAGAACTAAGCGTTAAAAACAGTTGCGGCGCTGTGTACCTATGTAGGTATATATCGTGTAACGCTACTGACGCTTAGCACGGATAGAGTGGCCGCGCGGCGAGAGCCCCGAACATCCGTATAGAAGCTTCGCTTCAAAAACCTGGGTGCACTAAAAAGCTAGAAATAACTAGCCACCTAAAAAAATATTTTATTTGTTGTCGGTGTCACTCTTTACACTACGTTAGGTCAACGTCTTAGATACCTACCTACCTACCCCTACTTACTTGAATTGGCACCGACTCCAAATGAAGGTGAAGGCGCCTGTCTAGCCCGCGAAATTCAAAATTTTCGAGTATTTTTATAGTATATCCAAAATCTGAAAACATTTAAGACAACATTTTGTGATTTACGACAAACACAGTATGCAGTGCGTTTATTCATACATTTATTTTACTCTAAATATTATCACGGTGGATATGATACTAGTTAATCACTAAATATACAAAAATTGCCAGATTATCTGGATAGCTGTCGTTCTTGAAATGTTTTAGAGTAAGTTGGATATATTAATAAATGCACTGCACACGGTCTTTATCGCGAATTACAAAATGTGCCCTTTTATTATTCAGATTTTGAAAAAATTCTAAAAATCCTCAAAAAATTTGAACTTCGCGGACTAGATGGGCGCTTTAGCCTTAAATAAATTATTATTATTCCCTAGTTATTTCTATATTATTGGTTCACCCAGGCCTTTTTTGAAGCCGAATCAATTGTTTTATTTAAAACATATTTATTCATAATTGTTTTTGATAAAATAGCCGTATTGAATTGCTGGTAACCGTAAATCGTCCATATCTCTCAAACTACTGAAGCGATTTTGATGAAATTAATATATGCCAAATCTGGAAAACATGATTCCATATAAATCAAAAATATTTTACAAAACGGTTTATAAATAACGGAGTCCTGATGTAACACATATTAGAAAATATTAATAATAATAATAATATTATTATTATATTAGAAAAAATTACAAACGAATTGAGTTAAGAACCCACTTTTTTTAAGTCTATTAAAAACTGTTGATCGACGTCGAATCATCTAATTCTAGACTCGTAGTTGTAATCTAAATATATATAACTCAAAGGCGACTGACTGACTGACTGACTGACATTTATTTATTTATTTATTTATTTATTAGGACATCCAACAGCTTATTAATTACAAGGACATAGAGTGTGCACATACAATATTACTTCGCCAATTACAGGATATCACTAAATTTATAATGTACAGCCATCGTGAGATGACGTATAGGGAGATACATTTGAATTTAAAATTTTAAAATTAAAAAACCTTATAAAACTTTAGTGCATGCAAGAGAAGAAAAAGAAAAGGAAAAATCTAATAAAAATATTAATATTAATAGGATACTAACTAAGTCAGACTTAGTAAAGTAAAGGTGGGTAAGGGCTTAAAATTTGGCTTTTTCTGAAAATTGGCTCATTTGTTTCAGAATACTAGATTTAAAGACGCCTTTAGAACAATTAAAAATGTCAATATTGCTGAAATTAGCATTATATGTAGAGGTGAGCCGGGCAACCAATTCGTTCTGGCCATAATTAGTATGGCATAGTGATCTATCAACGCACAGCCCAAACCACTGGACGGATCGGGCTGAAATTTGGCATGCAGGTAGATGTTATGATGTAGGCATCCGCTAAGAAAGGATTTTGAATAATTCTACCCCCAAGGGGATAAAATAGGGGATGAAAGTTTGTATGAAACTTTGTCAATTAAATTCCACGCGGACAAAGTCGCGGGCACAGCTAATATACTATAGTATGACGGTGCTATCTGCAAAAGTTGGCGGGATATCGTGGACGACGGTGAATTAAGATTGGTCCGTTCAAAGTGTAACTGTGAATGGACCGATCTAAATATCCGGTGCGGTCATCCATAAGCAGGGTTTTACGGTGTGTACTAGGTGAAACAGAAAGGATATACGTACAATTTTTTGCAACTTAACTTAGTAAATCTAAAACCATCGGCTTTATGGGAAAGTTGATGTACTAAAGGTTTTGTAGACTTATGAAATCTGTCAACAGCTGTATCCCTATTTCACTCTTTGTTTTTCAAGTTATCTCCAAAGCTGATAGTTTTAGAATTACAAAGTTAAGCTTTGAAAAAAAAAGTATGCCCTTTCGGTTTCAACCTGTATAGCTTATTAGTCTCGTGTTCGGTCCTAATGTAATAGGGGGCGAGCCTAATTTGCCGTTATACTTGGGGCCCAACTCTGTTATCGACTGACTCTTGACTCACATTCGACTCGCGATCCGTCAAAACTGACGTGTCACGTATGTGATCATACGTCACTTTTGTCAGTTTTCCTGCACAGAAACTGTCACTGTCAAAAGTGACGTATTCATTGACGAGCTCATGCTCTAATTACTTGCCCAATTTCAGATATGTGGATTTCGCGCGTTTCGCCGAAGTTTCCTCCTCGCTTGGACATTACGGCTGGCTGTCGGGCGACTACAAGCCGACACATATCATGAAGCCACACGAGAGATTGCCTGGCTACGGATAAAAACGATAAATAGGATGGGTACATTGTATTGTTCATGATAACACAATCTACCTGTCTTAGGTCCGTATCAATAAGTATATCGATCTGTCTGTGAGCAATCTTGAGTACGCTTTTGACATGTCATTGTGTACTGGTATGACATAAGAATGACGTTCCAAGATCGCTCTCAGACTTGAGATCGATTTATTAATGAATACGAGCTTTAAACTCAACTTTTCTTAATTTTTTTCCCGTGATGATTCCTCCGCCTTTAACATTTTTCCATTATTAAAATATTAAATTGAAATATATTACAAAAAATAAGTAGTATATGTTTGTAATTTTTTTTTATTATTGTTCTGCGAACAAAAATGGCCAGTATTCCATGTATAATCAAAAACAAAGCGGTAGGTTCTTTAGAAAAATTAGCTTGAAGATAAAGGGGGTTTGCCCAAACTCCCAATGTTTAAACCGCAAGCTTTCAACACTTGAACATCTAAATCGTCATCAACATCTTGATTCGGGTGGTGTATCAAGTGCAGTAATATCCTAGGCTTGCTGTTACCCGACCATTTGCAGATGCAACACCTGAACGTGTACGATTTGTTTTTTTTTATAATTTTCTTTTGAACTCTCTTGCGCGACCGATCTATATGCTTCTGACACATTTTCTTATGCTCCACCAGGGAGTAGTCGTCCTGATATATCGTTTTGCAGTCGGCGCATTGGTAGGGGGGGCAAGGTGTCGCCGTGTGAGTCTTCTGGTGGTTTTGTAAGCTTCTGATGTGTTTTGCGATGAAGCCGCAGAGCCCACATCGGTTCGGGTTGTCTGGCCGGTGGATCAACTCGTGTTTCTTTGTGTTTTTCTTCGAAGCGCTCCGGTAGGAGCAGTGGGAACATTTGAAGGGTTTTATACCTGCGGAGACAAGCGTTTGCTTAAAATCTATTACTATCAGAGACATAGGCCGTATTAATAGATCTATCTCAAATCTGAATAGGCCTCGGCTTGGGCTGCTGGATCGGAACACAAGCCCAACTGGTTGTTGTTGTAAATCGCGTATATTACATACTGACACTCGTGGAGAATCTTGATATCGTGATTCAGGTCTCCATGAAGATTTTCGTCAATGTACTGAGGCGTTGAATTCAGCGCCATCTATTGTCATGCGTCGTGAATGTTATTCTACTGTAGCCATATACGAGGCCGCCACATGCATAGAGGTATAAGGATAGAGAAGGGAAGACGGCGCTGAGAGTGTCGCCGTAGTAAAAAGAGAGAGCAGATGAAAGCCGGGTACCTTTCTCTCTCTATTGGCGCATGTACAGTAGCGCGCTTTGCTTTAAATGAAACTACGCGGCCTCGGCGTTAGAGAGGCGCTAGAGAGAGAAAGGTACCCGGCTTTCATCTCCTCTCTTCTTCTAGCGGGGCGACATTCCCCCAACACACACAACACATACGCACTACATACCTACACATTTGTTTCCACACCCATACACACCCACAAACAGGATTACTAATCGTACTAACTTCTACTTTATTATTCAAAGGTTTAATATTCACGTTTTTCCTCCTACATGTATACGAGTAGCTATGTAATAAATAAAATGTCCCTATCCAAAGGGTGGAGACCTGGTGTCCTGAAATACAGACGCGAGTCTAGCTTAGGTGCACCAGTCTCCCACAATATAATCTGTGACTTTATTACCTATGTAAATGAATTTCTTTAATAGTTATTGTGGTGAGAAATAAAGCTTATTATTATTATTATATCCACTTGTATGAGAGCCTGGGCTCCCCTCCTCTATCCGTATACCTCTATGGCCATCTTACCTTGATGCACGCGGACATGTTCTTCAAACACCGCCTTGTTGTAAGTGGAGTAGTCGCACATGGCGCACTGGAAGGGGTTCTCCCCGCGGTGAACCCTGCGCACGTGGCGGGTCATCTTCTCCTCCGTCTCCGCGGTGAAGCGTTCGCATTCAGTACAGCGGATGCGCCGCTGCTGTATCGTGAGGTAGGGGTCGGATGCGTCGGCGCTGTGGGACATTAGGTTTATGCAGTGGCGGATTTACCAGCAGGCAGTAGGAGCAGTGATAGCCGATTGGTTAAAGCACGCGTCTTGCAGGCACCAGGGCTTGGGTTCAAACCCCGGCTCGCACCTCTGATTTTGTCGAAATCTACGTGCGAATCATAATTTCTATATGATTATCACTTGCTTACGGTGAAGGAAAACATCGTGAGGAAACCTGCATGCTTGTCTTAAAAGATCTAACCAATTTTCGAAAGACATGTGAAATCCCCCAACCCGCACTGGACCAGCGTGGTGGATTATGGCCTGAATATCCCTAATGTTGATGGGAGGCCCGTGCCCAGGAGTGAGACGTCAAAAGGGGTAAATTATTTATTTATTTATCTGAGTAGGCTGGAGCCTAGGGCGGCAGATTTTTGAGGCGGCACACTTGGGGACCGATAGAACTACTAAAAATTATGCCAATGACTTTCCCCTCTCACGTGACATAGTACATTCTATGTAGCAAACTTCCAAATCTAGAGTAAAACCGCTAGTTCGCCGCCCCCCATCTAGTAATCGGCCTAATCTAGGACACGACAATTGTAGAGGCAAGGGCGGCAAACACTTTAAAGCCTATACCTTGGAAATTTGTAAATCCGCCACTGGAGTTATTCAAACTCCTACTTATTTAGAAAAAAAATAGCCAGCTATAAAAAAAAATTGCATCAGCAGGGGCCCAACTCTGTTAACCACTGTAGCTCGATTCGACTCACACTCACTCGTCGATTCGCGACACGTCAAAACTGACGTAACTGAATACGTCACTTTTGACAGTTACGTATAGGAAACCTGTCAAAACTTCATAATATTTATTTACGCGAACGAGAACGCGGCCTAGTTTATTATTGTCGATTGTGATTTGTGTTTCTTCTGTTTAATTATATAACAATTTGCAACGGATTACAGTAGCGAAGAAGAATTTGACAACTACATCATTGAAAGAGTAAACTTATTGAGAACGATCACCAAAAGAAAAGTGTTACGCGACTATCAAAATCCCTTCGATAATCGATTACTGCAGTGACGAAGAATTTCAAAACCGCTGTAGATTTTCAAAGGATATCGTTATGAGTATACTGCCTATAAATGCAGATCTATTGAACGTTACCGGTAGAGGTGATCCCGTGCCTCCTGTTTACCAGTTACTTGTAGCTTTAAGGTTTTATTCATCCGGCAGTTTCCAGGTTTGAGAAAAAGAAAACGTTTTTTTTTTCCTTCTTTAAATATACTATACTCCATTTATTATAGCATTAGACAGAAGTTAAAAAAGGTTATTTTTAGTGTCCACTTTGTAATAAAAGTACAATTAACGAGTTACAGTTACGATTGACGTCGAATTTATTATAATCTATTTATATACCAGCTTGTCACACCTAACTGTAATAATATGAATTATTTATCTTATTAAATATATTGCCTTTCATTTAAATTATTATTATTTCATTACAATTTAAAATTAATGTCGATGTTAAAAACCTAAGAAGCAGGGGTGAACATACCGGGAACGTTTTTCGTTTCACTATAATCCTACCAAATCTAAAATGTTACCTAATCCCTTCAAATTTTATGACAGCAGGGTATTTCTAATTTTGTCGGACTATGTCATCTATGAAATTGACGTAAATAATGTGCTGTCAGTGTTTGTCGTTTGTCACTTTTATTTTGTTTATCGAAGTATTTGGCTAGTATTTTAGATTAATCTATCAAAATTTATGTCAAAACACTTTTAATGTAATGACTCTAAATAAAAGTTGTTTTAACTTGGAAATAAAGTGTTTTGCATCCCTGCTTAAGGCTAAGGCGCCCATCTAGCCCGCGAAGTTCAAATGTTTTGAGGTTTTTTAGATTTTTTTCACAATCTGACCATAATAAAAGGCACATTTTGTAATTCGCGACGAAGACCGTGTGCAGTGCATTTATTAATATATCCAACTTACGCTAAAACATTTCAAGAACTACAGCTATCCAGATAATCTGGCAATTTTTGTATATTTAGTGATTAACTAGTATCATATCCACCGTGATAATATTTAGAGTGAAATAAATGTATTAATAAACACACTGCATACTGTGTTTGTCGCAAATCACAAAATGTTGTCTTAAATGTTTTCAGATTTTGGATAAACTATAAAAATACTCGAAAATTTTGAATTTCGCGGGCTAGACAGGCGCCTTCACCTTAATATATAAGTTATCACTAGTTTCCCAAATAGTATTAGGTTTAAAAATGTTAATACTTATGTTGAATTATCATTAGAACATATTTTAATAATTTTGAAAGACGATTTACTTTAAAAATACATGCTAAGATTGTTTACTAAATGGAAATCTATAGGAGAAATGCAGTTTAGGCACAGTTATTTTTGTCTTCTGCTTTGCAACAACAGTGGTGGATACATTTCTTCCTGCTCCTATTATTTAATAATAAAATTATAATAAAAGTATCCTATTATTTATTTCGTTTAAATTCGTACAGATTCCAAGACTATTTAGCTTGACCCTGGGACACGTCGAGAGTCAAACCTCGTCGTCATCATTGGACACCACTGTCAATCCTGGCTTACAGGAGTAATAGTGGTGTGAGTGTGTGTCGGGAGAAATTGGATTAGAAAAAAAGTCATACCTTCCTACCTACCTAAACCATTTTTTTTTGTACAGATGGTTAATGAAGACCTCATAGGAGTTAGCCAACCAACTGCCTCGAGGATAGTGAAAATAGTGTCATATCTATTTTGTTTAAAGATGCAGCGTTTTGTGAAGTTTCCAACCACACTTGAGACGATCAAAGAACAATTTTACAGGATAGCATGCATGCCTGATGTCATCGGTGTGATTGATGGAACACAAATACCGATTCAAAATCTTGGCGGTCCTCATGCGGAAGGATTTAGATACCAAAATAAATTCTTCTCAATAATTATACCGATTGTGTGCAGACCCGACCTACGAATATACGACACTAGCTGTGCCCCCCGACTTCGTCCGCGTAGTATTTAACGTAACAAAAATTTCAGGATTATCGGGATAAAAAGTATCCTATATGTTAATCCCGGTTATAAACTATCTGTGTTCCAAATTTCATCCAAATCCGTTCAGTAGTTTTTGCGTGAAGGAGTAACAAACAAACATACATACATACATCCACACTCACAAACTTTCACATTTATAATATTAGTAGGATTGTCGCTAACCAACCTGCATCAGTGGATGACAACAGTATTTTCCAAGCTTCCGCGTTAAAGAGAAAAATGGAACAAAATCTCCTTGATGGAATACTTTTAGGAGATGATGGATATGAATGTCAGAAATATTTACTGACACCTGTGATTCAACCCGAAACAATTTCCGAGGAAAACTACAATAAGGTACATATGAAAACATGGAACACAGTAGAACGAACAGTAGGTGTGTGGAAGAGACTTCTTCCTTGCCTAATTAAAAAGTTGGCAACAAATCTGAGAACCACATGCCATGTGATCATAGCCACTTCAGTGTTATACAATATTTGTAGATCCCATGGGATTGGTGATGAAATTGAATATGATAGATATACTACCAACATTAGGCAGAACATTAGAAATACTCAAACATCTAACACAGAGGGATTGCTATTTAGGAGACAATTTATATCACGGCATTTTTAACTGAAGGGATGAGAAGCATCCGATAAAAAAGTGATGTTTATGAATTGGATAGATGCAGTGTGACACAACAAAAGATGGATGGATTGTATTAAGAGTGATATGAACGAGGTTGGAGTGGATGTGAGTATGACGGGAAAGCGCGATGAATGGAAGGATAAGACATACTGCGCCGACCACAGATAATGGGAAACGGGGAGATGATGATTTTTAACTGATTTCAAATCTCCTTCTTTTAATTTATGTTTTATTTTTATATATTCACCAATTTCTTTGTCATCTGTGGACTAGAATTGTAGAAAAAAATCCGTTACCGACTCCCAAGTGAAAGATATTATAAGGCTACTAATTATTTTTGGCTTTCTAGTGCACCCAAGTGTTCTGGAAGTTTATTGGCATATTTTTCAATCGGACTGATTTATCCTACTAATATTATAAATTTGTTTGTATGTTTGTTACTCAATCACGCCAAAACGGCTGAACCTATTTGGATGAAATTTGGCACACAGTTTATGACCTAGTTCAATACATGGAACATGCGGACGAAGTCACGTGTGGAAGTTAGTATAAAGTAAAACAAATACATTTCAATTTTCTAGTTTCTTTCTTAATAATTGTAATTCAATTTTTAGTTTTTCTAATTGCAACCTGTGGAGTTGATTTTCATATTCTATTAAATTCTCTTCCCGTTTAATTTGTAGCATCTCCCTTTTCAATCTCAACTCATGCAATTCTGAATCCTGCTGCATATTCATGGAAGATCGTTTTGTTCTTGTTTCAATTTCACTTGCAAGTTTCTTGAAGCCTGAAAAATAAATAAAGTTAATATAAACAGGAGTTTCGCGATAGAGAATGATTTTGACATTTGTCTACTATAAAGAAGCATTTTGATACAAAATAATTTTAAGTTTATTTTTTTTATATCTCCAGACGAACACACCAACTGTATGATCCTAAACTAAGCAACGCTTGTACTATGGGTACCGCACAATGGACTGGGGGCGATCCCAGTGGCACCCAGACCAGGGAAAATTACGAAAAAGCCATTTCCGAAATTTACCCTGACGGGAATCGAACCCTCGACCACCCGATGCAATGAGCCGAGCGGCCTACGCAACCACTGCGCCAAGCGGTCGACAAACATTCATAACGATCTACACCTCAAAAATTTACAATAAAAACAGTGAAGGACCTACCTGAGCTAGTAGTGTATATTTCTTTTCGTTTCTTTGGATGAGAGGGAAGATTTTCATCTATCTCACTCATAAAATTTGAGTCCACATTCATGACTGTAACAGAAAAACATTTTTAATAACCAAATATTTTTTTTATGATTTTTTGTGGCAAACTACGTATCGAATTGCTGGTAACCGCAAATAGTCCATATCTCTCAAACTACTGAACCGATTTTGATAAAATTTATGGGGGATCAATTTGCAAGTACATCCTTTCAAATAAAAAGAGGATTTTTTTCAAATCGGTTTACAAATGACGCAGTTCTGAGGTAACAAAACAAAAAAAAGCACAACCGAATTGAGAACCTCCTTTTATGGAAGTCGGTTAAAAGGGGAAACAACCGTACGACCTACTTGATGTTAAGGCTAAAGCGCTCATCTAGCCCGCGAAGTTCAAATTTTTTGAGGTTTTTTAGAAATTTTTCAAAATCTGACGATAATAAAAGGCACATTTTGTAATTCGCGACAAAGACCGTGTGCAGTGCATTTATTAATATATCCAATTTACTCTAAAACATTTCAAGAACGACAGCTATCCAGATAATCTGGCAATTTTTGTATATTTAGTGATTAACTAGTATCATATCCACCGTGATAATATTTAGAGTAAAATAAATGTATTAATAAACGCACTGCATACTGTGTTTGTCGCAAATCACAAAATGTTGTCTTAAATGTTTTCAGATTTTGGATAAACTATAAAAATACTCGAAAATTTTGAATTTCGCGGGCTAGACAGGCGCCTTCACCTTAAACAGTAACCATAGCCTATGCATTATTATTATAATACCAGCTTTCTTCCGCGTATGTATGGTCCCAAACCATGCAACGCTTGTACTATGGGTACCGTACAATGGACTGGGGGCGATCCCGGTGACACCCAGAGTTGGGTGAATTACGAAAAGGCCATTTCAGAAATTTGCCCCACTCACACAATTTGGAACACAGATGATTTATAACCGGGATTAACACATAGGATACTTTTTACCCCGATAATCCCGAATTTTTTGTTAAGTTAAATACTACGCGGACGAAGTCCGTGGGCACAACTAGTTAGATTTATATTGTCTTACCATTATCAAGAGTTTCTTTTTTGTTTATCTGTTCCACTGGACATTGTTTCAAACAATCCGAGTCTGAAAAACAATAAAACAATTTTGTAATAAAGATTTTTTTATATAATAAAATCTTGAAACAATCGTAGATCACTACAACACGCCTGATGCTAAGCATGATATTTATCAAAGAAGAATAAAATAGGGCCGAAAAGACGTTTGAAACTTAGCAACAATGAGGGTTTTTATGACTGGGAAGGTAAACCGTTTTTGTTTCATTAATAACTTCGGGAAATTACTAATTTCATTTTTCGAAAACATAAATTAAAAAGAGAAAGATTTCTTTATTGTGTACAAGACGATGGTCACAGCACAGTAGTAAATGTTATAAGGCATAAATATCCCGTTATCTTCTTTTATTGCGTCTCTAATGCTTTCAGCAATAGGTGTATTTTTCAGCATGTGCCTGGCCACTTCCAAAAAGGCCTCCCCCTTTTTCCATTATCTTTACACAACGTTAGGACTACTAATTAGGTACCTACCTAACCCTACTTAAATTGGCACACACTCCAAATGAAAGAAATGACAAGGTCGCTAGTTATTTCTCGCTTTTTTAATGCACCCAGGTTTTTTTGAAGTCAGTTTAATTTTTTTACTAAAATATTTTTTTTTTCAAAAACGTTAATAGATACTACTTATATGATAGGCAAAAATAAAATAAAAAACATGAATTTTTGATGTGAAACACATATTGGCGCACTTTGGCCGTAAAATCGATCAGTTCGCCATCACGGCAAATGGCATGACACTCTCATGCCGTCACGCCCCCTCTACTCTCTTATGTGTGCACATGCATATTATACACCATACATGTTTCAGACCTGCTGACAAACCTTTATTTCCTTATTGTCGACAAATAAGTTAATTGAGTAGTTTTGAAGTAACATGCAATAATAACTTCGGGAAATTACTAATTTCTTTTTTCGAAAACAAAAATTAAAAAGAGAAAGATTTCTATAGATATATATACTAACTTTCTATAGAATTGGAGTCAACAACCCCTGGAACAGTTAGATTAATAATTGGATATATTGCATCCTCAATATTATCTGACGACACAGTCCCACTGTCTTGTTGGTCCTCAAAACGTTGACTCATTGACGCTTGAGAACGCTCTTTCTTTCTTTGAGTTTTTATATTTTCCCAACATCTTTTTAACTGTATGCTTTTCCGGGGTGTAACATAAGACTTTGCATTATATGCTGCCGACAGCTCAGCCCAGGCTTTCTTCTTTAATTCTATATTTTGAGCATGAGTACGTCTGTCTTCAATAACGGGTCGCTCCTTAACTAATGCTACAATTAGTTCTCTTTCCGATATTGTAAATGGCAACTTCTTTGAACTGAAAGATAACAATATATCATTGTGTTATTATTTACACAACTTTCATTAGGAAACAAACAGACAACTGAAAATATAAACTTACCATATTTTGGGTGTATTCGTACTCAATATAGGAAAGCAACTATTATTCACAATGAGAAAGGCTTGGAGTTAAGTTTAATAATTAAGTAGGTACTTAAGTACTTATTACAAATATTGTATCAAATTAAGAATACGATATGGCATGTAGGTAGTTTTAATTTCATAGTCAAGTACATACTGTTGCGACCCTGAAACTGTGTCGTCTATTATCTCGAAGAATCCACATCCTACCAGCTTTAGACAAAAACGCATTGTTAGTCTAGATGGACTCCATCGATTAATTATGAAGAATCTCGAAAATGGAATGTTCGAAATCGTAGGTATAAGGTGAACGCCCTTGCGTTATCGGCGCGACGGCGAATACCTACTCGCGAACGAATACAAAGGGAAGCCGACACTGGGTCTCGAGACCATTCGATTGCGATTATTATTACCTACATACCTACCGAGAATGTTCAGGAAAACACCAGCTCGCATCTTTATTCGATATATAAGGAATCGACGACGGGCAGCGAGTTAGTTACTTCTTGGAAGCGACAGTGTACCGAACTCAAGTAAGCGAACGAAGAGTGATATACCAGTGACCTAGGCGATAATATTAGAATACTGTGTGACTGCTAAGTGATTCGGAACAGTGTTTGTTGTATGTAACTCGTGATAGTGAACTAGTGTAGTACTGTGTATTTGTCAAGTTTGTGGAGAGCGAATTAAACCCTTTTTACACGTTTAACGGCATTAATTGTACCTACCCCTCGTACGTGTACGTAACAATACATTTTGATCTCTGTATTAAGTATTTATTAACAGTGAATTAGTTTTTGAAATAACTTCAAAGTTGCCGATAAATCACACGGTTCGAAAACTATACTAGCTGGTGTTTGACGACATCACTAAGTAGTTTTTGCAAACTTAAATTTAGAATATTGTTAAGAAATTTAAGAAAATTAGTTCAAAGTCACAACAAACAATAAAGTAACAAAAAATATAACTAACACAAAACCTCAATTTAAATAGAGTCAATCTTCGCTGACTCTTGTTAAGGTGAAGGCGCCTGTCTAGCCCGCGAAATTAAAAATTTTCGAGTATTTTTATAGTTTATCCAAAATCTGAAAACATTTAAGACAACATTTTGTGATTTGCGACAAACACAGTATGCAGTGCGTTTATTAATACATTTATTTTACTCTAAATATTATCACGGTGGATATGATACTAGTTAATCACTAAATATACAAAAATTGCCAGATTATCTGGATAGCTGTCGTTCTTGAAACGTATTAGAGTAAGTTGGATATATTAATAAATGCACTGCACACGGTCTCTGTCGCGAATAACAAAATGTGCCTTTTATTATTGTCAGATTTTGAAAAAATTCTAAAAAACCTCAAAAAATTTGAACTTCGCGGGCTAGATGGGCGCTTTAGCTTTAAGCTATCAGTTACTTCGAGTCAAGCGACCTTGACATTGGCAGAACTGTCCAAACGCTCGTTAGTTTTGACAGTCTATCTATAGAAAAACTGTCAAAACTGACGGTTTGCGTGTCAAGTGCGAGTCACGCGAGATGCCAGCGGTTAACACAGTTGGACCCCAGTCGCTCTGCTTGGGTAGGATTTAGTGATGTAACAAATGTTAGATTTTTCCACAGATATATAATCTGTGGATTTTTCACATTCGCGAATACGAATATAAGAGCGCGCAAAATGTTAGACAGGTTTCACATTTCGGCCATGTTTAAACCGAAATAGCCGAGCCCATACAGGTTGAAACAGCGAAGTTAGTCACATAAAGTTCATTCGAAGAGGTTTGTTTTTTATTTTAGGGTAGTTTAGTAATTGAATTAATCAAATTTAATTGATATTCAAATTTTATTGAGATCCTAATATTTTAGAACTAGAGAAAGAAACTATTTATAATTAAGTTGCCTACCTCAAGACTATTCAAATGTAGTTAAAATATTGTGCATTATGTCATGATACATGTCAGCTAACTTTATAAAGCTACATTACGCACAAGCCTGGTTTTCAGGCCAAGACTATGGCGAGGGTATGCGAGAATACTATTGATAGTATCAACACAACCACTCATATACCACAACATTTATCTAACATTTAGTATGTCTGTCACATATCAACATTGTTATTGCTAGTTAGGCTGCTCTACAGTTTTGTGAAACAGCTAATTATAAAATTCATCAATGACATGTTCGTATTAAGTACTTACACATTTTTGACTTCTGGCGGTGGTTCAGAAGTGGAGAGTACTTCTTTCAGTACACTCATGCTCTCGTAGGGGTACTCCGCGCCGGTCCCAACGTCAACAAACACTGGCTCGTCGCTCACTGTAGCCTCGGCCATGATCTGTTCAATATCATCATCAATGAATCGACGACCGCTCGGCACAGAGGTCGAGCCTAGGCCTCTCGGCTCACTGCACATGGTGGTCGCGGGTTAGATTCCCGCCGGGGCAAATTTCGGAAATGGCCTTTTCGTAATTTGCCCTACTCTGTGTGTCACCGGGATCGCCCCCAGTCCATTGTACCATACTCATAGTACAAGCGTTGCTTAGTTTGGGACCATACAGTTGGTGTGTCAGTCTGGCCATATTATTATAAATGCTTTGTTGGCTTACATGCATTACAACAAGTTTGAGTTTGAATTGAGTATTTTAATCAAAAATGTTAAAATGGCTTCAAAAAATCTGGGGGCACTAAAAAGCTAGAAATTACTACAGACCGTTTAATTTATTTTATTTGAAGATTTTGGCTCCCTCACTCATTGTATGAAACACAGCTGTATGTAGGTACAGTAAGTAATAATGTGTCTCATTATTATCACGGCCAACGAGAAGTTTTAAGAAATTGTAATAATTTTCGAGTGCAAGTCGGTCACCGTGGCGCGTCTTGCTCGTGAACTTCGGGGCCATTTTATAAATTCGTGCTGCATTTAATTGTTGATAATTAAGGCAAAACTAACTATTAATTTACTTTCGTATCGCTTTTCGTTGGCTGCTGTATAGTATAAGGTTGTTTGTATACAACTTACGCTTTTTTACCCACCTATATCCTAATAAACGTCTACACAAGTGTCACAATACCTAAAACACTATCAATACATCCGATTCATTCATTTATTTCAGTTTTTAATCAGTAAATAAACAAAAATATTACTATCTCTTTGACAAAAGAACTGACAATCAATCAATCAATCAATCCTAGTCAATCAAACCAAACAAACAACACCCATAATATTATTATTATCTTTTATTTTTGTACCCTTGCCATAGACAAAGGTTTTTATGTGTTTATCGACGTGGAAGGTTGTTAGTCGATTTTAAATTAAATATAAGCTTTATCGATTAAAATTACAAATATTTATAATTGATATTTAATTCTAACAAAATTATAAGAAATCTTTCTCTGGATTATCCTTGCGAACTTTATCGTATTCTTCGAGATAATCATTGTATTCCGGTGACGACTGAAATTTAAACTGTTTGTTACCTTCCGAGCGAACCCTGTTTAGAGTATTATTACGAATATCCTGCGTTGTAACTTTATTTTCATCGCTGTCTTCGTACTCCTTGCTTTGATCTTCATCGTGATCTGAAGTTTCTACGTCTTTCTCCTTGATTGTATTCGATTTTGATGTTGTTTCCAATTTGGCATATCCATTGGTTTTATTAGCATAATGTTGTGTTGTAATCGTGTTGTTTTGAACTTTCTGACGAACATCAGAGAAACGCATTATATTTTTCCCGTCGTTTTCGTGATCCGCCTTGCTTGTTTCATAGTCCTGTTCATCTTCACTCTCGTCTTTGTCGGAATGGCCTCTCAGTTTTTCGTAATCATCATATTCGACATCTTTGTGGTATATGTTTGTCATTCCATTTTCATCATGATAATTTTCCTCTTTGTCTTCCTCTCTATCCCTCACAGCAATGAATGATTTGTCTAGACTGTTTTCGTTACTCGTTCTTGCAATTTCTTCATAGTCGTGGCTTTTATTTTCTATTACATCCAGCTCTGGGGATTCTTGCTCGTGTTTACTATATTTTTCGGAAGTTTTTTCTAAATTTTCATTATTTCTCAAAACCATAGAACCGTCATCTGGTTGCTTATGTCGTTTCTCTTTGTGAACCTGGTTGTCTTCTTGTGTGTGTGGCTTCTTGTTGGCTTTTTGAGTTAAATATTTATACTTTAAGCTGAGATTCTCGGATTTCAATGAAGCATCTTTTTTCATGAATGCTTGCATATTAATTTTACCAATTTTTATGTTCTGTTTTTTCTCATCACTTTGTTTTGTATTTTCTCTGTCACTCTCCACGCGTTTTACTTGTTTGTCTTGATGTTTGTGTAAATTTTCCAGGAGTTTTGATGTGTTTTTGTTACTTAGATTTGATTTCAACTTTATCTCAGTAGCTATAGATCCTTGCTCGAATTTTATTATTTTGTCAACAGCCTTTTCAGCAATTTTATCAGCTAGCTCATCAAATTTTTGTGAAGTGAGTAGTTGACGAATAAAATCATCTATATTGGGAGAATTTAAATTGTGATCAATAATTGAAGAAAATGTCAATGTTTTGAAATACATGTTGATTACGCCTAGAAGAAAAGAGTAAGTTTAGTAGGTACATAATTTATCATCAAAATATAGTTACTTAAATAATTGTATAATACCACTTACAAAAACATTGCATCAACAAATACTTCATTATTTTGCCGTTGTGAAACCAAACGGGAAATATCACATTTTATATTTTATTTTACGACGCAATAAAAAATACATTGCCTACCCATAAAATATTTTTTTCTCCTTACTTATTTATTTCTCGCGGATTAGTCGATTATACAAAATAAAGTTGGAATTGACACGAATTTAATGATCTTGTAATTTATGTACATCACTTAACAAGAGCAAAAATTCATACAGAGTCTCAAACATTATTTGGCTGGTGGCCAAAAGAGGAACTAAAAATATTCCTTAAAAAATAAATCATTTTGACAGTCTTGTATCGACACTAGCGACGCTCTCCAGTGCCAACCTATACTTGCTTTCAAACTATATCAAAAATTGCGCGAGAACCAACCAGATACAAAAAAATTGCGACAGATAATATAAAACAATGGACAATGAATATCTATGACAAGGAATGGAACTGTCGGAACGTCCCGCCAGAGTTCCATGAAACCAAATAAAAGTTTTATTCTATTCTACCCACGCATTTACTCGTAGAAGTCGTAGATATAAATAAATAGTTGCTTAACATTATCTTCTTTGGAGCGCACAAAGAAAGTATGGCCTTGCCTGCGCTGAGACAACCGAAAGCGGTTGAAAGTGAAGAGACAAAGAAAATTGAAATGGAATATGTGATAATTTCTCTAAAAAATGGTAAGAAGCTGGTGGTATCGTCAGATGGCTATCACGGCATATTAACAGCCGGAGAAATGTATCGATGCGTGTTTTGTGAGTCGGAAATGGTGCGAGACATAGCGTGCAAAGAGCGGCACAAGCAATCGCTGAATCATAAGAAAATATTGGAGACGCATCCCCATATGGAAGCTTTTTCAGATAATCTAATCCGACAGGTAATATTCCTTAGCATTTATAATACAGACTGCCGAAAATGTGTAGCAATTTCATCATATTTATTTAAAAGAATATTTTTTTTCGCGCTACTTACCTACTTATTTTAAACTTTGTAAGGAGGTACTTCATTCGAAGTTTTTGTTCATTTATTGTGGTTGTCAATACATTGTGTACCACAGAGTAAGAAACTTATTGAGAACGATAATTTGTTACTTACGCCATCTAGTGACAATATCAGTAAATTTAACTCATATTCTAGCGTCATAAGAGTCACGGGACGCGACGTCGTAAAATTGGACGTAGCTTTACAAAATGGGACCAACCCACACACACTTTTGCAATCTCAAATCAACCTAGAACCAATAACACAAGGTTGGTTTAGGTCTACAGCAGTGTATGTGGATTGATTGTTCTGCAAAACCATATCCAATTAATCTACGATCGTTCGAAATCTTTTCAATTCTCGGGAAAGTGGGGGCAACCCTGCTATTAGAAGTCTGTGGGGCAACTCTAAAATCTTATACACTTACCAGAGATCTTAAATAAATGATACCAACCCATAACTACCTGCTAGTTTTACACATGGCTTGAGTTTTACACGTCATCACTTCGATAGATGGCGCTGAACGAATAATAAAAAAACTAGAACCCACATATGGTTGTTTCTTGTTCACAGGTGAACACAGATAAATGCTATTGTACAATATGCAACGTTATTGTATCCTCACAGTTTATGGCTCGCCATTTGTCGGCTGAAGTCCACACTGTGGAGTCCCAGAAGGCGAAGTCGCGAGCGGAAGCTTACAAACCATTTTCTTGAATATTTTCGTATTTACCATAAGTTATGTTTATATTAAAATGTTTGCTGATTATTGTTAGTTATTTATTTTAAAATTAATATCCCCAAATTGTATGGTTCTGAAAAGCAATTCATGCTTTATAGGTATCGTCCTATGAATTGGGGGCGACCCCAGTGACACCCAGCCACGCCTAGGAAACTACAATTTTCGATGACCGCCGGGAATTGAACCCATAACCATAGCCCCCAAGTGCGAGTTTTATCGTTTGAATAACGGATTTGTATTTAATCTGTACATTTGTAATTTTGTGTACGACAAATTGAACAGCGCCCCTAGTGGATGGTATCCGAAACCTTATTCTCTGTACTAGTGATGTAACGAATGTTGGATTTTTGACATTCGCGAATGCGAATGCGAATATTTGGCTCCAACATTCGCGAATGCGAATGTTGACTTTCTAATACCTCAAAATTGAAAATTTAAAAAAAAAACCCTATGCGAAGACTTTTTAAACTACAAAAGAGCTGATAATTTTCAAACGGCTGAACCGATTTTCGTGAAAGATAAAACACTCGCGATCGTAATACCTTTCTAAACAAATATTGAATCGGATCATCCGTTTGGGCGCTACGATGCCACAGACAGATACACATTCTAAACTTATAACACCCCTCTTTTTTCGTCGGGGGTTATAAAGAGCGCGCAAAATGTTAGACTGGTTTGACATTTCGTGTCGGCCGAACATAGCCGAACCCACAGGTAGAAAGAACGAAATTAGTCACAAAAATAATTAGAAGAGATTTGTTTTGATTTGAGGGTAGTTTAGCATTATTGCATTAATCAAATTTATTTGATAATCAAATTTTATTGAGTTTGTTAATATTTTAATAAAACTAACAAGAACAATAGAGAGAGATCCTATTTATAATTTAGTTACCTACCTCAAGACAGTTCGATATTTTTTTAAATACAAATATAAGGAAATAAGTGCATTATTTACAAGTGAGCTAAGTTACGATCGAGCCTGGTTTACAGCCAGAGACTAAGGCGAGAGCTGTGATGGAGCCAAGGTGTGTAATTAACAATGCTCACGCGTTTCATACGACATTTAACAACAACAAATATTTAAAATATTACAATCTTAATTGAAAAAAAACACAATTCCCGAATTCGTTTAAGACCTAGAGAATTGCAGGATGAATGAAAAATAAAAGAAGATGGCGCGCCGTTAGTTTTTAGGGTTCCGTAGTCAAACTCGGAAGCCTTATAATTTCGCCACGTCAGTCTGTCCGTCTGCCCGTCCCTCTGACATCACAATAATTTCATTCATAGACTATTATGGCTAAAATAATGCAAATTGGAAAAATATAGTTATGTACCGCAAAAAACTGTGATTTTAAATTTTGAATGCAAAGTTATCCATTATACCTCCCGTAATCAAGAAAGGGGAGAGAAAAAAAATTTTTGCTCACCTCTGAAGTACCTCTCGTATTTGATAGTTTTTTAATATTTATTCCCGTTTACGAAATATTGAGATTCATTGTGGCCTTTTTTACGTTAGCAGCAAGATTTATCCTTTAAATTAGAACCACATTATAAATGGTTTATTATAGGAAATAAATAGTTATTTACTATTAAAAACAAAAATAATTATTTTCCAAAAAA